>JAIPUX010001232.1:34652757-34666491 GCA_020142125.1 Phrynosoma platyrhinos
CTTAAAGGGGAAAGGTTGCCTACCCCTGATATACCATAATTACTTCCAATTATTACTTTACAATAACCCCTTATACGTACTAACCATTGCTCTTCAACCATTTCTCAATAGCAGAGTCCTAGAAGGTGCATCTAAATAAAAAGACAAACTGATAACACACCTTAGACCCTTATTCATTAGAAACCATAGAAATCATGGACCTCTATAGCAGGGGTAGGCAACCTTTCCCCTTTAAGGGCTGAGGGACTTCAACTGTATCATCCATTCCCTTATTTCTGGAACCTCTTTAGCTTTCCATTTTGGGGCAAACAGGATTCTGGCTTGTGTTACCATCTAAAATAGGATTTTCCATACTTTTTCTCCAATTCATCTTCAAACAAACCTAATAGTAAATGCTCTGGCTTCATTTCTATTTTGATGTTTAAAATTCTATTAATTTCTTGGGTAATTACTTTCCAATACTCTTTAGTTTTCTTACATGTCCACCAACAGTGAAAATATGATCCCAGTATTTCCTCACATTTCCAGCACAAATTATTCCTATTTTTTAAATTTTTCACTAATTTAATTGGTGTAAGATGCCATCTAAAAACATCTTAAACCAATTTTCTTTAAAATTTTGTGCTGAAGTGTAGTTCAAACTTTTCAACCAAACTCTCTCCCACTGTTCTAACTGAATTGGATGCTCCACATCTCTCACCCAATTAATTGTCACTTTGTTAATAACTTCCTCCTCTATATCCCAAGTGAGCAATATATCATATAATTTTCTGATTGTTCCCTTTTTATATTTCTCTTTTTTAAACACACTCTCTAATTCTGACTTTTTAATCTATATTACCCAAATTCTTTATATCAATCTTTGTTCTCTCATATAAATTTCTATATTCAAACCAGCTCAAAATAAATCCTTCTGTGTTCAATTCCTCTAGTGATCTTATTTGATAATCCCCTCCCTGTTTTATAATGATATCTTGATATGTGCACCACCTTCCTTCCCTATACATTTCTTTCCTATATAGCCTCCTGAAGAGATACCCACTTTGGAATACCTTGATATACCTTGGTTAATTCTTTTCTTATACTTTTTCAAGAGATTTCCTGATACAACAATTCTTCATTAATTGATTTGAATTTTCTTTATCATACATTAAAAATGCATAGAAACCAAATTTTAAACCCTCTCCTTCTAATTCCAATAATCTCTTGTCTTTTAATAATATCCACTCTTTAATCCATGCTAGGCATAATAATAATAATAATAATAATAATAATAATAATAGTTGCCTCCCAACTCTGTTAGCTAAGATTAATGCACATATTTTATAATCAATATTTAATAATGAAGTAGGTCTATAATTTGAGGGATCCATGTTGTCTTTATTTTATTTGGGAATTAAAATAATATTAGCTTCTTTCCAAGTCTCTGGGTCTGTTTCTTAAATGCATTTTTTATCATTTGCTGTAGAGGAGAGCACAATTCATGCTTAATTTTTTTTCTAAAAAAGCAGAGTAAACCTATCAGGGCCTGGAGCTTTGTTGTTTTTACAACCATATATAGCCTCTATAATTTCCTCCTTAGATATCTCTTCCCCTAAGCTTTCTTTTTGTCTTTCACTTAGTTTTATAATTTCATCATTCTGTATCCAATCTTGAAGATATGAATTTATTATGTTTTCACCCACATATAGGGTTTTGTAATAATTGTAAAATACTTTTTTGATCTCATCTTGTTGGGTTATCACCTCCTTATCTTTCTTAATTTTTAAAATTTGATTTTTTTCCCCCTCTCTCTTTTCTTAATCTAAATGTCAACCATTTACCTGCTTTATGCACATGTTCAAATTTTTTCTGTTTAATCTTTTTTATTTTCCTCCCTATTTGCTGTGTTAACTCCAATGACAATTGCTTTTGCAAAATCATAATCTTTTATTTTATTAATTTATTATTTAAGTCTGATTTTAACCTTTCTTCCTCGTCCTTTAATAAAGTGTTCAAGGCTTTTATTTTCTCTTCTGCTTCCTCTGTTTTATACTACTTTGTTGAATAAAGAAACTTCTGAGTACTGCCTTAGCCATATCCCAAAATCTACTTTTTTGTTCATATTTTCTTTAAAGAAAATTTTAATCAATATTTTCACTCTCTTAACTACCTCTGAATCTAATAATAAATCTTCTGGAAGTTCCAGTTGAACATTTTTGCTCTTTCGTTTAAATTTAAAATAAGCATGTTGTGATACGATAAGAACCTGGGTAGCACCTCCATATCTTTAATATCTCCCATTAATGTTTTGGATAATAAGATCAGGTCAGACCTAGCCATTGAATTGTGCCTGTCTCAGTGGAAGGTATATTCTCTCTTTGTATCATACAATTATCTCCAAGTGTCAATCAAATCTAAATTCTCTATTAAATTAAAAAAAGAAATGGGCAATTTTCCTTGATTGTCTTTTATTTTCTTCAATTAGACTCTATCCAAATTTGGTTCCCAAACTCCATTAAAATCCCCTAACACTTTAATATTTTCATATTTAAGTTCCAATATTTTCACTTGTAAGTCAAAATAAAATTTGCTTTTGTTATTTAAAGGGAAATAAACCTCCACAACCAGGATTCCTCCCTCCAATCAACTCCCACAAAATGACCATTTTTATCAGAAAATCTCTTTTGACTCCCATTGATTATTAATATAAACAATAACCCCTTTTTTCCTCTTGTTTGTAGATGATATATATTCACATCCTATTTTTTACCTAACAATCAATCTTCTATAATTTATGTTTATGTGTGATATCTGGTTTTTGTTTACTAATATAGGCAAATACTTTCTTTCTTTTCACTGGTGAGTTTAGTCCCTTTACATTCCAGGAAATTAATTTCATTTCCTAACTACACTCTAACACTTTTTAATATACCATGAAAGAATAGAGGGAAAAATAAACAAAAAGAGGGGGGAAACACAAATATTTTCCACTAACTCAACCCAGCTTCTTCCCAAGTTATTTTAGTCTAATAAACACAGTCATCACTTTTAAGTTTCATCTTCTCCTATAGCCTCTTCCTCTGGTTCTTCTGAGTCTGCTTCTTTCCTCCCCTTCTCTTTGCTTTTCTTTAAATCTTGTTTTGTCATCATTCTATTCATGGGTCTCCTTCCATATCTTTCTCTCTCTGGACCGCCTTCCTTATTCTTTTCCATTTCTTTTCTAAATTTAGACCAAAAGTCTGGCTTTTTCCAGAGAGTTCAGTTTGTATTTCTTTTGTTTCCATGTCACCATTACTCCTTCTATCTCATCCCATTAAAAGTTCCATGGGCTTTTAATTGGTTGGTGAGGAAACAATAGTCCTGTCTGGACCTAAGAACTCTTGCTGGCACATCCTTGAAAATCTGCACTCTCTTCCCTTCAATTATTAATTATTTTTTATAGCTGTGTTGTATGATTAAGTCCCATGTTTGTTGCCGGACACAGTATACGATCATGTCCTGTGGTAGATTTCTGGATCTTGCCATTTTTGAGTTCAAGCAATAGATGTTATCTATTTCCCATGGGAAATGTTGCTCCAGTTCTTGAATAAATGCCACTAAGGCAGGAATTAGAAGTTTAGATAAATCCTCATTTTCCATTTCTGAGATCCCTCTCAACTTTTGGCAATTCTCCCCAATTTTAGCCTCCATCCTTGTCAAAAGCACATGATTCTCATCTCTCTCCTTTATAACAATATCCAGCTAACTAACTTTTTCTTAACATCTGAGATAAACTCACTGTTCTGGTAGTACTCCTGTGATGATCTATCACTGCAATGCTCTATCTGAGCAGTGCTCTGTTCCTATCTGCCAGTTCTCTACAATAATAAATTCTGACTATACTTGAACAAGGTGTCATGGTGTGAATTTATCAGCTTGCTACCACTGTTTCATTTTAAACAGACAGAGAATGATGACAGTCTATTCATATGATTAGATTATAATTTTATGAGCCAGAATGAAACACCGCCAATTTTACTCAAAAAGTTTTTTGTAGAAGGAAATTTTAATTATACATTTAATTATCAGGTTTAATTATACATTGACTCCTTCTGTTTCCTCTTGTGGAAAATATGAAGTCAACATATCAGGATCTCATGTAAATATCAAATTCAAATATTTCCAAATTATATGTTTATATTTCATTCATGTGAGATTTTTTTTAGAAGTGTAAAGAAATTTGACATGATGGATTCCCGGCCCCCCCCAGCTACCTCCAAATAGGTTATGATGCAATGGGTATAACACAAAATAACATTGTGCCTCCTTTAACTTGTTTACTTTTATCTGCATTATAAAATCATAAGCTCGTCAGGTGGGTGGATATATTGGTATGATTAACAATCAGAAGTTTATAAATATATTAGCATAATGTTTCTGCCTTCTTCAGTTGCTCAAAATGAAAGTGGCCTGCATCCCAGAATGGCATCCCAAAGTCTCAGAGACATCCGGGTGGATGCCTACTGCAGCACATCCAGTTACAGGAAAATAGATGGATGCATCTCTGCTGATCCCACCTCCAACAACATAGAAATGGCCATGTTGGGAGGCAGGATCTGTGTCACATAAAAAGTAGGTTGGATAGTTACTGACATTTAGATACATCTCAGATGTATGCCTCCCAATAAAAGATTTCAGCCAAAGTTTTCCTTTAGAGATGCAAACTGTGTGCAGCCATAAATCCTCACTGGGTTATAAGAATGTCCTCTCTTTATAGCAGTGTGCCTGTGTACCTACACATACATTCACTCTCATACACACATACACTGGAGTGAATGTATGTGTAGATACATCTTTTGAGAACCCTTTCAATAACCCTATGTAATAAGTGCACAGTGGATATTTGCTATTTGACACCTGTAACAGCTACACACACACACACACACACACCAAATAACCCTGCAAATGTGAATATAATGTTGAATACTTCAGTGAAGGACAACAATTTTAGGTGTTCACTCAGATGATGTCCTTCAAGATGAACAATGACTTAGTACATCTCAGTGACACGAGACCAAAGGAGAATGATCTGCCTATCCAGCTTATTTTGTTTCAAGGAAATATGCTAGAATTTAATTCAAAATTATGCATTTTCCAAGTTGAGTATAGTGTTATGCTCTTATGTGCCATGGTTTCTACAATACACATGAGAAATATGATATTTACCTGGCTTTCCCTCAAGAAACCCAGAGTGTTGTCATGGCAACTCTATCTGTGTAGACATAAGTCAAAAGCATGGCCTCAGGTATCTTGACTCACTGATGTTCATCACCTTCTGTGAGGTACTAACAGCTTCCAGGTTCATTAAATTTCCTTGATTCAGTCTGTATATTATGGAGTTGCATTGCCAGAATTCACTGTGATAATCCATAGACTGATTATTTTTGTCTCATAATGGGACAGAGAGAAGTACTTGATATTAAAAGCAGGAAACATTTAAATATCAAAATTTCATTCCTTCACATAACTAAATGAGATTTAGTCCTATCAAGCACATTCAGGCTTACATTTGAGTAAACATGCTTTTCAGTATTTTCAGGAATAAAAACCTGCATTAAACATTTTCCTTACCTAAGGTTTAAATACATACAGTTCCATTTTTAAAAACTGAAGTAAAATGTTTGCATTCCTTATAACAACCTTATAAAAGAAAAGAACCATTTTACTTCCAGTAGAGCATAGAGCTATTCTGTGGATGTTCAGCATTTCTGTCCAACAAAGAGACCAAATCAGGAGACTGGTAACTAAAATTAAAATCCTACCTGTTGCAACCCTATCAATCGTTTCCAAATTTTACTTTCTGGACTACAGCTCTCAGAATTCCCTAGCAGGATTCTGGGAGTTGTAATATAAAAATAATATTTCCATCAAAGAGTAAGCCCCACTGAATACAAAGGGACTTATTTCCAAACAAACGTCCTTCTGTAGAGATCTGCACTTATTTTCTTCCACAAAGAAATGGCACATAGCTTAGTTATAACCCAGTGTATTAACTCCATCATCTGTTAGATTAACAAATTGCATTTTGGCTCAATTCATTATATTTAGGAATGTCCCTCTTCCTTCAGACTTCATTTCTTCCTTGATGCAAGCTGGAATCCAACTTGGTTCACCTGTTGTTAATTATCTGTTTGTTGCTTGGCACACAAATTAGTCACAGCAGATTCTGTAGAGTTTTTTATCTGCTTGGCACCAATGCTGAATTAAGTAGAATACTAAAACAAGTGGAAGTTGAACAACAAACTTTAAAAGAGGCTTAGGGAAAGTGCAATCCATGGGTTGCATCCACCCTCCTATGATCCTAGAGCATTCAAGGGTGAGCAAAGTGTAGATTGTGGATCACATGTGTTCCTGAGGTCCTTTATGTGGACTCCAGGGCTTGCAGGAGGATGGGGGGAAAAACCAACTTTTGTTTTGCAAACTTTTTTTTTTTTTGCTTGAAAATGTCCTCTCAGGTGTATGGACGCTATTTCTACCACATTTGGAGTCCCCCTGCCCCCCCCTCGATAAAAAAATCACAACTTCCTTTTCAAAACCATTTTTTGCCTCCAAGTGCCCTCTTGGGGGTGAGGGGGCATGTCCACCATCTTCTTCCCACCCTAATCAATTTAGGCATAGGAGAGACTTCCACTCACCTCTCCTTGTTAAAAAATTAAACTTGATAAAATAATCTGGGAAGTCCCACAAGCATGGTGAAAATGCTTCTGTGTCCCCTAGACAGCATTTGGGGACATCTGGAAGCAAAAAAGTTATTTTATCAGGGAGTGGATACAATCCTCCCAGGTCACCTGGAGGAGCTAATGCAGCACCCTAGCCTTCCAAAGTTGCTCACCCCAGTCGTAGAATAAATATCTAAGGGGGGTTGCAGACTGCCAGAAATAGTGCAAATTGAGTCCACTTTTAGGGTTAGGGTTAGGGAATCATGGGAAATGTCACCAGAGCTCTCTGACAGAGAAGGCTCAATGTTTCAGGGGGAAAAACAATTCCCATGATTCCCCAGCACTAACCCTAACCCTAAAAGTGGACTCAATTTGCACTATTTCTGGCAGTCTGCAACCCCCCTAAGTCTATTTATATACTGGCTTTTGGGGGGGCATCATCTAATGAAAACATCATGAAATTAACACTGTTTACCACTTATAGGGATTCAAGTTGTCAACAACTGCCTTGGGCAGCAGCAGCCAAGAGCTGGACCAGCTTTGCTAAGAGCAAAACTTGGTCCCTTGTTGGCCAAAGGCTTTGGCTTTTTTTATCATTCCCAGCGTCTGTCTGTCCAACCAGATATCGATTTTACTACTCCCTGCTAATGTCAGCAATAATTTATGCAAAACATGAAGAGAGGTCTAGTGTCCAGCCTGTAACACCATACTATAAGAAAGGTACATTTTATTTTATTAGATATCTTGTTATTCCACATTTTATTACACCTTATGTTTTCAGACCCTTGATTTTACATACATACAAACACTCTTTTGGATATGAGACATTTTTATATTCCACAATACACTGGAATTTTCAGTGAGATTAGAAAATAACCTACACTTCAAACAATTTTTTTAAAATCTTTCTAATCTGAATGCCAGTTATACAGACCCTCCGTCTTGCCTTTTCCCCATGTATCAGTTGGATGCCAAGTAACTACAAAATTTCCAAATCTTCTGTGGCTGACCTGAGTGCCAAACAGACAAATAAATAAGCATGAGTTGAGCAAAATCTTGATATCAAATGGAAAGTTTCCCAAAAGAAATGCAGTCCAGCAGATCTAAACAAAAGAAAGAATTTCAAGTGAAAAGTTAATTGAGCCAAAAATGCTTTTTGCCAATATCTAAGAGTAAATGGAATATTTGAAATTCTATAGAAGCCAGCATAGCACAGTGGTTTGAGCACTGGACTATGACTTAGGAGACCAGAGTTTGAATCTCCACTCAGCCATGGAAACCCACTAGGTGACTTTGGGCAAGACATACTCTCTCAGTTTTAGAAAAGCCTTAGGAGTGCCATATGTCAGAAAAGACTTCAAGGTACAAACAACAAAAGTGACAGAAAATAAACATTTCCCCCAGTAAGTAGAATAAAAGGAAATTGACTTAACAGAAGTTCTTTTCTCACAATGAACCACTTATAGGATGCAGATGTATCTAAGAAAATACAAACACTATGAACAAGCAGTTTGGGATCAAAATATATCAACTCTCAGATTGTTTCCTTGGGATGAGCTAAGGAATTCTCCCTCTGAATCTACATACTATCTCCCACAGATTATAAGTGACACTCACTCTTAAAGTGAGGGGTAAACAATCAGGGGTATATCCAATTGCTTTGCAAAATTGTAGAATCACCTTCAATATTTTAAAGTCCATGTAAGCATTTATCAAGTATACTTTACAGAATTTTATAATCTGTGTCACAAGTTGCATTGAGTTGGGTCTTAGAATATTAGAAGCTTTCCCCAATGTCTACAGCTTTTCCATGAAGCACCAGTTCTTATAATAAAATGCTTTTTTACTCAAAGTATATTGACTGCTCCATAAACTAATAGCAACAGCTTCAAAAGAGAGCAGCAGGCTCTTTGATTTCCACAGAAAACATGGGAAATCTTAATGATTTGAGACACTGTTGGGTCCTTGACTCATAAATGTTTCTGATTCATGTCTTACATTCAGCAGAGCTGGAGCATTTCATGAACAAGATAATAGAATCTCAATGACTTGCAAAAGGAGTCTGTACATATTTTTATTGCTAATAACATACTGCTGTATCAATGCAATCTGTGTGTGTATGTATTTATATTTAGGCACCATCCAATCCAAGTTAAGTGCTTCTGAGTCTTCCTAGCCTCAAAAGGGAAGAGTTCAATATATGCTTAATAAAAATAATAATATCCAGAGTTTATGGAGTGTTTTTGAATGTTCACAAATATAATTTTGGTAATCCCTATAATAGTCCCTTAAAGTAGACCAGTATGATTATGCTGATTATTTTCACTGAAGAAGCTGAGGATGAGAGAATATTAATTTGCTACATTATCAGTAAAAGTGGGATGATCTGTACTATTTACTTACACGCAGCTTAACCAGTCATTGGATCACATCCTCTGTCTTGCAAACAGAAGCCCGATTTCTAAACCTCTCCAACAGCAGACAACAGTTGGATGAACTTTTGGCTCCATTAAAAGTTATGTCCAAATGAAATCAGGGAAGCAGGATTTTTACCCTTGTTCCTGCTCACACATTCTGACTTATTCCAATTTTGCAACAGATTGATCATGACTGTAAGGCTATATCATTGAAAATATCAGACAGATATCATTAATATGCCAATATGCCACAGTACAAGCTTAAATTTATGTACAGTCTGGAAATATGCCTTTGGGAAATATGAATGAAAAAAAGGAGTGACATGCTGGAGCTAATCATAATTGCAGAGTGGCAAGATTATGCTTCTGGTAAGATAAAACTATGGATGAGGCCAGTATATCTCTATGCACTTCCTCCTTAAAAACAATGTATCAATCTGTGCCAGTCTGGGAACTATAGATCTGTGTGGTAGCCTAGGAATTTCTGATTATTTTTTCAGCACTTTTTTACAAGCTACTTTCCAGAATTCTGAGGAGAAGACATGCAGCCTCAGCTACTATAAAACTGATAATATCACACTAAATCCAAATTAGCTGCCATTATCTGGCCAAATAGGTAGGAAAATGACTAGAAAGGAGTAGAACTGCACCTCCATTTGGATGTGTATACTCAGTGTACACTAGCTTCATTAGTTGCAACTATCCTCCTTTTATTTCTTGCTAAAACAAGAAAAGGATAAATTAGATCTGTGGCTTTCCCCCTTCATACTAGAAAAACATGCTGATTTGTTTTTATTTATTTATTTATTTTTGTCTCTGAGGTTCATTTTGTCTTTGTCAAATCTGATACATATTTAATGTCCAATTAAATGTTACAATAAATAAAAAATACATAAGCATAGTATCACATCATTCTAGAACTCTCATGTTACAAAATAAATCCCAACTCAAACTTTATCTATTGTGCTAATTACAACAAAATTCATAGCAAAAGTATGCAATGTAAATCACTCAGCTCTTAAAATACTTTCATGAAAAACCACTCAGATCAATGTCTTGTTGGAGCAGATCAAGTCACCATTTTCTTTCTGTCCTGTGAGGATGGGAAAGGGGAGAAATCTGGTGGAGGAACTGACATGTCATAATAATAATAATAATAATAATAATAATTTCTAACCCGCCCCTCTGCTTCAGCAACCGGGGCAGCGTACAACAGGTTAAAACTGATACAGATTAAAACGTTCCATCAACCAATCCCTAACCCTCCCACCCCTTAAAACTAAATTAAACTAATGCAGAGTTAAAATAGCACATAAAATATTATATAAAACCAACATGGGACAACAGACAAGCCCTGCCAGCTCACACTGCCCACAGTGGAATATGAATCTCCCCAGAAGGTTTTCTGGTATAATCTCCACTCCACTTCTGCCTTATTAAAAAATTTCCGTCCCACTGACAATAATAGGAGGGAAATAAGTAGACTTGTTCATGTTGGGAGCAGGGAGACTTTGGATTCTGGGCACAATTGGCTAAGATTCTTTACCTACCATATAATATAGCAGGCCTTTTGACTAATGGTGAAGCTACAGAGAAAACACCATTAATTTGGTCTTCTGGTGCAAACATTTTGAAACATTACATTTCATCTGATAGCTTAATTTTTTTTTCCTTTGGTTACTAACTGGCAATACACTTAACATAAACTTTTATTCTACCAGACTTATTATACTCTCACTGGATGAACAATAGGACCTAGATCCCAATTTTAATCCAACTAGGACATATTCCTTGAATTAATGAAACCTAGATAAGGGTTGTCTTATCAAATTTTCATTGATTTAACAGGTCTACTCTAGCTAGGGATAAGATCTAATTGGTTTAGGATTCTAACTGATGGCTTGTGGTGGCTCTAAGGTGTTTAAATATAGTTCACACTCTACCCAGATTGAATCTGAAAAAGTTTTGGTCATATGGCAGAAGAAAGAATGAAAAGTCCTGGGTTTGATCTACTAATAACAAGGCTGCCAAGATGCATCTCTTCTATTTTCAACAATTTATGCTACTGGATTAAAATTGCTGAAGGATGAACATTGGGACTGTCCATTTTTATATATTTTTTCTTATCTGCCTGACCTGCTCTTTTGGAAAGACCCTTTAATACCAGAGACATCATAAATCTCCAGTACCCTCTCTCTGCTCACAAGAGAGATGGTCCTTGACCACATCTGGAATTTCTTATTGCTTGCAAAACATCACCTAATCAAAGTTAAAATACTTTGCAGCTTTGCTGATGTTAATGGAAGATTGAAGCACATCAGTCTCTTCCAGAGGGTTTGATGGGACTGAGGAATGAGATGCTTCAGATGCTGGCTGTGGAAGCTTTAGCTAATTGTTCTGAGAGGTCAGGATGATGGGGCAATCTCTGCTCTGTCCTGCCAATGCTATTTATTGTGCTTGGGGACAAAAGTGCAATGGTGACAAGCACTAATTTGAAGCCAACCATGGTTAATATGAACTCTGATGCAGATGCAGCACAGCTAACCATGCGAACCTTATATCTACATGTTAGATCTGCATTGTATTTACCTCTTTTTGTTTTTGTATTTATACCTTTTTGTATTGGTGAATGCTTTTTTCCAATATTAACATCTCAGAGCAGCTGCATGACATGCACAGAAAAAGGCCACAATCGAAGAGTGTTTTAAGATGCTTAAACCTGTTGAAATCAACATGCTTAGGTGCACTGGATTGGATTGTCTTTAAAATTGGATTGTCTCTAAGATGGAAAAGTATTGGTAATTACAAAGCATCAGAAGCAATTAATCTCAGGATTAACTGTATCTAGTTAAAAAAAACACAATACTACAAGTTTAGTCTCCCTTAACCAAAATGCTTGGGATGTGTTTTGAATTTTGGATTTTTTAAAACAAAAATGTTTATTGTTTTAGATTTTTGAATATTTGCAATATTTGCATATATGCTAGCTACTATAATGAGATATTTTGGAGATGGGACCCAAGTGTAAATATGAAATTCATTTGTGTTTCATATATACCTTATAAACATAGCCTGAAGATAATTTTATACACAATATTTTTAATAATGTTGTGCGTTAAAGAAGGTTAGTGTACACTGAACCATCAGAAAGCAAAAGTGTCACTATCTCAGCTACTCATGTAGACAGTTCTTGATTTTGCAGTATTTTGGATTTCAGATTTCCAGTTAAGGGATATTCAACCTGTAATTAATGGCACAAAACAAAACAAATGATGACAAGCTTTTAAACTGCTTTAGTAGGATGCTATAGTGAAAAGACTTGTCTGCTTAGACAGAATAGAGGGAAATAAGAGGCAGTGGATAAAGGCATTAAACACTCAATTATCACTTTGGGTTTGTTTTAAGCAACAAAAAACAAAACAAGTGGGTGATGATTTTAGTAAATCATGGATGAGATTTGCTGGGGAAAAGAGTTCAAATTAGTAAATATGGAAACAGGATAAGGATTGGTTATAACAATGTCAGATGCCGTTAACATGAAAGGGAGTGAACTCTGGGTAATGCAGAATGCATTTCTGAGCCGTGTATGAGCTTCAACATGAAGCCAGAGGAGTTCTGAAGAGTATCTAGTGAGTCAAGTGCTTATTACACTTTGGAGCTCAACATTTTTAAATACAACCTTGATGCAACTGAAGAAACATGGTATTTTTAAAAATCCAGGCATTAATATATTGAAGCCATTTAACACTTTTGATGAATCATTCACTACTGGTAAATTTAGCTGACAAATTGACTTGTATCAAGCTGCAGGACTGTATTCCTGGCTCAGATGCATATACTGAGGGAAATAACCTGAGAATTCATCAATTACAGTGGCTTGGAGAATATTACCAGCTCTGTTTATCCCACCCAAAGGAAATCTCATCTCCTTGCTGATGTTCCTCTGCAAAGTTTCAGATGCCTAAGAATGTGCTATATAAAATATATATAGTGTGTTATATAAAATTGTCAGCTTCAGCATTTATTTTCTCAAACATTTCAAATTGTTTGGCATTTTTACAGTCAATAAATTACTGTTTAAGATGCAGAACCTGTTTATGGGGTAGGTGTATTTATAATCCCAGTATATAGGAGTAAAGCCTAACTATTTGTTTTGGGACTTGGCATCCTACTAGGTTGATTAACTCAATTATTTCACCTCTCTATTCCTCCCCACAGCAAAAGTAGTATGTCTCTCTGTAGGTTTTGTCACAGTCCTTTCCTTCACATAGTGTTCAGCAGCAGCTTGATTTAAACTAGCTTCAGGGTCTGGATGCAAAGGAGGTGATGGATGAGGTGAGTCACCTTCTCAGATGTTCATTAGCTAGAGGGCATACCAAGTGAAATGTGCATCTCAAAGCACATACTGATATATGACAGTTCACTGTGTTTGCTTTGGTAACATGGAGCATATGCATTATAAGGATTATTTCACAGCCATTTTGCCATCATTGTGGAATATTTCTCCAGACTGATGTCAATATTGCCTTCACAACATATTCTCCTGCCAATCTTATCTTGTTCACACAGGGTTTTTCCTTCAAAAAGCCCACTAAGTAGAGACAACATATATATATATATATATATATATATATATA
>JAIPUX010001232.1:34674951-34703117 GCA_020142125.1 Phrynosoma platyrhinos
CCCCCCCCCCCGCCCTCCTGATCCCAGAGCCCCAGGCTGCCTGTTCCCTGGGAGGTTTGGGAGCTCTGGAACTCATTGGCTCTGACGATGCACCAATGCACATCATATGATTGTCAATTTTTTTAAAAAAAACAGCTAGTGTGAACGACAAGTGTGTCAAAAAAGACACAAATGCATGGTATTCTTGGAATAAGCCACTTCCATAGTGGGAACTATGCATTGGCCTAAATTGATTCAACTACCGGTTGTCAATTCAACTTGCAAACTGATTTAAATGTAAGTGGGAATGGGCCCCTAGAGAGCAGTAAGTTGGAGAAAGTTGGTGTAAATCTCTTCTCAGCTATGGTGAATTTCAGCCTATAATAAAGGAGCCATGTCACATGAACTTGCTTCCTATCTTTGTTATTCATGGAAAGATACTTACCAATATCTATTTGATATCCAGACATTGATCACCATCCAGTGCACTTCAGCTCAAGCCCATTTCATAAAGGCTTATTAATAAACAGAAAAAAGGTTGAAAAATGCTAATTTACTGTATATACTTATGCATAAGTCTCGAAATTTTAGACAAAAAAAAAATTGACCCCAAAAGCTTGTGTTGCTTTATTCATGGGTCAATATAAGTACTGTACTTTAACACTTATTTTAAAAGGAACCATTCCTTTTCTGGAAGCACTGACACACACACACACCTCATCCATCCAGCCTGTAGTGTGAGCACAAACAGTAAAGCCTCTTGGAATTTTGTAAGTTCTTTCACATTGTTTTCCTTTGCTATGTCCTTTGCATCCTTTGTTACACTTCCCTAAGTTTTATCCTTGATTTAGCAACAGGTCATATCAAAACCCATAATTTTAGCCTCAAAACCTGCTCTTGATTTATACATGAGGGTGACTTACAGTCGAGTATATGCAGCATATATTTAATATTGCTGTGCTAACTTGCTGACTAATTGTTGACTTTTCAGGTGCCACTTTTCAGACTGTCAGAAATAGTCTCTGCCTAGATGTTGTTGAACTGCAATTCCCATCAGCTCTAATCAGCATGGCCAATGATGAGGGCAGATGGGAGTTGAAGTCCATCAACATCTGGAGGGCCATACATTCCCCATCCCATTTGAGTGTGTATATACACAGAGAGAGAGAATCTTTTCAGTGCTTCACTACCAGGTACTTCCAGACCAGCACTACTAAGGCATTGTGAGGCTATTCCATCTCTTCCTCCATAACAGTTTTTTAAATTATTTATTAAGGTGGAAAAACAAAGATCAGAAAAAGCACTGAGCAAAATAGATGATCATGTCTGGACTCTGTAAAATTCCATGAAAACAGCAGTGTACTTACATAACCATAGTTGTATCTGGAAGTAATCTTCAATTTTTATTTAAAAAAAAAAAAGATTTCCAGATTCTCACTGAATGCTGGAATACACAGCTGGCTACTAGAGAGATCCTTTATAGATTTTTTTTATTGTTATTATCTAAGAGATGTCCCTGTGCATTGTATCACATGAGATTGTTTCTTTCCAAGTAGCTAAAATTTATAGCTTTTGACACACACTTTCTAATGTATTTGTGAACTATCATAATGTGATTCCTTGGGGAGATATTAAATTTCCTTGGACATTCTTGTTATCATTTTTACTAAAGGAACTCTTAGTGGTGTGATCTTTAATAATCCATACAATATAAATGGTTTAAATACCTTATAGGTTCTATAGATCATTTATAAAAACTTATTACTTCCACTGTGTTTTCCCCCTATCTGTCCCACGAGAATGTCCATACTTCACTTGATTGATTGCATATTTAACAGTATTGGAGGCAATGCTTTCTCATAGATGTCAGGCAACTAATTTCTCCAATTACTTCTGTATCAGTGTCATTCTTCTCATGTATAACTGTCACCTGCTACAGTATGCCTTCTAATGTTGCTTATTATCCACTCTAAGCACAGTTAACGCATTTCTTTCTCATGGTTTAATCAAAATTGTCTTGGGTTCCATTTGATTGGCATTTCCCCAGCACTCCCATATTTTGGATTATTTTCTGCTTTGTTAGCCATCATCTCTCTACCAGTTTGTTTTGCTTTCTAAATAATGTGCAATGATTTGTGCAGTGCCCTGGGATTTAAATTAGATTATTTAAATTGGATGGTTCCATTCCTTCTCTCCTCACACTCTCTAGCTTATGAGTGGTTACCTGTGGGGTGTCCAATTTCTCAATACTCAGAATTAAAGCCACAGCATCTAGAGACTTCAATGTATTCATTAATCAGGCTCCCAGAAAATATAGAGTTCTTAAGTGCAACCAGCTCAATGGAACATAGAGCTAACTTTATCTTAATCTCCCTTAATTCAATAATAATTCAATTCCATATGAGAATCAATATGGGGTAATTTGCTAGCCTTTCAATATACACTTCTTTCCATGAGCAAAGCTGTAATTTTCTTCCAGTGGGGGGCAGGGAAGGGTGGCTGGATTTAAATAGAAAGGGCACATAGGCACTTAATGTGGCACCACAATAATTCAGCAGCTGCATGCCAAGAACACCCAGGATTGGAAAAAACAGCAGGAATGCTTTTGTGGAAGTAAATTCCTTGGCAAGGCATAAAGAGTAATAAATAAATAGAATAAATAGGATACTTCACATTTCTACTGAGTTCTGGAGTGTTCAAGGGCCTAACTAAATGTGATATGACTGACTCTCTCAGGGACTCTGTCTTTTCTTTAAAACAGTCTGATTTGGGTCAAGGCAGTGGCACTGGGAGTTGATCCAAATTAATTATTTCTTCCTGTGCTATTTTCCCAGTTTATCCCAGTTTAATTGATTCCCCACCCCATCACCACCACTGCCACTGCTCATTTCTGTAAGGCACAAAGGAGTGAAAGAAAGATATTCCCCACCCCCACATGTTGTTACTGTCTTTTGCCTACTCCACAGCTAAGTCCTGCCACAAGGTCCCATACACTGGTGAAAAGATGCAGGGATGTACTCTGTGTGTGTGTATGGGGGAAGAAACCAGGTATCTGTCCAGATTGCACTGGACTACAAGCCCAGAAGCCCAAGGAACTGGTGAGGGATGCTGAGAGTTACACTCCAACAGCATCTGGAAAGCCTCATGATCCCAGAGTGTAGCTGTGTTTTGTCTATTTGGGAAGAAAAATGAGGGGAAAACATCAATATTAGGATTTGAAGAATAAATGTGAGAGGTGCCAAATTGGTTAGGAAAGGCAGTGTCATCAATTATAGCTATAAAAGAAGGAGAAAGAATAGAGTGGTCACCTTTCATGGATAGTATGGAAATCAATTTATGTAGATACATAGAAAAGGCCCTAAAATTTTAAAAAATTACCTATTTTTGATGGGTGAAGGAAGCCACTCCAGAACTCAGTAGAAATGTGAAGTATCCTATTTATTCTATTTATCAATGTGCTTGTATGTATTTATGTATTATACATGTCTTTGATGTTATAAATGTTTTGATTGTGCTTCTTTTTAATATTGTTTGTTCTCCAATGGATCTTGAGCTTGTTTGGAGGTTCTAGCAGGAGAATGCAGCTATCATATACCCTTGACCAAAGAATGATACAGTCCTTCTATAGATGATGGCCATCCTCTTCTAGTGAGCATGCAGCTTTGGGAGGGATGCACATGGAGCAGGGAAGCACAGCCGCCTAGCCAGCCAGATCAGCTGAATCAACCCTGGTGATCAATGGGGTGACAGATATTGCAGCCAATCACCCTCACAAGAAAAAAGCCTCATGATTCCCATGTTTCATGTAAAGAATTAGCTTCTATCTCTCCCTGCACCACTGCCCTCACCCAAATCATAGCTCCCGCTTGTGTGCATGCTATTTTGTATACACAAATACAACTTACTTCTTGGGGGAAATAAAGACACTTCAAGATCCCCTAGCTTTCCAGAGTTTCCCACCCCTGATATAAAGCTTTAATTCATCAGGGAAAATCTGATGTGTAAGGACAAATTTCAATAGTCATTGCTAGAGATTAAGGGCATACACTTTTATTTCCTGATGCTCAGTTTGATTTTCTGAGGCTTATTAATTTAGTTGATAAAAGCCCTTATAGTTGATTCCTATGAGTGTAGGTATGTTTGCAGCTGTTGTGGAGACATGTCCTTGCTTCTTGCAAGGACAACAACAACTAACATTTTGGAAAAGACACAGGAAGGAAGTAAAACCTAAGAGTTGTATTCTGCATATCAGCAAGCAGTTAATTGGAAAGACAATAGGAAAATACATGGATTTTCCTGGCATAGGCATACAAGGTATTAATAAAATAAAATGTGTATATGTGTTATGGTGGCAGTGAAACTATTTCAGAAATTAGTAGGAATAGCAATAGGTGCATAGCTCAGTTTCCAGGAAAAAAATAGTGAGCTAAACCCCAATTTAGTAAGTCTTTGTTATCCCTCTGGAAGACCCTATGGTAGGAGAGGAACAATGCCAGGAGCTGACTTTGTATAAGCTTCAACAGAGGACTGCACCCAACCACTGACAACTGAGGAAGAATGAAATACCTTGGCTCCCATTTCTCAGCATGCTGAGTGGGACTCTTGGTACCCAAAAATGGCCTTAAGGTACATGCAGCTTGAACCTTTACTCTGTCCATTCTGTTCTAAACTGTTCTTTCACATCATACTGGTGATATGAGTGGCATATTTTGCAATATTGTAGTTTTATAAATGGGATTTTACACATAGTTGTTGAGTGCAGTTGTAAGATATAGCTGGGGCATTGTTGCAATTAACTCACAGATCACAAAAAAGATCATCAGGTGGTAATAATTGGACAGTCTACATAGAATCATGGAATCATAGAGTTGGATGAGACCACGAGGGCCATCCAGTCCAACCTCATTCTGCCATTCAGGAACTCTCAATCAAAGCACTCCTGATAGATGGCCATCCAGCCTCTGTTGTAAGACCTCCAAAGAAGAAGACTCCTCCACTCTCCAAGGGAGTGTATTCCACTGTCAAACAGCTCTTACTGTCAAGAAGTTCCTCCTAATGTTCAGGTGGAATCTCTTTTCCTGTAGCTTGCATCCATTGTTATGGGTCCTATTCTCTGTAGCAGCAGAAAAGTTTGCTCTATCCTCAATATCACAACCCTACAAATATTTAAACAGGGCTACCATATCCTCTAAACCTTCCCTTCTCCAGGCTAAACATACCCAACTCCCTAATCATCATAAGGCATGGTTTCCAGACCTTTCACCATTTTGGTTGCATTCCTCTGGACATGCTCCAGCTTCTCAACATCGTTTTTGAACTGTGGACCACAGTCTATGATGCCCAGCACTGAACACAGTATTCCAGGTGAGGCCTGACCAACGCAGAATACAGTGGCACTATTACTTCTCTTGATCTAGATACTATACTTCTATTAATGCAACCTAAAATGGCATTGGCCTTTTTAGCTGTGGCATCACACTGTTGACTCATGTTCAACTTGTGGTCCACTAGGACTCCTAGATCCCTTTCACATGTAGTCTCGGTAAGCCAGGTGTTTCCCATCTTATATCTATGCATTTCATTTTTTTGCCCTAAGTGCGGTACCTTACATTTCTCTGTGTTGAAATTCATTTTGTTAGCTTTGGCCCAGCTTTCTAGTCTATTAAGGTCATTCTGAATTTTGATCCTCACTGGATCCATCATGATGGATGGATCAATCCATCTTGAGACTGTTTTAACTGCTCTGGCTCAGTGATAGGGAATCATGGGAACTGTAGTTTATTGTGGCACCAGAGCTCTCTGACAGAGAAGCCTCAATGCCTCTAAAAAAAACCCTACATTTCCCATGATTTCCTAGCATTGAGCCAGGACAGTTAAAGTAGCCTCAAACTGGATTCTGGCAGTCTGTATAGGACCTTAGATAGCCTGAGACTAGTGTAGAAATAAGGTTGGAAAGGCCACAGTAAATAAGGACGGTGTGAGAGTCATAAAGACTAGTAACTGCTGTTCTTTAGAGTTAAGTAATATGTAGCAACGTATAACAAGAGTAAGAGAATGCAACATCATAACAAATGAAACATTGTTAACCATCATTCAAATAAAGTTTTATTGTTGTTCACTTATAAGCTTGTTAGAACCTGGAATTATTATCCAGGCTACTTAAAAATAAAGAAACCAAGATGGAGGCAGCAACAGGATCACATTACCCATAGGGTTGCCCACTGAGGAAAAAAAGTTAAGTGAAGGAGGGGCTCTTCACACTCACCTCTGGGGTATTAGCTATTCCTCCTAATTTGGTGTCATCTGCAAATTTGATAAACATGCCCTCTATACATCTCTTCAGGCAAACTCATGTATCCAGGGCTGCTCCTAGTGTGCTGGTAGGTATTCTTCTCTAGATAATGTGGAAGATTAAGAAGGAGATCCACACATACTGTACTTTTTTTTAGCAGACCATGTTGAGAACATTTCCCTCTCTCCCTCACCAGAGGATTACCATGATCTTACTGGAAGGATAAATGGATTAATTGCTGTTTATCCTTTTAAAGTGTTTTTTGAAATTAATTTAATGTTTTGAATAATTTGATTCTATTTTATTTTAACAGGGTTGGTTGGTTTAAGCCAGACTGACTTTTTTTTTAATGCTCCTTTTTAAAATTGATTATTCATATATATTGTAAACTCTGGCTATTTTTACTATTTTTCAACCCTCTTACTGGAGCAACAATGACTGTATGGATTTAAATATTTTAACCTTAACAGTTTATTGACAGTTATTCATTGTTAGACCAATATCCAGTGTCAGTTGCTTCTTTTCAATCACCTTATTTTATATTACAAGAAATACCCTTCAGAAGCAAGTCCTTCAATTAACATAAATTCAACCAAAACAACTTGCTTTAAAAGAGCAGTTTTTAAAGAACAGTTAAGTTAGTGACCATAAAATCTGAGGTGCATTTTGCTACTTAATTTTTGGATTTAGACCCATATTGGTGCTATACTCCTATATATAGGCTACCAACTTATCAATATAATTCCCAAAGTTTTATTGAAAGATGCAAATCATATCAAAACCTAATAGCTTTGGATTATCAATGTTCGAAAGAATTAAAACATGATTGATCAAGCTTTCTAATACATAACGTAATGTTTCACAATAAGCAAGATTCTATATTTTTCTTTTAAACATTAAGGCAAAAAAAAAAACACTGGTTTAAACAAAAAAATGGGTTTTTTTATTTTTAAAAATCTGATTTTTCCACAACCTTGTATATTAATTTGCACTTTTGGAATGCCTGCTTAGGACAATTCTGCCATCATAAAAGTTACCTTTCTCATGGTGGTGTCTGGTAAACTGATTCCTTTTTCCCTGCAGCAATGAATCCCTTCCATGTTTTCATCCAAGCTATTCAACGTTTTCATGAACAGGTCAGTACCTTGGACAGCTCCTTTAAAGTGAGGCAAAACCAGGAGTGAGTTCACTGATCCACAGACATGGAGGCCACCAGGGGCTATGGCTTTCTTATGTATATCAGCCTAAAATTCATTTCCTGGTCAGCAGCTGTATAACAAGCCCAGCATTTTAGTGTCAGAAATAAAATTGCTGTCAATTATCATAGCAAAAGAGGATCCAAAGTGAAAGCTTGTGAGAAATATATAGGAAAGGTGTGTGAAAAATAAATTACCACAGATAAAAAATGTATGCCAGTAATTAACACTGTCTAATGTTTAGAACTGTATGGATTGGGGGAGAGCAATGTCATCTGGATTTTACACTGCCCATGAAGAGATAATCGATCTTCTGATTGTGTGATTAAAAGCTGAGTATCCATATCTGACAAACACAGAAGGTGTTCTTGTTTATTTTCTCTTGTTATTTTGGCTGGAAGTCTGTGGAAATAATTTTATCTTCTCCTCCTCCTTCTGTTAAGTCCAGAATTGTTTACTTTGTCTGCTAGCCAGGATGGTTACTATTTAGATGTTCTTACTTGGGTGTGTTGTTGGGTTCCTGTGAAATGAAAGGATATTGTTGTAGAGGACTGTTCTTTGTGCAATGATGTGATGCAATAGACTAGCCCAAGCCTGTGAAAACACATCATACCCATCTTTGTGGCCCACTATTGGCCCTTCAGTTTAATATACACAATATATAAAACATTCAGAAGCAAAAGAAGTGTTGATAAGGACTGGTTTCATATCCAGTGGGAAAATCTGGCCCAGATTTCAATATAAATTCTAGTGTACAGGAAGCGAAGGAATGGAAACACAGTACTCCTTTTATTTTAGTTCCTGGTTCATTTTTCTTTGTGGTCTCATATGTGGTCTCATATGTGGTCTAATGATCTAATAACTTTATTGTGTTCCCGAGATCAAGATGCAATCTGGAACCCCTTGGTTTGGATGACTATAGGATATGAGTGGTGAGGAAAGATAAGAGTTGCATTTGGTTCATTTTTTGATCACAGCTTGCCAAAATTTCTTGAAAATCTATTCATAAGTAGGACAAGGAAGAATTTTATATTGGAATGGGTCAGTCATTTCCTCTCAGCATAACTACCATCACAGGATTGTTGTGCCAATAAGGGAAGAAATCCATATATGCTTCCCAGAACATGGAGGAAGAAGCCATCAACATCATGCAGGAGAAAAAGAGCTTCTAGGAAGTTGCTTGCATCCCGTTTCCTAGAAGTAGTATCATGGGAGAGAACAATCTCACCCAATCATCAACCAGAGGAGAAACTGCTGAAGTGAGGGGAGGGGAATCTCTCTGGTTGAAGATCAGCTAAAGGAACTGTAATCTTTCACTATTCAGTGCAACAACACAAGCAAGAGATTAGACTGACCTGAACTAGATATAAATGCTCCTTAATTAGGCAAGCTTGCAAAAAAAAATTGGACAATAAGTCCCAGAATATCTTGACATAATGGCCTCAGTTGGGGGTTTCTGGAAGTAATAGAACAAAAAAGCTATTTTTCCATTCTACACTTGCAACTCACCACTGTATTGTGGCCCTAAAAAGCTATTCTGGGCCCTCTAGTTCTTTCTTCCCTTTCCTTATGTTTTGCCTTTTTATAAACTAAGGAGATTATCAGATGGTGAAAAAGGACAGGAGAGAAGCAGAAGTTTATCAGATGACATCCTGTGGCATTGGTCTCATCCCATCCTTCTCCCATCAGTGAAGTGGAATGGTCCTATAACTTTATATTGATGGCACTGTGCCATCAATAAAGAGTTATGGGGCCATTCCACTTCACTGGCAGGAGAAAGACGGGATGAGAGCAATGCCGTGAGACATCATCTGATAATCTTCCCGCAATCGCACAGTAAGGATGGGAGTGTCCCACTTCTCTCCTGTCCTTTTTCACTACCTGATAATCTCCCAAGACAATTACCTATTGGGGAATGACAGGGCATTTCCCTCCTCCTCCTCTTCTGTTTATTGATGTTAGCCCATCTGGGAAGCAATGCTTGTCTGAAATGTGTGTGTGTTTGAGCCTTGAAGTCAGCTGTCCACTTATGGTGACCCCATGAATTTCATAGGATTTTCTTAGGCAAGAAATACTTAGAGGTTTTATCAGTTCCTTTTTCTGAAATATAGCCTATAGCACCTGGTATTCATTGGCAGTCTCCCATCCAATTCTTAGCCAGGGTTGACTGTACTTAACCTGACAAGATCAGACAGGATTTGATGCCTTTAGGGTGTTTAGACTTGTCAAAAATTTCAGATTTAAAAATACAACCCAATACAGTACAATAAATAATATAACCATAAACACATATTCCATCTAAGCAAAGGCAAATGGTTTCCCTAAAAATAGTGAAAGAGGGAGGAATGAAATCTCTCCCAATAAGAAGGGGAGGATGATTAGTTTGGCATTTATTATTTGTTTGTTTGAATCTGTGGAAATAAATAATTTAGTACAATAAAACTGTCATTAAAGTCACCATGGTCATAAATCAGTGCTTTTACTGTGCAAGGCTGAGCAAACCAATTCTTTTTAAACTGTCCAAGTGTTATTTTAAATTAACTGAATAAGATTTAGAAGCTTTCTTTGGGGAGCCGAAAACAGTGTCTGGTTTGGCCATCAGGTGCTTTTATGAAACTCTGGTCCAGCTGCTTCATAAGAACTATCGTATGTGAGATCTTTAGATAACATCAAAAATAAGTATTTCAACTGCTACAAACTGAGTTCAAAGTATAAAAGTATTTTGTATTCCGTTAACTCAGCAGAAGCTTGCAGAGGAGACGGCAAAACCTTGCTCTTCTCAAGCAGAAGTAAATTGGCCCAGCCTTTCCTAGCTTGTGTGTTTTCCCTCATTTTGGCATTTGTATTACACTCTGGACCTGTCCAAACTATTTGAAACAACAGAGATATCTTGCTACAAAAAGCTTCATTTCTCACCTATTGGAACTTCCATGAAAAGCATTTTCAATCCACATGGACCTCTCCAGCTGGGGTGGATGGGTGAGAGGATGAAGGAAGTTGGGTAGGCAATTTGGCTAATAATAATAGTAGTAGTAGTAGTAGTAGTAGTAGTAATGCATTTTATTTCTTTCCCACCTCTCCTCAAGGCTCAAGGTGGGGTGCAACACATTAAACACAATTAATAATACATAAATTCAAATTTAAAATACTATAAAATCATTAAAATACATTCATAAAAGTTCAGATTTATAAGTCATGATATAAAATTGACTGGGTACACATTCAATACACATTCAGATTTAATAAAGCCGTAAACAACTGACCAATGAGTGATCTCTGCTGGCTCCTCCAGCTCTGTGCCAAGGAGGGAGTCAGGGGCAGAGGCCATTGCCGCCCCCACCACCACCCAAGCTCCTCTGGCTCCACACCACGGAGGGAGCCAGGGACAGAGGTCGTTGCCCGCCCCCACCACCATCTAAGCTCCACTGGCTCTGCACTGGGGAGGGAGCCAGGGGCAGAGGTCGTTGCCCACCCCCACCCCCATCTAAGCTCCACCGGCTCTGCACTGGGAGAAGCCTAAGAGAGGAGCCAATTCCACCTGGAGGCTTCTTCAGCCTGCCCAACCCTCCAGAGACAACATCACCCACCCAACTCTGCCAGCTGCTGAATCTGAGGTCTCAAGCCCAGCGTCGAACTAGCCACAACATGCCTGTCAGTGCTAAGAGGGGAAAGGGGGCGATGCCAGTGACAGTGGCACCTTGCACAAACTCTGAGCATTGGCTATCGAGACAACTGTGCTAGTCAGAATCAACACCAGAAGGGGAGAAGAGAGGTGTTGGTGAAAGCAGCACTTTTCCAGGACGGGTTCACCGGTCACTCTCTGAGTGCCAGATGCTGGGTCGATTGTATTTATTGGTCCTGGTATTGAGAGAGGAAGGAGGGAAATGTTGGTGGGAGTGGCACCTTCTGGAGATGATTACAGACATTAACATCAAGAGGGGAAAGGGGGGAGCACCGGTGAGAGCGGCACTTTCTAGAAGCTGAGCTTTAGTTGAGCCTCAAGTGGTAGCTGTTATAACAACTGTGCTTGATAACATTTGTGCTGGGTGGGGAGAAGGGAAGGTGTTGATGAGAGCATTAATAACCTATTAATAGCTATTAACACCTGTTATTTATTTATTTATTTATTATCATTTATTATTATTTATTAACACCTGTTAATTGCCAATCTGTCTGGGAGGTAGACCACTGATTTAGAAGCTAGCCATGGGGAGTCAATTGGAGTAGTGTGGGGCAAGGGGAGATATAGCGTTAACAGAGTGAGGTTGAAATACAAGGGAAAATGAGATCGATATTTGAAATTTATCCTGTCTTCCTTTCACCCTGTTAGCCAAAAGAACCGAGGGTCATCCCAACTATATCACAGACCCTTACCTTGATCCTCTGCAATGCCAGGTCAGTGAAGAATAGATTTTATATAATCTATGATTTGTTAGAAGAGGAAGATGCCGACCTGGCTTGCTTTACAGAAACCTGGCTGGGAGAGGACAGTAATGTGACCTGGGTTAAGGCTCTCCCAGCCGGGTATACTGTCAAGGTGCAGGTTAGGGAAAGTGGAGGTGGGGGGAGTTGCCTTGGTCCATAAAAACACTATCACTTTGAACAGGAGACCTATCCAGAAAATGAATCACATTGAGTGTATCTACTTGACCCTGAAAGCAAGGAACAGCCTGGGGATTGCTTAGCAGACTCCCTGGCCGAGCTGACACAGCTGGTCTCGGAGTTGGTGGTGGAGTCTCCCAGGCTTCTTGTTCTGGGGGACCTCAACATCCCCTTCAAGTCAGGCTCATTAGATCTGAAAGGTGCAACTCAGGAGTTCATGACTTCCAAGACAGCCATGGGCCGGTCCCAAAGTCTAGGGTCCAACACATTGTGCTGCTAATACATTTGATGTGGTCTTTAGTACAGATCAGGAATATCCGTGGGCTGAGATAATTCAAACTTCTGCCCAGTCATGGATGGATCATTACCTGGTCAAGGTGGGACTGAAGGCTGCTATCCATACTACTATCGGGGGTGTAGGACCCATTAAAATTGTCCACCCTCGAAAGCTGATGGAACCCAAAAGGTTCCAGGAAGCCTTGGAGGGTTTTATGGTTAAGAATGACAGCGATTCTGTCGAAGCCTTGGTTGATACTTGGAATAACAATCTCACCAGGGCTATAGACATTATCGCTCCTGAGCATCCTTTTCAACCCGCTTCAAATAAAAAACCTTGGTACACAGAAAATCTTCACCAAATGAAGCGGGCTGTATAACGACTAGAGCACCGCTGGTGGAAACATCAATGCTTATCTGACAAGACACGTCATAGGATCATGTTGGATTCCTATCGAGTGGCAATAGATGCTGCAAAGAATTCTTTCTATGCTACATGTATTGCATCTGCAAAGTTGCATCCAGCAAAGCTGTTCAGGGTGGTTCAAGAATTAACTCAATTACCTCCCACCCTGAACCCATTATTGGAACCAACTAAAGCCTGCTGTGACACTTTTAATGACTTTTTTGTAGATAAAATCTTTCAGATAAGGGCCGACCTGGATGCGGGCATTATAGGAGAATCAATAAGAGAGATGTCCAGAGACTCTGTGGACTGTGTTACACTGAATTATTTTGAGTTTGTTAATACCGATGAAATGGACAAGCTTTTTGGAAGTATAAGGGAGACAACATGCCCTCTTGATCTTTGCCCATCATGGCTGACAGTCCATGGAGGTGATGCAGTAAAAATATTTTTACAACTTATCATTAATGCATCCCCCAGAGAGGGGGAATTTCCATCTAGTTTGAAAATAGCGGTGGTTAAACCACTCTTGAAAAAACACTCCCTTGATGAAAAATAATTACAGACCAGTCTCTCTTTTACCATTCTTGGGCAAGGTGATTGAGAAGGCAGTTGCCTTTCAGCTCCAAGTTGTCTTGGAAGAAGCCGACTATGTGGACCCATTTCAAATTGACTTCAGGAAGGGATATAGAGTTGAGACTGCCATGGTCACCTTAGTTGATTATCTCTGTCTGGGTATAGATAAGGGAAGTGTGACCCTGTCAGAGGCATCCAATACTATAGACCATGGTATCCTTCTGAAACGCCTGAGGGAGTTAGGTATTGGGGGCACTGCTCTTCAGTGGTTCCAGTCCAACCTCTCAGGCAGATTCCAGATGGTGATGCTGGGGGATAGTTGCTCTTCTAAAAGAGAACTGACATCTGGTAACCCTCGGGGTGCCATTCTATCCCCCATGCTGTTTAACATTTACATGGGTGAGATCATCTGGAGACATGGGGCGCAGTGTTATCAGTACATTGATGACACCCAACTCTACTTCTCTATGTCTCTGACTGCTACAGTGACTAAGGATAGCATCACTCCTCTTGATGCCTGTCTTGAATCGGTAATTGGCTGGATGAGGGAAAACAAACTCAAGCTGAATCCAGAGAAAACGGAGGTACTCACGATAAGTACCCTTGGTCCAAGAAGGGAGCTTTGCCAACCTGTCCTGGACGGGGTTAACACTTCCCCTAAAGGACAAAGTACGCAGTTTGGGAGTACTCCTAGATTCATCTTTATAGTTGTCATCTCAAGTGGATGTGATGGCCAGGAGTGCTTGGTATCAACTTCGGTTGATCCACCAACTGCGTCCTTACCTGGACTGAAGGAACCTTGAAGCAGTAGTACTTGCCCTGGCAATCTCTCATCTGGATTTCTGTAATGCGCTTTACATGGGGCTACCTCTGTACCAAATTTGGAAGCTTCAGTTGGTTCAAAATGCGGCAGCCAGATTGGTCACCAGAACATCTAGGTCGGACAATATAACACCCATATTAAAATCTCTTCATTGGCTGCTGATTAGCTTCCAGGTGCAGTACAAAGTGTTGGTTATTACCTTTAAAGCCCTACATGGCTTGGGCCCATGTTACTTGAAGGAACGCCTCTCGCCACATAATCCGCCCACACTCAGAACATCTGGGAATAATTTTTTAGATCATTACAAACCAGATCGAACTCTACTTCCCAAAGATCTTTCACAGCCACAGCCCCCAAATTATGGAACAACCTGCCGGAAGAGATCCATCTTATCACTGTGCTAGATGCTTTTAAGAAGACACATTAGATGGAACTCTTCTGGTGGGCTTATCCATCTGATCTTCTAGATTTCAAGATTCTGACAACGATTGGCTATTTTATTGCATTGTATTGTATTGTATTGTATTCTACTTTCTTATAATTTATTATTGTTGTTCTGATTTTACTATTTTATTGTTTGTATTTTATATATTGTATATATTTTATTGTGTAATCCCACCTCGATCCGTAGGGAGAGGTGGGAAATATAAATTATTATTATTATTATCTCTTCTGTGCATGCCTTATTTTTAAAATATTAACATTGCTGCTGTTGTTGTGTATCTTCAAGTAGTTTCTGACGTATGGCGACCCTAAGGCAAACCTATCATGGGGTTTTCTTGGCAAGGTTTATTCAAAGGTTTGCCACTGCCTTCCCCTGCGGCTGAGAGCATGTGACTTGCCCCAAGTCACCCTGTGGGTTTCAATACAGTGTTTCAAAAATCTTACTATTCTACCCCATAACTCAGCCAGTTCCTATCTGTTCCCCTAGTCAATGGAGGCACCACTTTAACTGTCATGACTCAATGCTATGGAATTTTGGGAACTGCAGTTTTGAGAGACATTTAGCCCTCTCTGTCTCTAGTGCCACAACAAACTACATTTCCCAGAATTCTATAGCATTAAGCCATGGAAGTTAAAGTGTTATAAAACTGGATTATTTCTGTAGTGTGGATGCAGCCAAGAAGCACTAGTTCTTCAGACTTTTAAGACTGAAAATTTATAAAAGAGCTGAGGACTAACATTATGGATTATTCCCTATCCCTTCCATGTAGATTCAGCTAACAACCTAGTGTTCTACTGACAATCCTGAAGCTTCTCTGTGCTTTTCCCTATCCTCTGCCCCTGGCCCTAGTGATCATGAATGAGATCCAAGATCCAGCCAGAAATCCAGACAAATTGCTTGAGAAGGACTCTCATCTACAGTTAGTGTGTGCTCTACAGGTTGAGCCATCAAATGTGATTACATGGCATGGAGCCAATTTGTATGCTTCAGTGTGGAACTCCAATGTTCTTTAATTCTAGTTTGACTGCAAAGAAGGATTAGGTGAATCTTGGCGAAGATTGCAGTGCTATGAATCAGCTAAAGACTATCATAACAATAAAGTTTTTTTAAAAAAAAAAAAGAACTCTCAGGACACTGCAGAGCATTTCTTAATGCTGTCCCAAGTGAAGGCCTAGTCATGATGCAAGTGGAAACAAATGTAAACTTACTGACTGACTGACTCCACATCCTCCAGCATTCTCACTTACTTTGGAAATGCTGACTTATACCAAGGCAGGTGGCCAGAAAAAAATGTGATCTTCCAGAACTGCTTTCTACTTTCCACAATACAAAGATAGCATATCCATAGGCTATTTTTAAAAAAGGCTATTTTAAAAAAAAAAAGGAATGCTCTCAGCACAATGTGCTATGAACAGATTAAATGTTTTGCTTTTTTTGTTCCAAATGGGGGGTGGGGGGCAACAGGCTTGATCCAGTTGTTCTTCATCCTTGATGTTTTTTACATGACAAGGGAGCAACTGCAAAAGACTCACATGTTGAATAAAACCATTGCAGAAACTTCAGTTCCAGAAGTGTGAGACCTTAAGAGAGCTGCATGGAAGTCATACGCACTGTTCCTTCCAACATTTCACAAATGAATGCTGGGACACATGTAGCCAAGCAACATCAGAGTGGTGTCAAGATGGCAAAAGTTATTAAAGAGGAAGAACAGACAAATGAGGAGAGGCTACAGCAGTTTACTTTTGCCTGAGCCTACTGGCAAAGGCAGGGTTTCACCCCTTTCTCTCTGCTATCACAAAAGTGTGCATGTTGATCTCATTTGCAGCAATTGAAGTAAACAGAGGACAAAGAGGAAAGTAGGAGGAGGAAGAAACTGGAACATTTTAAAAGTGGGACAGCCAGAGAACAATTGAGACAGTTTGAGAGTATGAGATTGTGTGCTCAGGTTTGGGAGGCCTGTTTTATTACTGCTCCACTAGGGGAAAAATATTGGGTGATGGCATTAGACAAAGCTTTTTCTGTGGTCATACCTTGCATTTTGAAATTCCCTTTCCCAAAAGGTACCTCTGGCACCAACTATACTGACCCTTCAGTGCCAGCCAAAGACCCTTCTCTTTATTGGGTCACATATGCATCAGTAGTTGCTATGGTAATGCATACTGCAATGTCTGTTGTTGATTATTCAATGTTGCTGCTGCTTATTTGTTTTATTAGATATTTGCATATTGTATTAATTGTTGATTGATTTACCATTGTTGTGAACCATCCTGGATTTTACAGAAAATAATTAAGATATAAATAGAATTTTATTTCTTGTTGCTAACTGCCATTAAGTCAACTTTGACTTATTGCTGAGCTAAAAGATGACAGGTTTTTCCCATCTTGTCATTTCAAGGATAAGACCTCTAATTTTTCAGGGTTTTGTTTAGCACAACTATTTTACAATAGTCTGTCATTTGTCTGTTATGTGTTATTGTGAGCTATTTAAGTATGTTTTAAATTGTTCTGTTGTTTAATATTATTTTAAGGGATGGGTGGGTCTTTGGGATATATATTGTATTTTATTGTATTCTTAGTGTTGTAAGTCACCCTGGTTGCATATGCAGAGGGGCAGGATAAAAATAAATGTTGTTGTTGTTATTATTATTACAACTTAGATCTATTTCTTTTTAAAAATAGCACTTTACACTCTGGTTTTCCCAGTGAAATCACATTTATTAATCATTGAGGACTCAGTACCGTTGATTATTGCCTCATTTCCAGGCATGCAGCTCATATAATTTCACATTTTCAAGTTGTCCCTAGAACTGAAAGTGACCATCTCCCATTGGGTCTCACTTTAACATTCAACTGCAGCTCATCACAGCATCCCCCCCCCCCGACATCAGAATACTACTGAAGTGAGTTCCAAAAGGGTTAAATTGTCTACAGATCTGTACCACACATTGAAGGAAAGATTATCATCTCCCTCAATACTCACACTTAGATCTAAAATTCTGTCTGAAGATTCTCCAGCCAATTCTGTCAAAGCCTACAATGAGCTGATTCAGGCCCTACTAGTTGACAACTTATCAACCAAACCCTAGCAAGGATCCTAGGAAGTATTATGCTGCCTCATCAAACTCCTGGTTTGATAAGGACTGCCAGTATAAGAGAAAGCTCCTCAGATTATCCCTTCTTAAACTCAGGGAAACAAATTGCCCTGTTGGCTTACTTACATCACAAAAAAAGAGTACAAGTCCCTCATAATACCAAAAAAAAAAAAAAAGACAACAAAACTTCAGTTCCTTGTCTCTGTTGTTAAATGCACCTCTTCACAATAACACCAAACAATTCTGGGAATTGGTTTCTGGTACATTATGCTCTCATTCACACACTCCCAGCTGTGATATACCTGTAAAGGTATGTGGAATTCATTTCAGAGAAATTTTTGATGTGGGCAACTTTACACCTTGCACCCATGACAGCTCTACAGAGTTCCAGTTACAAAGGGCTCCACCTGGGATCCAGTAACCATTGAGAATGTTAGTGACCTTATTTCCCAACTCAAAAATGGCAAGGCCCCTTGAATGTCAACATACCTACTGAATTAATTAAAAACAATTCCCATTGGTGGGCCCCTCGGTTAGCAGCTTTATTTACATAAATCAAAAGTTCTGATCTAATCCCTGATGGCTGGAACCAAGCAACTATAGTTCCTATTTATAAAAAAGGCCAAGCAAATGATCCTGGGAACTATAGACCAGTATTGGGAAAACTGTAAGCTAGATATCTTTCCTCCAGATTAACCCTTTTCTTAAATAAAAACAACATCATCTCTAATGCTTAAGCAGCCTAGATTTAGGGATAATCACTCCATGAGTGACCATTGTCTGGGACTAGCTCACCTTGTGGAGAAATATTCAAAACCATTGTTTGGCAAACTGTATGCAGCTTTTATGGATTTAAAGGCTGCTGATTCTATGCCCAGGCTTAAACTGTGGGCTAAATTAGAGTCTATTATTACTGATATTAGACCCCTTATCAAAGCTCTTTACAACAACAGTCAATCAAGAGTAAGGGTGGGTGCCCAGGGACTTCTCTCTGATACCATTCCTATGTCCAAAGGGGTGAAGCAGGGTTGTATCCTCACACTAATTTAGCCTTTACCTAAATGACCTTGAAATTGAGTTGATGGACAACAATGCCATTTACCCAGAATAGGTGATAGAAGAGTTCGAATTCTATTATATGCAGATGATACCATGATCCTTTATAGAACAAGATTGGGGCTTAAATGCCTCCTTGATAAATACATCTACTGTTCTAAAAATGAACTCAAAATAAACATCGTCAAATCCAAAATCATGGTCTTTGAGCACAATTTCCATCAGTGCCGATGGAGCATAGGAGATTGTCCCTTGGAGCAAGTCAAAAGCTTCAAGTACTTAGGGCTAACATTTCATCATAGGGCTCTGTGGAACCATTATCATCAATCAAAAATCTGCAGGAAGAATAGACTCAAAATGTCTGCTGACCATGTGCTCAGAAATCTGCAGGAAAAAGCAAACTCAAAATGGCTGCTGTAGCAAAACAGACCAATTAAGCACAGAAACTATAGCCTTCTCCCCCTTTTCCAGCCACAGGAAGGCCTCTTCTCTCTCTATTAACAGGTGGAAGTGGCATGGCCGTCAGGCTTTCTTACACTGTGAAGACACACCCAACTAAAGGTGGTGGCAAATATGGGTGTGCAATGCCAGTACCCTGGTGAGATCAAACTCTTATACCCAAAAAGGCTCCAATGCTGAATGTAAAGTCCAAAAGGGGGAAATTTATTTTAAAGAACAAAAAAAAAAAAAAGGTTTCTCCTCCCCAGCTCTAAGAGGCTTAAAATAAAAGGTACTTTACAGTTTAGGTTTCATCAATCTTCAGGGTTGTCATCTCTCTGGGTTTGATCATGTTTTGAACTCCTTCTCAATGAAGGTGGTGCAGGGTCTATCAGCTTCTGGTGCTTTTGATTTTTTTGTTGAAATAAAATAAAATAAAATAGAATTAACTGCTTCTGGTAACTAATCTGGCTAACTGGTAAATAAATTGGCTAAATGTGGTAACTAACTGGCTAACTGGTGTAAGAAATACCCTTTCCCTCTGTCTGTGACTGTTTGCCACCAAATAGATAAAGTCTAAGAAAACTAAAAATCCCAAGCTAAACAGAGCTTGCTGGGAAGGGGCAAACCAAAAACTAGAAAAATGCAGGGGATTCCTACAGCTCCTCCCACAAACTAATACAGTGGAACATTCCTATGCTCAAACTGAACTGAAAATGAAGGAAAATGCAGGGGAGAATTTAAACAGTCCAGACTGGATATCACAGTATGAATAGGCTTGGAAATGCAAAACTTGTGAGTATGGAGATGAGATGACAAATTCAGTACAGCATGACAATTTGTTCTAAACTAAGGAATAAGATAAAATTGATCACTTTTTTAAAAAAAAAATGCACATGATCAGATATCTATACAAGCTTGAGTTCCTAGTCTGCAAGCCAAAGAATGTGCATGTATTTTTTTAAAGAGTGGGAAATGAGACCACCATTGGTTTAGATTATTTTTTAACCTTTGTATGTTTTAAATTTTGTATGTTTAAATGTTAACCTTCTAGTGTTTTAATTTGGTCATTTTGATTGTTTTTTAAAATGTTGTTGTAATACATTTTTATATTGTGAGCCACCTTGAGTCCCTTTTTGGGAGAAAGGCGGGATAGAAATAAAATAAAATAAAATAAAATAAAATAGCCACTGTCATTTGTTGTTGTGTTTTTTTTTTCATTGTCCTTCTTCCCTTGATAGCAAAAGCATAAGTGTCAAGTTCCTGAATGTAGGAGAGGGAGCAGGCCATGAGCAGAAGGGAAATGAGCAGAAGCTATAGTAAATGTGACTGTGTCTTTTCAAGGTCCACTTTTTATAATCTGGCATCTTTCTAGCTTGATGCATGTCCCTCCCTTTCACACTGCCACTCATTTAATCCTCAGTCTCTCTTCTCAGAATAACTTGAAAAATGTAGTTTAAGATGTGCACTAGACATTTTTAGTAGAAATTTCTAAGTACAGTATGTGTAACTGTTTGATGTACTCTTGGCCAGTGGAGGAAGGTACTCTAATATTTTCTAAAAATTGTATCCGGGTTTAGATTGAATCTCCCTTATCCAAGGATAATACAGACTGGTAGGATCTTTATAACATTAGGATATTTAATATTTCAGGTTCAAAATGTATGAATTATTTTCATTAAAAACAACCTTTCTAAGAGTCAGTTTATATAGTAAATCAAGAATTAGGCAGGAGGCAAATGTTAGTCCTCTACATGCAGGAGTAACTATGTGCAGAAAAGTGCTGATAAACTAATTTTAAAAATAATGAATCCAGAATACAAAAAAGGTATTCCAGTCAGAAAGCTTCCACAGCTGTGAAAATCAAACATGTTAACTTAATATATACTGTTCTTCAAATTTAATTGTGCAAAAGTCAACCAATTTCAACAGAGAATTCCCACCTCCACCCCAAAAGACACATATTGACTCCAAGTATAATGAAAATTCACAATTTACAGAGCATTCTTGGGACATGGTGTGGATATACCCTTCTGTTTGGAAGAGAAGAGTTGGTGAGCTGACCCTCTTTGGCTTCCATGATAAGATCTGGTGTTTTTCCAGTATATTAAAAAGCACACTTAATCCTTCCCGGAATTAATGGGGAAGAAATCATAAAAGCATAGATTCATATGGTAAATATTAAGGCTAAACTACGTCTTCATGTGTGTACACACACATACACAAACAAAGAAAATTTCTAGTTATATCAGTTTGGTGCCAGTTTAATTCTCATGGCTTCTTCCTATGGAATCTTGGGATCTGTAGCTTGGTGAAGTACCTGGAATTCTCTTCAAGGAAATTCAGGTGTGCTGTAGTTTAGGGGAGGGCACTGGAGCTCTCTGGCACAGGAGTCCAAGTACCTTACCAAACTGGAAATCCCAGGTATATAGAATGTAGAGTCTGATCTGATCAAGTTCCAACCAGTCCAGAATTGAGGGCTGGTAAGACTACAAGATGCTACAAGATGACAATTTAGTGTGTGCGTGGGGGGGGGGTATGGGTGCCATGTGTGTGTGTGAACCTTCAAGTTGCCTGTTAACTTATTGCAGCCGCATGAATGTCCAGGGGCATCACTAGGTTGTGTGGAGGGTTCAGGATCCATGAGGTGACATCCTGAGGGGGATGATACTACTGCTCCCTAAACATCTGCCTTTGTGCCGAAATAGGTTGTGGTGTTAGCCTGTGTTCCTATAAAATGCTAAAGAGATTGGGTGAGTGGGGAGAGTCCGTGAGAGGTGAAAGGAAAGGACAGTTTAAAAAAATGAATGTTTATATTTTAAATTCTTTTAGAAAAAAATAAAAAAATAAAATTTTATTTTTTTTATTCTTTTAACATTTACTTTTAAAAAAATCACATTTTACTAAATATTCACTTTAACCACATGAAACTATGTACATGTAAATACATTCAGGCTGTTCATATGATATTGCAATTTAAAGGTATAATTTTAATTTTGCTACTTGTTAATGTCAAAACAATTACCATTACATTAAGTGATATATCGGAATTTATGGGTAACATTAGTACAGTTGTTGTTTTTTTACCAAGGATTCTATATGGTGTGTTACAGGAGGAGGTCAATGGAGGGAGGTGACACCATGAGTTACCACACTGGGTAATGACAACCTGAATGACACCACTGTGAAGTTATAGGGTTTTCTTAAGCAAGGAATACTCACAAGTGGTTTTGCCAGTTTCTTCCTCTGAAATATAGCCTACAGCACCTGGTATTCATTGGCAGTCTCCCATTCAAGTACTAACCAGGACTAACCCTGCTCAGCTTCCAAGATAGGGAGTGGTGATTTTAGGGTATTTAGACCACAAACAATACAAGCAAAGGAACCTTACTTTCCTTCAGCTGATAGATAAGAGCAGACTCTCTTAGGGGGGAAGCAGACCAGGGTGTCCAGGACGCCGTGGGACGGTGCGCCGTGGGACCGCGGCATCCACACCGTGGCGCACCGGCAGCATCCCTGAAAGCAGCGCTAAATCAGAAGTCAGGGAAACTGCGCCCTAAATGCGTAGGGCGCACTTTCCCTGACTTTTCCACCGCAGCGTCTGTGGAAGCTGCTGCAAGACGTTGCCCCCGGAGCGCCGGACATGCGGAGGGCTGGCAGCTCCGAGGGCAACCTCGGGAGGAGGAAGGGGCACCGATCGTGCGGCTGCCCCTCCTCTTCCCTGCCTCGGAGACGACTTTATTAGTCGTCTGCTGAGGCCCTTAGTTCCTAAAGTGATAGATTCTACCAGCATCTCTACATTCCTCAAAAATATAGATGTTGTGTTGATGTTGTTGTTATTATCTCATAGAAAGATTGGAAGTCACTAGGGAGCTGAAATCTTGTCTTACACAAAGCAAAACAAGATTTCCCAGGTTCTGTGCCCTCAGGTACCTCATAGCTATTAAAATACTAACATAGGCATGTAAACCAGAAATAAAAACAAATGTCTTGAGTCTGACTTTAGGGGTAGGGTAATGTCAGCTGAAAACGTAAGGACTAAGGGGGGGTTGCAGACTGCCAGAAATAGTGTGAATTCAGTCCACTTTTAGGGTTAGGGTTAGATTTAGGGAACCATGGGAACTGTATTTTATTGTGGCACCAGAGTTGTCTGACAGAGAAGGCTCAATGTCTCAGGAAAATAACAGTTCCCATGATTCCCTAGCACTAACCCTAACCCTAAAAGTGGACTGAATTCACACTATTTCTGGCAGTCTGCAACCCCTTTGAACCCAAAGGCCTTTGGACTGCATTCTGTGTAGTTTGGGAACTCAAAATAAACTACCTTATGGTTAACAGGTCTAGTTATCAGTTACAAATCAAGTTCATTCCATCCCAATCACATAATGATTTCTCCATCTCTGTGATTTTATACTGTATTTTAAAACAATTATTTTAATTGTTTGACATTTCATGGGAGGGAAGAATATTAATAAATATTTAATCAAAATATCTCCTACCAGCCATAGAAATCGACTGGATGACCTTGGTCAATTCACACTCAGCCTTGGAGGAAGACAATGGCAAATCCTCTCTGAATAAATCTTGCCAAGAAAGCCCTGATAGCTTTACCTTAGGTTTGCCATAAGTTGGACACAACTTGAAGGCAAAAGAGAACAGAATCCTTAGAGCCATACATTGTACTGGAGAGAATTTATGGTGTTAGCTCAGTTTTCATTTCTGGTGGTGACAAATACAAATACCTGCATGCATCAACTCTGTTTTTTCGCGTATGGTATCAGTGCAGTAGAAAGATGACCTTAGTCTCTGTGCTACATTATTCTAGCTTGCACCTGGAAATTAATGGACCTTGGAAAGGATTTTGATAAGATAATGTAATGCCAACTATCAAGGAATTTGAGATTAGGCAACACTTGCAGAAATTACTTTGGGGAGCCTACAACTCCCAGAATTCCCTAAGCAGATTGACCAATGGCTATGTTAACTATGGGTTCTAAGAGCTGTAGTTACAAAAGTAGCTTTTCTAATCATTCTGTGGACAAGTTTCATTTTTAAACTAAATATGCAGTAACAGGTCTATAAGATTTCTGGTATTGAAGCTATGGTAAAAACACATATGCACGTGCACACACACAACTTGAACCCTTCCAGATGTTGTTAGACTGCAATAGTTTCCACCTCTGTTATAAACAGATAAATCAAATTCCAACAAGAGATCTGCAGGTAAAATTATTTTTATGGAGCTAGTAATCCTCTAAGAACTTACCATAAAATAGCATCTGAATCTTTACAACTGAATCTCTTTTTGAATTGAATTTGTGGTTGCATACATACGAAACAAGTCTAAATAGAGGGAAATTGCAAAATAGGGGAGGCATTTTCTGAGGTCGAAAGCCCACTGTAAAGTTAATACAATCAGTATAATCCCCAGTTATTACCTGCCAGGAAACTGTCCATCTGGAGAGTAGATTTTTATGTCTAATCTGTTTTGTCATCTCATTGACTAATCACATCATCACTGCTTTATCAAATTCATCAGTGCCATATACTGTTATTGCAGCAGTTTCTAAATTTCTAAATAAAAGAATCTGAAGAATGAATGCCTCTGACAATAATAGATGAAAATCTAGTAATTAACATTTTGGAATCCTACCACCTTTGTACACATTTTAAAAAAAATAATCTGCAGAATGCAATTGTTTATTTAGAATCCATACCTGTGATCATTTTACCTACAATCATCTAACAAATAAAGAAATTATAATTTAGATTGAGTTGAAACTACTTATTATGTTTCATTTAGATTTTTGACAACTTCAGTTAGCACACATATTCTCCCTTTCAATTATTATTTTTTTGCTAAAATTTAGACTATTGAATCAGAAAATGCTGCCCTTACCCTGAATTGATTTTACATTTAGTGGCACCAACATGAATACTGCCCTTATTCTGAACTGACTTTGCATTATGGTGGCATCAGCATGAAGTCAAATCTGGCAGGCAGTGTGATAATACAGTCAGCCCTCCTTATCCACAGATTTTTTTTATCCATGGATCCACAGTTTGAAAATTTTCTATATATATATATATATATATATATATATTCCAAAAAGCAAAGCTTGATGTTTCAATTCTATATTGGGCACCATTTTACTATGCCATTGTGTTTAATGGGACTTATTCATCCATGAATTTTGGTATCTACGAGGGGTCCTGGAGCCAAACCCAAGTGTATACCAGAGGCCCACTATATATCTTCATCAGAGCTAATAAATGTTATCTCTCTTGATACAGGGGAGATGCTAGAACACATTATAAAGGACTCAGTGTATTAGCACACTGATAAAAATACACTGAGTAGTAGAAACCAGTAAAGCTTTGTCCTCCCTGGTAATGTTTTTTAAATGGAGTTATTAACTTAGCAGATTGTGGGAAAGCTCTGGGTGTAATTTATCTTGGTTTAGTAATGTATTTAACAAACTTCCCCATAATATATATTTTTAGCAAATTGGTTAAATGCTAATTACTGAAGGTGACAATACTCATAGGTAGTTTCAGAGCTCATTAGAAAACTATATTCAGGGCCTAAGCAGATGGGCGACCATGGGCCGCCCTGGGAAGGTGCGCCACGGGACTGAGGCATCCCCATGCCTCGATCCTGCGGCGCACCGTCGTTGCCCCTGGAAAGGAGCACTAAAATAGCGCTCCTTTCATATGTCACCGAAAGTGCGCTGCTAAAGGTTGCAGCACACTTTCGGAGACTTTTCCGCCTCAGTGTGTCCGGACGCTGCAGTGGGAGGTCCTCCTCGGAGCGCCGGCCATGCAGAGGGCCGGCGGCTCCAATGACGACCTTGGGAGGGGGAGGGGGCGCCGAGCGTGTGGCTGCCCCTCCCCTTCCCTGCGCCGAAGACAGCCCAATAAGCCGTCTGCTTAGGCCCTCAGATGGTGCTCCTCAGTGATTCCTCATCAAACTAGAGAAAGGTTTTGGGTAGAATGCTGGGAGAGTGTGGCTTGACCTGGTACTTTGCAACATTTTGATGTGTCTTCGATATAGAGGTCAGTTGGGGGAATCCTTATCAAATCTGTGGATACACAAACTACTACAAAGAGTGAACAGATCAAAAAACTGGAATAACATTCAGAATGCCCTTGGTAGAATGGGTGGCTAGGTCAAAACTAATAATTGCGTTATAAAGAATAATAAAGCCCAATTGAAAATATCAAAGAGACATGTACAAAGTTCTACATTTATTGTGGGCAGCATAAAAAAAAAATCAAATTCACAAGTAGAGGATGAGAATATATAATGAGGAACTTGGCAATAGTATATATAATGAGGAACTTGGGACTGTAGTCTATGACATGCAGAAGATAAGTCAGCAGGATGATGTGGCTGCAAAAAAAAGTTATTTTGAATTTACTAACAGAGCCCCAGTATGGAAGCCATGGAAATTAGGTTCTACTTTCTTTGCTTGTCAAACTTCATTTGGAGTAGACAGTTCTGGATACCACACTTTAAGACAAACTGTAGACAAACTGGGCTCAGAAGAGGGCTGTGAAAATGTGAGTAGTATCTAAGGCAAATCCCCTGAGGAGAGGCTGAATAAACTGAGTATGTTTCAGTGAAACAGAATAGTGAGGGGAAACATGACAACACTTTTCAAATATTTGAAGAGCTGTTATATGGAAGCCAACAAAAACTACTTTGGAGTAGGTATAAGAATCAAGGAACACAGGAGGGTCAAGCAGACAGGTGGGAAAGTGTGGTGTGTGACCACACTGGCACAGATCGCACCAGGACTGAGGCAACCCCACATGCTTGGCCCTGATCCAGGCTGTTGCTGCAGTCCTGAACTGAGCCATCAGAAAGGAGAGCCTTTCATCCACTCCTTTTTGGCCCTATTCTTGGTCACACTCCCAATATGGCCTGACAGCAGTCCTTTCAACCTATGTGTTAGATGTCAAGGATAACCCTCTTGGATCAAACCAGAAGCATCCCTAATCCAGCATTCTGTTCACATGGTAACTAAACAGGTGCCTGGAGAAAGACTAAAGTGGGACAAGGAGTGCACTAGAAAATTCTAAGCCCTCACCAAACTGCAAATCCCAAGATTCTGATTTTAGGCACAGGAGAGGACTTTTTGAACTGCAGGAAGTGTGCAAATTCAGTCCCTACTCCCTTCCTGTTTTTTTTTTAAAGATTTCTCCTGAGCAGCAGCGTTCCAAACTGGGGTGTCACTTGGGTCAGGGAGCAGGGCTTGGGGTGGGGCCAAAGGAGTGTGCTCCCAATTCCCTGTCCCACATGGCATGGCAGGGAGGGAGAAGGCCTGGATCTCCCATCCCTTCTGCATGAGGCTTTACTTGCAAGTAAAACATCACACGGCAGGGACTGGAGGCACAAGGCAGGGAGGTGGAGGGTGCTCATCAGGTGTCACCCCCTTCTGTGGTGTCACCCAGTGCCTTCCTCACCACCAGCCCCACACACCCCCTAGTACTGCTACTGCTCCTGAGATGAATTGGCCCAAAACATGTTGAAAATACCCAGACACCCTTAGGGAGTGTTTTGGGGAAAAAACATTTTCATTCCAGTGGTTTTTTTAGAGGGCACAAAAACAACCCTATGGGCCACATGTCCATACATGCCACACTTTATCCAACCATGAACTAGACCAAGGGGGCAACCTTTCCCCTTTAAGGGCCGAGGGACTTCAGCTCCCAGAAGCCTCAGCCGTGTTGGCCAATAGTCCCATGTTGGCCAATAGCTCCTGGAATTCTGGGAGCTGAAGTCCCTTGGCCCTTAAAGTGGAAAGGTTGCCTACCCCTGAACTAGACAGTGCTGTTGTTAACTGGATTTGTAATTTAGGCCAAAGCTTAAGATTACTTATCATGATTGCTCTTTCTCCTGTAGACTAGTGACTAATGACTAAATATGTTAGTAAAGGAAAACATTTGTATGCGGCCTTTATCGATTTGTCAGCTGCCTTT
>JAIPUX010001232.1:34779537-34791377 GCA_020142125.1 Phrynosoma platyrhinos
AGGCCCTGGAAGAAAGACATTTGTAGCAAAACTTTTGTAGACTTTGTCTACCCTATTTTGCAATGCAAACACTTGTTTCAGGTTTGAAGGTGTGTGGTGTTTTTACAAAAATGTATATATTCATATATATTCATAACTTTTACTTCAGTTTCCAGTTTCCAAGGTATACATATTTAAAGATAATTTTGCTACTGAACATACTGTGCCTTTATTCTCAAGCACCGGAATCACTAAAACCAAATTTCTATGCAATTTCTGCCAAGACAGTGTTATAGTATTCAAAGAACTGTGTCAGGTCTGTCTTATTTCTGTCATATAGTGTGCTAGGATTTTGCTCATTTGATATTCCTCCTTTTTAAAAAATATAACTATGGTGAATCTTGTTCAACAAATTAGTAGGCTATGTCATATTGTACTGCTGCTTAATTATGCATGTAAGCATTCATTTTATCAGAGCTATACCTTCCTTTTGTAGGTGGCAGAGAAACAAGATACAGCTGAAATTAAACATGAACCGATGTCTTGTTCCTGTGTGCAGTGCCTGTATTTGTGTGTGCCATTGTATGCAAGCTGCTAGCCTCTAGGCTTCTTATGACCCATCATCTGGTCATGGGTTGTTAATATACAGAGGGAGCAGATCTCGGTTTCCTTTGAAATTTTGCCTCAGAAGAAATAGAAGAAAAATAAATTAATAATAATAATAAAATTTATTTATATACCGCCCTGTGGCGAGCCAATCCGGGCGGTGAAAAACATTTCAAAGGAATGTCTAGAAAAGACAAAGGAGTTCCAGTAGTACTCATTAAATGTAATAAGAGTGTTAACTGGACTTGTTCTGAACTCCAAGCAAATCTGGAGGTTCTTCCTCAGGTGTAAAAATGAGATGAAGAAGATTTTACAGTAAAGTCTGAACATCTCTGATTCCAGTTAAAATAAACTGAGTCCTTTGAGGAGAACAAGGGAGGGAATGTAGCTGCCCATTCAAGAGGTCAAACCATATCTCACAGCAATGTGACATAGGATAATAGATATGAGAGGCAACCACACTGAATGTGGCCCTCTGGGCATCACTTGTTTCACAGGGTGCATCTATGCTGTAGAAATAATGCAGTTTGACACCACTTTAAGTGTTATGGCTCCGGTCCATGGAATACTGCAGTTTTACAAGATTTTTAGCCTTCTCTAACAAAAAGTCCAGATGCCTCACAAAACTACAAATCTCAGGATTTCATAGGATGAGTCATGGCAGTTAAAGTGAAATCAAACAGCATTTTGATTTCAGAAAGAAACTCTTCTAGAACATGGCCACACAGCCCAAAAAACCCACAAAAAACTATAGATGCCGGCCATGAAAGCCTACGACTTCAAACATTATTTCTACAGTGTAGATGTCATCTCAGAATCAGAAGGGTTCTGGGTTCTGGCCTCCTGGTGGCTCATGCAGTGTGCATTTCCTTCCTCTGAACATCAACTGCAGTGCAGACAGTGCCAAACCTGCAGGCTTTTTCTTTAAAGATAAGCTTCTTGGTTGGGTTCCAGCACATATGTTCAATGCATACACCTATGCTGTATCTCTTTATTTCTATGGTTATTTTATAGAACTATAATGACATTCTAGGATTCCAAGGAATTGCGGTTTGCCTGGTCACTGCAACTAGTTCATGTTGTTGTTAAATGCCCTCAGGTTGACCTTGACTCATGGCAACCCTGTGGATGAGACATCTCCAAGAGTCCCTGACTTCCACTGCTCTGCACAAGTCCTGCAGGCTCATGCCTGTGGCTTCCCTGATTTAATCTAACTATCTTGCATGTGGTCCTCCTCTCTTTTGACCACCCTCTACCTTTCCTAGCATCATTGTATTTTCTAATGATTCATGCCTTTTCATGATGTCGCCAAAGTACAACAGCCCCAATTTAGTAATCCTGGCTTCAAAGGATAGTTCAGGCTTAATCTGTTCTAGAATCCATTTGTTTGTCTTCTTGGCCATCCATGGTATTCTCAGCACTCTTCTCCATCTTCACATCTAAAATGAGTTTATTTTTCCTTCTATCAGCTTTCTTCACTGTCCAGCTCTCATATCCGTACAAATTTATTGACTGCAGACCCTGTTTTGATCAATATTTTTTTGTCCAAAATATGAGACCTCCTTGACTATTTCAGTTTCCTCATTATCTAGGATGAATTCTTGTAGTTTATTTTATTTATTTCAAGGATTTATATCCCACCTTTCTGTCACGATGGGATTCACTGTGCTCTTCCATGGTCATTATTTTTATTTATTATTGTTCTAACCAAAGACATAGGCTTTGCACATAGAATGCAATAGATTTCCTCAGAAAACACTGCAGTACATTTCACTTTATAGTGAAATGCAAGTGCATTTCAAGAAGTAGCTCCCACAATCTGTGCATTAAGGACAGGAAAACCTTGTAGAGGATGAAAGGGGATCTTATAGTAAAGAAAACTAAAGTTTTTACTGCATAAATGCCCTAGGCTGATGCTTCCAGCAGCATGCATTGCTTCAGGCCAACATTTTGAGATTATGTGCAGCTAACCTGGGCTGATTTACACCCTCTATTTTCTGTGCATTATGACTATACTGTGCTTTATGGCATGACTGAAACTGCTCTACTGCTTATTGGACTGGCACACTGGGTACTTACAGAGATGTGGAAAACTGGCAACTCATAAAAAAAGCTTGATCTTTTAAAGTTGTGTAACAAAATTAGGGCTGTATTAACATTGTGCAATTTTGATATTTTTTTTCATGCTAAAAATAATGGTCTCCTTGTAGTAGAAATATTTTCTTCCCAAAACACTTTCTGCAAATATATACTTTTTAAGTATCATTTGAATGCAGTTCTTTGCTCTACTTTTCTGGGGTTTAATCCAGGATGGGAAGAGAAGGCGAAACTGACACCACGTGACTGTCAATATTGCAACTACCATAGCAGCAACATTTCACACATGAGGACTAATGGAACTACAGCACGACTGGTAGCTTATTGATGGATTTCCCCCATCAATGAAAAGGGAAACCCTAACCATGCTTCACAGACACAGCAGCTATAGGTCAGAGTGAACATCATGTGCTAAGTATCTCCAAAGGCACTATTGCTGTTTAAAAAACACATGTGATAATTTCATAGGATTACTGGAAGTATGAATCCTACAGCATCTGGAAGGCTACATGATTCCCACCTTTTAGAATCACATAGGTTATTCTAATCTAATTAATAGGCTAATCTAATTTTTTTAACCTAATCACATAGGTTATTCCATCAAAACAGAATTATTACAGAGAATAGAGTCCAGTTCAAACATTATTTAAATTATACTGGGCTAAATGGGGAAAATGTACCCCCATGTGTCCTCACATATTTGTTTGAGCTTATCTTTCCCATACTGCAAAGAAATGTCTGATGTGAGACACTAAGCCTGTTTGGATAGATGCATTTAGAATCCTCACTATGGTTGGAACACATGAATACTCTTCCTTCAAATTTTCCATCAGAAGCTGGGGCCACTTCAAAAAAATTATAGCACTTTAACTACTATGACTGCATCCTATGGAATCCTGGGAGTTGCGGTTTATGGAGGGATATTTAGAATTATCCCCTCATTACCTCATCACCTCATCACCTTACTCACAAGTATTGAATTTCTATTCCTATCCACTCATACAACCTACTCATTCGTATCCATTAAAGTTCTGTTCCTACACATTTCACTCCACTGTTCCTATGCGCTTCTGATGAAATAGACTGAAGTCTATGAAAGCTTATGCTACCAATTTCTTTCTAAGTTAGTCTCTTAAGGTGCTACAAGAACGCTTAATCAATATTAGTTTCCCATGTTTAAGCTTATTGCTTGGCACTTACAAGAATGGGAATGGAAAGGAATGGAACGGAATGGAACAGGGCAAAAATGCATTTTACTGGATGGGAGAATGCCACCGATGCTGCCAGGAGTCCCCCAGGCATTCCCCAGCCATTCCTGCTAGCCGGTTTTTGAAGGACAGTTCAAAATCATCCTTCAAAAATTGGCTGCCAGGAACGGCTGGGGAATGCCTTGGGGACTCCCAGCAGCATCGGTGGCATTCTCCCGGCCAGTAAAATGCATTTTTGCCCTGTTCTGTTCCATTCCTTTCCATTCCTGTTTCTTAAGTGCCGTGCAATAAGCTTATTAGATCTGTTGTAATTTCAAAAAAGGACAATATACATTTTACATTAATCTCTTCAATACATCTGATATGATTAAGCATTTCATCTATTTTCCTCCATGGAGAGAAGTATACTTATGAAATAAGAAGTTTATGACATGCTTTACAAACACAGAGAAAGGGGAAGGGAACACTACATATTCTATTAGTTCATCATTTTATATTTTGTTATGGGTAGTACTTTCTACAGCCAATGGCCAAGATCAGGATGGTATATCCAAGATCATTGGCAGATGATGATGATGATGATGATGATACCCCGCATTTTGCCGTGGCAATCGAAACAGCTTACATCTAAAATTAGATTAAATAGAACTAATTCAAAATACACAATAAAAAATATTGACAAATAACGATAACCCCCATTAAAAATATATTAAATACAGATATAAATTAAAACATAAGATTAAAACAATAGGCACTCTGGGGTGCAGTGAAGATGTAAGAAGGATGTCTGACGGGAGGGAGACTAGGCAAATGGAGTGATCTATTCTGGGTAGGCCTGCCAGAAGAGATCCATCTTGATGGCTTTTTTAAAGCCATCTAAGCTGATTATCTGAAGGATCTCTTCCGGCAAGGCGTTCCACAGTCTGGGAGCAGTAACAGAGAATGTCCTCTGGGAGATTACCGCTAGTCTGTTTTTTATCGGTTGGAGCAACTTCCTCCCAGAAGACCTGAAGGTGCAGAGCAGATTATATGGAAGAAGGTGATCCCCTAGGTAAGTTGGACCCAGACCATGTAAGGCTTTAAAGATCATCACCAACACCTTATACTATGCTCAGAAACCAATAGGCAGCCAGTGGAGAGATTTCAAAATGGACGTAATATGATCACTCCTTGATGTTTCAGTGATCAACCTGACTGCAATATTTTGTACTAGTTGTAGTTTCTGAGTTAGGTTTAAGGGCAGCCCCATGTAGTGTGCATTGCAGAAGTCGAGTCGTGAGGTTACCAGTGCATGTACTACAGTTTCTAGGTCCCTTACTTCCAGGAAAGGGCGCAGCTGGCATATCAGCCGAAGCTAGTAACAGGCGCTTCTGGCTGTCGCATTCACCTGATCTGTCATGTGAAGCAACGAGTCCAGGAGTACCCCCAGACTGTGAACACAGTCCTTAGTGGAGAGCATGACCCCATCCAGGACTGGAGGTTGCAACTCAATACCTGGTTTGGAGGCCCCTACTGTCAGTATCTCCATTTTGTCTGGATTTAGCTTGAGTCGGTTTTTCATCATCCAGTCCATTACTGCCTCAAGAGATTGATTGAGGGGAGAACTGCCATTTGCCATCATGGCAGCTGACCGAGACATGGAGAAATATATTTGGGTGTCATCAGCGTATTGATCACCCTGCCCCATGTCTCCTGATGATCTCCCCAGTGGCTTCATATAGATATTAAACAACATCGGGGACAGGATGGCACCCTGTGGAACACCACATTTAAGCTCAGTTTTTGAGGAGTAGCTGTCCCCAAGTGACACCCTCTGGAACATACCCGAGCGGAAGGAACGGAACCTCTGAAGTACATTGTCTCCCATTCTAACTCTCTCAGGTGTTTCAAGAAGATGTCATGGTCTATTGTATCAAAAGCCGCTGAGAGGTCCAAAAGTACCAATTGAGTCACGCTTCCCCTGTCGATGCTAAGATGCAGGTCATCTACCAGAGCGATCATAGTAGTCTCCACCCCATATCCAGGCCTGAAGCCAGTTTGAAATGGAGCTAGAAAATTGGTTTCATCAAAGATCACTTGGAGTTGAAAGGTGACAGCTCGCTCGATCACTTTGCTCAGAAATGGTAAATGAGAGACCAGTCTATAATTTTTCAGGTCCAGGGGGTCCAGTGAAGGTTTCTTCAGGAGCAGTCTAACAACCGCCCTCTTTAAGCTTGATGGAACAGTTCCTTCCCTAAAGGATGCACTGATGACCCTTTTAAGAAAAGCCATCAAGGCATCACCCTCCTGGACAACTAGCCAAGATGGGCAGGGATCAAGGGAGCACGTCTTCTTCTTCACTTTTCCAAGGATCTTGTCCATGTCATCGGTACTTACCAGCTCAAACTGATCAAGTCTAATCTCAAAAACGGGTTTACTGGACACCTCATCAGTCACTTCTGCTGTAATCCCAGCATCCAAATAGGCTCTTATCTGAGAGATTTTATCTGAGAAATAGTTATTAAAAATGTCACAACAGCCTGTTTTCAGGTTAAGTAAAGGGTTTTGAATAGGGGGAACCTGTGTTACCCTTACCACCCTAAACAGTTTTGTTGGACGTGATTCCGCAGACGCAATACGTGCAGTGGAGAAAGATTTCTGCACTGCATGTATTGCCTCTCAATAGGAACAAAGAAAATTCCTATGATGAGTCTTGTCAGATAAAGGCAAGTTTTCCCCCAGGTGTGCTCTAGTCATTGTGCAACACACTTCATATTCCTAAGTTCATCTGTGAACCAAGGTTGATGATTTGGAATGGGTTGGAAGGGACACTTTGGAGCAATAATGTCGATAGCCCTGGTAAGATCGGTGTTCCAAGTATTCACCAGGACTTCAACAGAATCATCAGCTTTGCCAACCAAGGAACCCTCCAAGGCTTTCTGGAATCCAGTTGGCTCCATTAGCCTCCGAGGGTGGACCATTCTAATAGGTCCTTCACCCCCAGTGGGGTGAATTGTGGCTCTTAGTCCAACCTTGTCCAGGAAATGATCCATCCATGACAGTGCTGTGGTATTTATTACCTCCGCCCACAGATATGCTTGTTCTGTACTAAAGACCACGTCAAGGTTACGACTTGCAGGATGTGTTGGCCCAGAAACCAATTGGGATAGGCCCATGTCTGTCATGGAATCTATGAACTGCCAAGCCACACCTGTTAAACTGGTCTCAAGTGGGATGTTGAAGTCGCCCAGGACTAAAAGTCTGGGCGATTCCAGCAGCAACTCCGAGACCAGCTGCGTCAGCTTGGATAGGGAGTCTATTAAGCAACGGGGTGGGTGGTATACCAACAGAATTCCTATACTATCCCTAGGTGCAGCTACAATGATGGAGCTCTGTCTTCATAGGTACATCTGCTGATGCTACCCTTCAGTTTACCTGTTAAGCCAGGTAGTACCCCAACCGAAGGGTTTCCATGGTGCTGTGGACTGGGACACTGGGGAATGATGATTCCAGAGCAATCCTAGTCATGGAGTGCATTGAGAACAGGTACCTGGAGAGACTCCTTGGGATCCTGCCCCATCATTCAACCAAGAAAGCTCTGAAGTCATCATTTCTCCATGTCCCAATCTGCAGTGCTATGGAAACCCTTCCATTGGGTTTCCCAACAAGAGGTAGGTTTGGCACATTAACAACCTTAAATGTGAATCCCAAAAGTTACAAGCTCATCTGATTTATGATGTCATAAAGATTAAACAGTATACCAGCCTAAATATTGTATTCCCATGCCAAATAGATGGAAACAAACACGAACAGAAAACTAGTAAAAAAAAATGGAGGTGAAAAGTCCAGAGTTAATTCATCCTTATATTTATATCAGACTGATAAAGTACACAGTGTAGCTGACAATGAAAACGTTTTCAAACCCATGCACACCTTTTCTGGAGCCATAAAATTGTTATTGTTTATCAATAGTCATTTTCTGTGAAAAAGAAAAAACAGTAACATTAGCCCTTTTGAATGAATAACAGTAAAGTCTAATGCTTGTAAAATTATGTTTAGCCAAAAAAGTATAGCAGTTCTTAGTGGTTCTAGCTTGCCATTTTGTGATTTATATATTACACCAGAACTACATCCAGAATGATAGCAGTAAATAAGAAAAATCTTGGTGGCAAGTTTATTTTGCTATCTGTCCAAGCCAAGACAGTGGCAGATCTACCAAAACTACCAAAACTGCAGCTCTCTTTTTTATCTCCTGCTATATTTATTATTACAGGCAATATCTTTATGGAGTTAACTAGATTCTCAGGTACGTAACTGAGATCAATTTAAATCACCACACCTTTTAAACTACCTACAAATGTTCATTTGGATAGCAGAAGAAAGAATCTTTTGACATTGCTAGCACTGACTAGAAAAGATAATCTCCAGTTTTTATATCCACAGAAGCATTTAATTCATAGTATAGCTAGTCTGCAAAAGAAAACCCTGGCTTGCTAACAAGTAAGAAGCATGTGCATTACACACAGTATTTAAGAAACTACCGGCAAACTTCCTCTATGTAAATCCATTGGGTTCCAAACTATGTAACTCTTATTGTACAACTCCATTGTAATTTGTTTCAATGAACAAATTAGTTGCATTCATGTAATATTAGCAAGGAGGGAAGAGGCTTCTCATCCGAAGCGTCTGTGCCATAAACAATCACTTTTGTAATGATTACAGTTATTTGATCCTGGATTTTAAGAGCTCCATAAAAACCTTATTTATTATCCAAGCTGCCTGGTTTGTGAGATCAACCCTACAATAGACTTGGCATATTCAGGGAGGACCTTGCAGCGTTGTGGTTACTAATTTGTAAAGTGTGCCCTTGAAATACAGCACAAATTTCACCCCACCCACAATAAAAGCCAAGCTGTATGAGCACACACAAAAAAAGAGTGCACCCACTGGCAGAAAGACTGAGAGAGAGAGAGAGAGAGAGAGAATGAGAAAGAGAGAGACCTGCAAAGGCTGCAAAGAAAGGAACAAAGAAAGATAGAAATGTACATCGTAACCTAATGGAGCTAAGGAAACAACTAGACTGTCAATTTACTGAGCTGGAGATGCCAGAGTGGGCTGGGTCTTTTCAATTCCACGTCCTCCTCCCTGGGGTTAAAATGGAGACTGGTTGCCATGGATATCTTGGATTCCTGCAGCTAATAGGAGGGAGTTTTGAGGCTGTGGTAACCTGGGGATGTCTAGGACGAAAGATGAAATGGAGGCCTGTGGGTGTGGTGGTGCAATACTGGGGAAGAGGAGGTCAGAGGGTCGGCTTCCAACTGGGTTGAAGCTGAAATTTCATTTCAAGTCACATTCATCTGGCTGTCTCCATGTCAGACCTCGTTTGTCCTCCTCTCCTATCTGTCCTTTTCCAAACCTGCCAGTGCCATTGTCCTAAAACCGCTGCCATCAAAGCACTTAATTGTTTGCATAATTGGATGCATGCTAGTGGTCCAGAGGTTTCTCTCCACCTCCCCCTAATATACCTTCAGCAATTTGTATAATTGGAGCTAGCCTGGGATTTGAAACCTGAATTTCCCATTTCTAAAGATGAGGCAGCAGCAGTCCTACCGGGATTTTACTTCAGCTGAGAGCACTGTGGAATTTGAAAAATACACATGCAATACCCTATACTATCGGAAGGTTTTTGAATGGGTTTCATCTAAGATGGTTTTATTTCTCTGTGGATAAAGTAACAATGAAAGCTCTGGTCTGTGGACTTGAAATTACACTCCTCACGTTGAGTAAAATTATTCTTTTAATTCTTCTTTGATTTTTTCTTCAGGAAAAGGGACACTTCTTCCAGTTTTAGAATGGATTTCCCCCCCCCCCCAGTCCAGCTAGAGACTTTGACTGCTTCTGCACTGTAGAATCAAGCCAGTTTGACATTGCTTTGAGTGCCATGCTCCATCTTGTTTTTAACTCTCAGTTGTTTAATACTATTTTAAGGGGTGGGTGGGTTTTGGGATTGTATATTTACACTGTTTTATTGTTGTAATCCTCCCCAATTGCATTTGCAGAGGGGCAGGATATAAATAAATTTTGTTATTGTTATCCTATAGAATAGTTATCCTATTGTTATTATTATCCTATAGAATCTTGGGATTTGTAGTTCATTGTGGCACCAGAGATCTCTGACAGAGAAGGCTAAAATCTCACAAAACTGCAAATCCCAGAATTCTATAGCGTTGAGCCATGGCAGTTAAAGTGGTGTCAAACTGTATCAATTCTGCATTGTAAATGCAGCTTTTATTGGATGGGGGGAAAATGTGTCCCCAGTTTCCCCTACAACCAATTGCTGTCCAGTAGGGAAAATGAGAACCAGACTTATTTCTGTCTCCCTCCTGTACTTCTCTCCCACTCAGCTATGGATTGTTAGGGGCTCAGCTTTTCCAAACTCTGTTATGTGTACAAATCTCTACCTGCTGCATGTGTCTGCTGTCATAATTTGGGATATGTTGGGGATTGGGGTTTGTTTTGGTGTGCTGCTTAAGCTGGTGTTTTGGTTCACTTTATGGGCAATTTTTCAGTGGAAATTTTTAAAGGTTGCAGGGGAGGTCTGGGATCTTTGAGATCCTGGGGAGATGGAAGTCATTAAGAAGAATCTGGTGCTGAATCTTGCCCACAGGCTACACTTTGCCTACTGCTGGACTAGATGTCATAGCAATGGTTTGTGCCCCTTCAAATGTTGCTGGATTGCAGCTCCCGTCATCTATAAGCACCAAACTGTAGCCAAAGGTGAGGGGTGCTGTGAGTTTCAGCCCAAATACATCTAACAGCCTTAAGTTGTCCTTCCCTGGTTTAGAGTACAGAACATTATTTTCCTCTGTGTTGCCTTTTTGTTGTGAGGATGCCACACAAAAGCACAATCCACCACTGACCCTAAAACCCTCAATGGGCTTTAGAAAATGGTTTTTACCTACATTGTATTTCATATTGTATAATGTATATTTTGATGATGATTTCTATATAAACATGTAAATGCACAGAGGGAAGCTCACAGCTGGGATTCCCTTCATGGAAATCTGTGAAGCTGCAGGAATAGATAGCATCACAGTGTCCAGTTAGCTGAATTAATGACTATGGATGTTATATACAAAAGCAAATTTGCAAAGCCACAATTGCTTGTAAAACAGTATTGTGACCACCATAATTATTCATAGAAACCTGCACAGAGCACAAATAAAAACCAGCATGGTATAATGGTTTGAATTGTTGACTGAGGCTTTGAATCTCTGATCAGCCATGGTAATCCACTGGGTGACCTTGGGCAAGTCACTCTCTCTCTCAGCCTAAGAGAAAAACAATGATAGGGTTGCCATAAATAAGTCAGCCTGAAGGTAAATAACAAAAACAAACAACACAGATTCCAGTCTGTATAACTGGCAGTTCTATGCAGGGCCAGCATACAAAATGAGGCAAATGCCTCAGGCAGCAGATACTGGTAAGGTAGAGATGACCATTTGTCAGTTATTGTCTCTGAGCTTCTGGCCATTCTCCTCTGCTAGAGGTCAGAGTAATGTGTCACATGGTCTGTTGCAATATTTCCCTAAAATAACACATTGTCCCCAGATGTGGCAGAGAACCCCCTCTCATTTCCAGTACTTAAGTCTGTCTGCATGTGGAATGGAGGAGGTATATCATCCTGTCTGTCATCTCAGAAAGCAAAATATCTTGGGACACCTCTGCTTCCACATTGCCCGTGTCTGTTAGCATACCCTGTCACCCCTCCAGCTGGATATGAAGTTTTCATAATTAATATCTAGTGTGGGGAAGGTCTGGAAGTCACAATGACCTGGTACATGTTTGGGGGGGGCTTAAAATTGTTGGCTCCAAATCTGCAAAAAACAAAACTCTTCAGCCCACTTCAGATGCCAACTCACAGCACAATCTGAGGACATGCACTCAAATGCAGCTTACTGTAGCAGAGTA
>JAIPUX010001232.1:34796528-34811980 GCA_020142125.1 Phrynosoma platyrhinos
TATATATATATATTCAAATCCTCCCAAAATTGGGCACTGGGGATTGTAGGACCATCAGATCATTTGGTTAATTTCCCATATAAGCAAAGTGATCCCTTAGATTTTACAACAAAGACTTCTGCCATACAAGCCAGCTATCCAAGCTGAATGCAAAAAAGAAAGAAGCACTGGGGATCATATTGCAAATGTATGTTGGTTAATGAAGCACACTAAAGAATTTCAAAAGAAAATCAACCAGGTTTATAATAAAGCCTTTGATTGTGTAGGTCATGAAAGACTGGATTCTCTCAAACAAACCACCAAGAATTCTCTAAAAGAAATGGGCATGCCATGAAATTTGATTGTCTTGAAATTTGATTGCATAACCTGTACTCTGGACAAGAGGCCACTGTTGAAAAAGGACATGGAGAAACAAAATGGTTTCAAGTTGAGAAGGGGGTCAGGGAAGGCTGAATTTTATCACTCTGTTTAATTTATAAATAAAATATTTCATTCAGAAAGGGGGATTATACTTGGAAGGACAACATGAAAATTAAGAAAAAGAACACCAGTAATTTAAGATATTCAGGTGGTATATTCCTGGCAAAAAATAGAAATGACTTGGATTGATTACTAATGAAACTTAAGGAAGTGAAATAATAGAATTACAATGAACATTAGGAAAACAAAAATAATGACCACATAAATTTTACATAATTTAAAATCTTATTACCACTCTTGCTGCCTTTAAAAAGGCAGTAAAGACGGATCTCTTCCGGCAGGCCTTTCCAGAATAACTGCCCAGCAAACTGGAGGTGATCTCCTACTACCACTTTTGCTGCCACTGCATGCTGCTATATTTTATCCATTCTATTCTGTTTTTAATTTTAATTAAGTTTAATTCAATCTTAAAGGGTGGGAGGGTTGGGGTGTGGGATGAAGGAATGCTGTACGCCACCCTGATTGCTGAGCAGAGGGGCGGGTTACAAATAAATTATTATTATTATTATTATTATTATTATTATTATTATTATTATTATTATTATTATTATTATTATTATTATGTTTACACCTGTATTTTACTGGGATAAATGGTCTAATCACTGTATATTATTTTTATATTTTATGACTTTTAAACCGTATGCCATTGACAGATTATATGTTGCTTCGATGAATTCTATAAAGTGTCATGCAAACTTATGGTGCTATATAAAATCATCATCATCATCATTGAAGATAAGAATACCAAGGTGCAATTAAAACACAAACATATACACACAGTAACAACATGCAATCACACAAGATGCTTCATAGGATAAATCCTGCTACTGTTTGGATCTTTCAGAGCACATGCAGAGCTAAGACGGTGATCAGAGATGATGGGGAAAAGGTATCTTCTACCCCTATCCAAGTAATTCTTTTGTATAAGAGAATTAAAAGGTCCAGAAGACTGTGTCTATGGAAGACATCATTTCATAATAGCTGGAAGAAATCCATCAATCATACCTTTGCAAATCATCCATGCTGTGTGTGTCTCTGTGTGTGTACATGTACACGTGCACAATGTTTACATCTTTACGGAACAATAATCTGAAAAATCAGCCTGGGGAGAAAACTAGCCTGGAGGATCCTCTACAGCAATCTTAGCATTAATCATCTGAAAATCCTCAGAGATATGATGCCATCTAGTGGTGCCTCCACAAGATACACAATTTAGAGGAATTTTCAGAAAAAGCAGCCCTGTAAGAATCGTACAGCATAAAAAGGAGGAATAGAGGACTATGGGCCTAAGCAGACTGCCAGAAATAGTGCACATTAAATTGAGGCACTGCCCTGGCTCAGTGCTAGGGAATCATGGGAACTGTAGTTTATTGTGGCACCAGAGCTCTCTGACAGAGAAGGTTCAGTGTCTCAGAAGAAAATACAATTCCCATGATTCCCTAGCACTGAGCCAGGGCAGTGTCTCAATTTAATGTGCACTATTTCTGGCAGTCTGCTTAGGCCCTAAGTGATTTCTTTCATGGATATAAGTCCTCTTCTTCAGATGCAGGACAGTGATGTTAAAGTCTCAGGAATAAAGCATATTTATACAGTTGTGGGAGTAGAATAGAAATTAAAAGGATCCCAAAAGATGTAAATTATGAGCCTTGCCCTAAATTTTCAAAGGGCTGTGTAAAGTGATACAGGTCTTCCAGATCTTTATGGTGGTGTTGATGTGTGAAAGCAATAAAACTGCTTACCAAAAGTCATTTTCCTAGGGTTCAAAATTCTGAGAAGATTCCTTTTGTTATATGTGCAGTAGCAAGGGCTCTTGTATCCATATATGTAGTGCACCATAAAGGCATTGTCTTTATTCGTGTTTTAAATGGACTTGTTATAAAGGACTTTTTATAAGTGTGGGTTTGGCTAAATATTTGTGAGGGTGGGCTAAAAAGGGTGTTTCCAGACAAACCTTTGTCATGCATTCCCACTGTCCCATTGGTGAAACATTGATCACAGAGGAAATGCAGATGTTGCTGTCATCTGCCACTTTTAACTGTAGCATGTTTAAGAAGCAAAACAAAAATAGTTGTGAAATATATTTTGAACCATAGCTTTGGGAACATCAGAAATTTTTTTGCATAAAGAACAACTAGAGACAGAACAAAACCAACATGCTAAAGCACACCTTCTTCTCCTTTTGTTTACAATGTATCTTGATGTTTGTATTATGCTGATAAAACAAATGTATAAATACTTTGATTTCGTACATAAATTAAGATCACAATGTGCACAATGACAAATCTCTACAAGGACCAACATAAACTGGAGATTTTTCCAGCATCCAATAGTTAGTGCCCAATTGGGCAACTCAAAACACCTAGACTGCAGGGAGGGGGGTTCTACAGATCTCTCAGTTTTGGCTGTGTTAGCTAGGGCTGATGTCAGTAGCTATCCAACCACAAGATGACCACCCTTGTCCCATGTGGCAGATTTCTGAAGACAGTTCAAAACATACCAAACCAAACATGCTCCACGTTAATGGTCTCCATGTGCATGAAGGGAGGATTTATACAGCATATCAACTTAAAATCTCAGTGACATTCTGCAGGATCATTTTTAAGAAATAGTAGGCTGCCCATGGTTAGATGTAATGGAAAATATGTTTCACTTTCTACAAGAACAGGATCTTGCAGAAGCAGGGTTTTGTTGCATTGCATTGTGATTTTTTTATACACATGAAGCTTGATTGGTTGATCACAGAATTTGTTTCATGCCACTGAAGAGATTCATTTTATTTACTTTTCCAAAGTCCCACAGGCTCCCTGCCACATTTGTTTATACTGTATTTGCATACATTATCCAGCTGTGGGTGTTCCTTGGCTACACATCCATTTTCCCTCGCCTTATTCTCCACTTTCTCTCTTTTTCAGAATCTTTCTTTGGGCCATATCTTTCCTTTTTACTCACCATTCTTCTCCCTGACAGGAGAGAGGCATTTAATTATAAAACGTTTAATTCAACTTACATCCCCTTTCTTTAAAAAAAATTCTGTTTTTTCCTAGATGGTGGGCACATCTGCAATGGCGACACTGTAAAGCTGGAGTGTTCACTCACCTGTTCCTGATATCCCCCCTTCTGTTGTGAGAAGTAAGACTCTATGGTCTGCAGCCTCATGCAACCCAGTTTCATCATTCTCTCATATAGATAGATAAATGTAGATATAGATATATATTTCCCCTTTCTTTTGTTATACTCCCTAAATTTTGCTTGCTTTTGCTGCATTCTTTCAATCAGTGGTGTCTGAAGCTCTTTCACACCTGAAGGGATGGGGGGAAAGAAGTGTATGCCACCCTCAAACATCCCAATTTGGCAAGGAAGTCCCAATTTAGTCCTCTGTTAATCCATTTTTCCAATCCATTTTTTTCTCTCCCCTCCTCCAACTTTCCCTCTTTGTCCTCAGCTTACTTTATTAGTTGCTGCAAATTACAAAAATATATTGCGCTCAATTTAAATCAACAAAGGAGAGAAGAGGCAGGGCAGAATCATGCCCTTTCCAGTAGGTTCAGACAAAAGCAAACTGCTGCAGGCTCTCCTAGCATGTCTGTTCTTCCTATTTAATAACTTTTGCCATCTTGACCACACTCTGATGTTACTTGGCCACATGGGTCCTGGTTTTCATCTGTGAAATATTGGAGGGTACAGAAAAGCCACTACCAATCCCAAGCCATTAGCATTCCCATGGCCACATGCACTTCTTCCTTTTATTCCTTCCCTCCTTCTCTCCCTCTCTTCATTGTGTTTCATGCCTGTTTTTTCAGGGACTCTCTCTTATCCAAAATTCCTGGGACAAGAAGTGTTTTGGATTTTGGATTTTTTTAAAAAAAATTATTATTTGATTCTAGAATACCTGTATTTGCATATTACATAATGAGATATCTTGGAGATGAGACAGGTCTAAACACAAAATTTATTTTGTTTCATTTATACCTTATACACACAGCCTGAAAGTAATTTTATACAGTTGTCCCTCCCCATTCATGGACTTCATGTCCACAGTCTTGTTCTTCACAAGAGAGATAAGCAGGGAGGGATAAAATGGCGGCCCCGCACATGCGTCATGGGCATGTGTGCCATTATTTTTATTGAGGGTTTGAATATTTGGAAGCCGCCATTTTTGCAGGGGGTTCAAAATGGATCCCCATGAATTGGGAGGGGCTACTGTACAATTTTTAAAACTAATTTTGTGCAGAAAACAAAGTTTGGGTACATTGAACCATCAGAAAGCAAAGATGTCACTATATCTTAGCCACCCATGAAAAAAGTTTAGGTTTTTGGAATATTTCAGATTTCAGAATATCAGATATGGGAGATTCAACACATACAAGCCTGGTCTGCCATTATATGTGATTACTTTGTTGTGCATGGAGGGAATAGGGAGGAGAGGAGGTGCCATTGCCACTGCTGCAATGGCCAGTGGGAAAGCAAGTAATTGGTCATAGAATCATAGGGTTGGAAGAGGCCACAAGGGCCATCCAGTCCAATCCCCTGCCATGCAGGAACTCAAAATCAAAGCATCCCCAACAGATGACCATCCAGCCTCTGTTTAAAAATCTCCAAAGAAGAAAACTCCACCACTCTCCAAAGGAGTGTGTTCCACTATCAAAAACCTCGCACTGTCAGGAAGTTCCTCCTAATGTTGAGGTGGAATCTCTTTTCTTGCAGCTTGCATCCATTGTTTCGGGTCCTAGTCTCTGGAGCAGCAGAAAACAAGCTTGTTCCCTCCTCGATATGACATCCCTTCAAATATTTAAACACGGCTATCATATCACCTCTCAGCCTTCTCTTCTCCAGGCTAAACATCCCCAGCTCCCTAAGTCATTCCTCATAGGGCTTGGTTTCCAGACCCTTCACCATTTTAGTTGCCCTCCTTTGGACATGCTCCAGTTTCTCCACATCCTTTTTTGAATTGTGGTGCCCAGAACTAGACACAGTATTCCAGGTGAGGCCTGACCAAAGCAGAATAGAGTGCCACTATTACTTTCCTTGATTTAGACACTATAATTCTGTTGGTCAACCAAAGGAAAGAGAGAAAGAGACGGAGAGGGTTAGTGTGATAACAAAGTGAAGCCTGGGCTGGGGCAAAAGATGACTCCCTTTCCATGTCACGGGAAGTGGTGCAAGTTTTCACTTCTGGTAACACAAGGTCCTGCCTGCTGCATGAAAAAGAAAAAGGAAAAAAAGAGGGTGAGAACTTCTTTATATAGAGGGGTTTCTCCTCCTTCTCCTCTTTATTATCATTATTATTGTTGTTGTTATAGTCATTTATATCCTGCCTTTTCCCCAATACTGGGACTCAAGAGAGTTTGCAGAATATTAAAACCAGAACAGGCAGAAAGCATACAGAAATGTAAGTAAACGTATATAAAAGTTACTTTCAAAAGCAATTAAACTGTCTATTGAATTGAAACCATTTAAACTTTGGTTATAACACAGGATATTAAAAAGAACATACAATTAAAAGTCCATCACAATCAGTACCTAAAATTCTGGGCGTATTCAGAGGTGATGCCATTTCTTTCAACTCAGACTACTACAATAAAGTGACAAATAATTAGAACTATGAAGGCCTGGAAACAATGCAAAAAAATCATTAAAACAGGTAGGCCTTCCCCATTTTTGCTATAGCATTCCCCCCCCCAAAAAAAACCTGAAAAATTCAGTCAAGCTTTCTTTTAGAATGACAAATAAAATTATTTTTAAGATATACATGACTGTGTGCAGTATCAGATCACAGCAATTCCTGGTCTGTTTCTTTTTCTCATTTCTTTTATGGGAATGAGTGATTTGTGTCTACTTGACAACATGGTGAATCAGAAGACACAAACTAAGATTGTATCTGCACTGTGGAAATAATGCAATTTGACACGGCTTTAACTGCCATGGTTTCATCCTATGGAATCCTGGAATTTGTAGTTGCTTGTGGCACCAGAGCCATCTGATAGAAGGCTAAGTATCAAACAAAACTACAGATCCAAGAATTCCATAGCACTGAGCCATGGCAGTTAAAGCGGTGTCAACCTGCATAAATTTTGCAGAGTACATGCAGCCTAACTTTCTTTGTTTTTCCCTAGTATCTGTTTTTTATTCTTTTTGCCTGTTCCTCATAAATTAGCAAAACCAGAGATCAGATTTTCCTTACAATTCATGACCTTCAAAAAACAGAGAAGTAGATTTCCCATGTAATTATTATCTGAATAAATTGTACTTTTAATACTCCAAAATAATAATTTTATGCCAAACCAAATTAGACACAATGCATTTTATATTCTTAAAGTAACACAATGACTTTTGGTCTGTAAAGGATATTGATAATGCATTCTTTTTTAATATATCTATTTATCTATTCTCCAAATAGCACCTCTAAAAAAATTTTCCCACGGTTTCAAAATTTTCAGAAATTTTACATCTCTAAATATAATATAGAAAAGCAAAGAGAAAATAGCCCCTAAACAGCTGGTTTGGGGAATCTACTAATGCAGTGGTAGTGTGAATGCACCATTTCAAAACATCTGAAAGAAACATCCATGGAGAAGCTGACAAAAAAAAGAGGTGGAATCTCCCCCAAACTTCACTTTTCCTCTCCCTGAAATTAATCGACTAATGTATGATTTTAAAGTAAGGCAGTTCCCATCTTCCAACTAATTAATCCCTCCAAAAAGTCCACGCATCTGGAGTCACCATCATCCATGTGCATGACGTATTCAATCAACCCCAACAAATTACATGGAGATGAATATCAGGTTTGATGACATGGCCAGAATTCGGAAGGGCCTGCATCTTGCATGATGCACCATCCTGGAAAATTGTTGCTTGCGGATAAGGGGTAGAATGCACAACTACTACTATTACCTCCTCAGCTTACTGTGATTGCACTCTCCATATCCCCAGTCCTCAAATTATAAATGGAAACCTATGGAATGACAACTAGATAATTTATACAAGGACTGTGGCAGAACACATGCACATGGTGGATCCTCCATCAGGTATAAGGTTCACATTCCTATTCAGAAAGAAGGGCTGAACAAAAGAGATGAGCACAAAATGACTTCCAGAATAAAAATGGCACAGGCACAACCACTGGGAGGTGTAAATCAACACACGCAGGGCAAACGTAGACAGCTCAGTCACATACCTAAAACACAGAAAATTACAGTGAATCCGTGGTTTGGTAGCATGCCACTGCACAGTTTAAAAAATAATAATAAATGGATTTTCCCTGGAGAAAAGCAGGAATTGATGGGGGAAGTGGAGGACATTGTCTGTACGTTGTCATCCTATGAGAAACAGTGCAAAATCTGGCACACAATGAAGGCCTTAAAGCAGGGGTCAGCAACCTATGGCCCATGGGCCGCATCCGGCCTGTGGACCCCCACTTACTGGCCCCTGCCGAACCCTGCCGCTGCCGCCGCTGCTGCCATGCGTTTTGGCCGCCATTTTGTTTGTGGTAGCGGTGGGGGTCGCGCGTGATAGCGCACGTGCCGCCATTCCCCCCCCCCGGCCCACCGGAAGGGCTCGCTGCAAGGGACTGGCCCCAGGTAAGAAAGGATTATCCTGCCTTAAAGCATGCTGCAAGACCCATGTGGAAGTACTCAGAGTTTATAGTCTCTTTACTTTTCCCACAGGAGTGAATGCTGGTCTAACTTATATGGTATAAAATGATGGGGTGCATTCTGACAGTATGGAATGAAACCTTCTTGCCCTTGGTGATCCCAGCAACACAGATTTGAGCATCAAATCTGTTTTCTGTCTATTTTCTGTTTTCCCTAACCATTTTTGCTCAATTTAAGAGAAACGGCATTCCATTTGAAGAGAATTTCAAAAGGAGGGGAAATTTAGAGAGTTGCTTATGGATGAATTCCAGATTCTTGGTGGGCTCTCCTTACTGTTTGCGACTTTAGCGTGGCACCTGTCATCTCCAGCTTCCCACACTTTGGTTAAAGCCCAAAATAAGATGTTGGGAGGTAACTCCTGCCACAAAGTATTTCCAAATCACAACGTGTGGGCAGCCAAGGATGCTGCAGAATGCTGAAGAGATATGGGATGAAAATGAAACAAAGCAAAGCAAATGCAACATCCACTTTTCAATATAAAATGTAGATCAAAATCGTCACTATAAAAAATTCAAAAAGCTCCCCTCTCCACTTTCATCTTGTGTTTAAGAGGGATGTCGCTATGAAATTAAATATATTATATAGGAATGTGTATGAAAAGTACAGAAATAAGGCTAACGTTTTGGAATGGTTTTATAATGTTTTATGTAAGTCCAGGTGTTACATCTCATTGCTCTTCATGGAGGCCTGAACAGAGCAATGTGAAGGAGGTGCTAGGAAGACTTCAAGACTTCAAGAGAGCCATTGAGAGAGACCATGAAAGTGGGCTGTAGGAGGATCAGAAAGTATGAAAGGATAAAAGGATCAGAAAGTATAAAAGCAGGACTGTGTGTGTGTGTCTGAGGGAATTCAGACAAGATTGGGAGTTGACCGTTGGATGAGATAGTTGACCCATCAGTGGGGAGTGAAGGGGTACTGGTTATTTGAATTGGTTGAAGGGCATGGTCTGACATAACTCAAGTTGAATATATTTATATACTTGGAATAAAGTATAGGAACTTGTTAACACTTTTACTCTTCTACAGGATATAATGAATCACATTAATTCTCTTGCTATTCTGTAAACTTGGGCTGCACCTGCAATATGACACCCCTTCAAATATTTAAACAGGGATATCATAGCACCTCTTAACCTTCCCTTCTCCAAGCTAAATATACCCAGCTCCCTAAATCTCTCCTCATAAGGCATGGTTCTTAATACCAGCCCCCCAGGTAGATTTATTTTAACCCATTATTTCCCAAGGTGAAATAGAGCAAATTAACTGGCTGTTTATTTCTTCTACAAATGTTCTTATGCTAATCCAAGAGGATTAAAGAGAGAAGGGGACCATCCATAGTCATAGATAATTGATCAATCCTTTTGCCAAATCCCGAATTTTCACCAGGAGGTCTTTTAGGCATGACCACAGTGTTCAACCAGCCCAGTTGCAGTTGTATGTGCATGTGTGTGTGTTTGTATACACACACATATGCACACATGAAGAACTCTCAATGGAAATAACTAAAAATATTGCCACAAATTTCTATAGGAAAGTTGAGACATTGCTTCCCTTTGAGAGATGTGAAGGGAGAGACATCAGAGAGCTCTGGGGACTGGTCTGAGGTGGGGAGGAGGATAGAGCCTATTTTAAACTCACTTACAAAACTCTCCCAGCACACAGTGCTGCATTTTTACAGAACAGTGATTTAATCTCCATAGCCGTCATTGAGGGTACTGCTCAAGAGCCTGTTTACAGCCCACTAAATCTCCATTATGAAGTTCACAGTGAAGAAGGGGATTCTCTAAAGAGCTATATTCACTTCTATGATTGCATTCTAGGTCTGACCAACTTTTTTTTTAAAATGCCAGGTTGAGCAGGATGGTGGAGACCTTTTAAAATGATGATCGATAAAATACAATCTCACCATGATCATTGTTGCCTTGTTAACTATATGTACTTAAGCATATCAAATGTGGTGGAAGTCTAGTAATTCGTTATGATCAACATTGTAATCAATCAATATTTGAAAATGTGTGCTTTTATCTTTAGATCAGGATGTTACTATGCAAATGGGTTTCACAGATGGTGGGCTGGATGCAGACATAGCTATACTTAATTACTATGGGAGGCACAGACATTAAAAGACTGGAAAATGAGTCACTCAACAGACATACTGGAATCAGACTTCATTTACTCATGACCAAATTTTAGTCTCATTGAGTTCAATGAGTTTAAATGTAAGTAAGGCTGTACCCACATTGCAGTTAATCCAGTTTGACACCAATTTAACTTCCGTGGCTCTGTGCTATGGAATTCTGAGAACTGTAGTTTGTTGTAGCACCAGAGCTATCTGACAGAGAAGTGCAGATGAAGTCCAAAACTAAGCCTAGATCCAATTCTGTAGGCAAAGTGGATCTCAGCTTGTGCAACAGGGCTTCCTCTCCTCTCACCATACCTCAACACACACACCCTCCTGCTTCAGAGGGTTACCCCAACTCTCTCTTGAGATGGGGAAGAGTATGGGAGGCTGTGGTGAGGAAGAAAGAATCTATGCTTCTGATTGTGGTTGTTGTATGCCTTCAAGTTGTTTCTGATTTATCACAACCCTAAGGCAAACTTATCATGCCCAAAGTCACACAGTACATTTCCATGGCCGAGCTGGGAATCGAACCCCGGTCTCCAGAGTTGTAGTCCAGCACTCAAACCACTGTGCCACACTGGTGGATAGACATAATTGGATACAACAGTACAACTAAACCCAACAAACACAACTCAGAAAAATCTAGCTGCAGCTAAGTCCCAATTAAGGGGATGAGGTATAGTTTGACTAATTTGTGCAGTACAAGGTAGGCTGTCTATATAACATAGGTTTTATACTTATTTAACCTTTTGTAAGGGAAGGGAAAGTGCTCCAAGCACTAGATCTTTCTTCTTCCTAGTGACCAGCAGGGTGTGTATTTGTTTTAAAAATAACCTGAAAGAACCCCATTTATTTCTGTCACGAAAATGAGCAAAAAAAGAATGCATATTCCATCCATCTCATTTCTAATTGTTCTGCTTTGAAGACCTAGGCCAGAGCACCCTGTACAGTTCAAGGGGAAGCGAGCAGTGAAATAACTGGCAGATATAAAAAAGAGTCTATAAAATGGGAGTCCTGTGTGCAATCTGTCTGAAACGTGGCAGGTTTGATGCCTTGAAGGTGTCATAGAATGCCTGAAAATGTCATGCCATTATCACTGGAATACCTCAAAGTTACAGGAGCAGAAGGCAGCTTCAGTCTCCCATTGGATTCAGGGGGAGGGAGGAAGAAATGGTATGGAAATCTCAATACTTGTATGTGCAGCTCAGGTGAACCAACAACAAAGAAATACAGCCTCTATGCCACAATTAAAAAAAAGCACACCATTTTAAAAGAGAAAAAGCTCAAAGTTGAATTTTTGAGAGGCAAAATAAAACATCAACTGGAAGAATGTGATGGCACCTGGAAAAACAATATGTTGCTGTGAATAACTGCATTAGACTGGACAGGTAGGAACAGTACATGAAACTTACAGTGGCTTCTGTTTGAAATGATTACAAAAGAAATGAGATGGCTATAAAGATTTTAACAGAGGCTGATGGTGCTGCTATTCTATGAGCAAAGCCCCAGCAAGAAATCAAGCAAGCAAAACAAGGAATAACCAGATAATCTAGTAAACAGGAGCTAGGAATAGGACTGACAGGAGAATAAGAAGGAACAGGAAGATGATATACACAGGGAACGCAGGCCGGAGCAAAAATCTATAGATGCACAACTCTCTCCAAAAAATTTACACAAAATTCACATACACAGTTCATCAACTAGTGAAGGTGAATGTTGTTGTCATCCTTGCAGTGAGCATATCTAATGGCAAATGTCTGGGAAATTTCACTATGACATACAACAGCAACAAGGACATCTAGTGGTTAAGACAGAATGGAGAATGTGTTGTTTTCACTCTCCATCTGTCTAGGCTGCATACAGAAGACAGCTTTTCAGAAAAAAAAATATATTTGTAGAACTGTCATTGCCATGCCATATACATGTTCATTTTTTGTGCCTATCATGTTCCCAGCTAAGCAGCTTTGTAAAAGCAATAGTCTTGGCTAAAGAAGAAAAATGTTGTCAGATAAAATATATGCATGCATTATCTATACCAGAGTTTCTCAACCAGGGTTCCCTGGAACCTGTGGCGTCTGTGAGAGATCACTTGGTGTTCTGCTAGAGAGTGTGACTGGGGACAAAAAACCCAAACATTTTTGAGCTGTCAATATAAAATTTATGCAGGGATTCTCCAAAACCTGAACATTATTTCAAGGGTTTCTTCATGGAAAAAAGACTGAGAAAGGCTGACCTATACAATATTTTTAGTAGCCTTTCCCACTGTAATGTGTTGTACAGTTGTTGGTCATTTAACAGCTTTAACAACCAGGTATGTCCTAGCATCTCAGTAGGACTTATTGAGTCAGAGATGTCCAAAAAGAGAAGCTCATAAGAGATTCAAGGATGGGATTGTAGATATAGTTGGCCCTTCATATCCATGGATTTTTTATCTATGGGTTCAAGCATCTACACCAGGGGTAGGCAACCTTTTTGAGCCCTGGGCTGGTCCCCTGAAGTCCTCCTCTCCGCCAGGCCAAGGGGGGGGCGCGGATGTCACAGCCGCCATTTTGATTTCTAAAATGGTGGCCGCGACGCGTTTGCACATGCGCAGTACTATGCATGCGCAAACGAGTCACTGCCGCCATTTTGATTTCCAAAATGGCAACCTCGACTCGTTTGCGCATGTGCAGTACTCCTGCGCATGTGTGAATGCATCGTGGCTGCCATTTTGGAACTCAAAATGGCGGCCGCGCCATGCACGGCCACACGGAGGCCAAAATGCGCGGCGGCAGAGGTCTGCTTGGGCCGGTAAGTCCAGCGATCTGAGCCGGAACCAGCCCAGGGGCCGTAGGTTGCCGGCCCCTGATCTACACTGTGAAATTATTCAAAAAATAAATACATTCCAAAAAGCAAACCTTGATTTTGCCATTTGACATAAGGGACACAATTTTACTATGTCACTATATTCATTGGGACTTGAGCATCCACAAATTTTGGTATCCACAAAGGGGTCCTAGAACCAGACCCCAGTGGATACCAAAGGCCCACTGTATAAGGTTCAATGCGAGTTACTATATTGTTACCTCATAGGATACTTCTAGATGGTTTCCTAATATGATAGTAGTATACACACTGAATACACTGTGCAGCTAGTCCATCTTTACTTCCTTAAAAGATTTGAGAGAGGGATAAGGTTAATAGAAAGAAGAGGCGTGGAAGTAGTGGCAAAGACATGGGGAGGTTATAATTAGAAAAAGAACAACTCAATTATGAAGGCTCGTCTCCTGAGAGAAACAATTGAACCATATATATATATAACCTGGGTCCAGATTCTTCATTAGATGCTTATTCCAAATATGCATTTTTATATACAGGACATGCTTTGTATGTGGTTCTGTGCTCCCATTATATTATGATGTATGTAACAACTAACTCTAACTACAGGCAAGGTAAGCCTCAAGGAACAGATAGGTATACAGTTGTACCTCCTTATCCAAGGATTCTTTACCCAAATTGGGCTTTTTAACTGCAACCCTTCCCATTCCACCTCCAAGGCAAGAATCTGAGCTACAGTTGTTCTTCCATATCCATGGACTCTTTATTCATGGCTGCAACCATCTATGGCTTGAAAATATTCAAAAAAATATAAATTCCAAAAAGCAAACCTTTATTTTGTCATTTTATATATAAGGGACACATTTTACTACGTCATTGTATTTAATGGGACTTGAGCATCCACGGATTTTAGTGTCCACAAGGAGCCCAGGAACCAAACCCTTGTGGATACCAAGGGCCCATTGTATTTATATTTGAGGGAGGAAGAACCACTCTTTTTTGAAGAAACAGTTTTAAAGAAGTGCCATCTCCACTACAGCTTAGGCTGATTTAAATATTTATTTCCTTATTTTCCTTTGAATAACTCAAAGATTTCTAGATGTTTCTTGCTTTTTATTACTACAACCATTAATCAGAAAATTCACCCAGTCACTCTTGATCAGCTTGTGGCACAAATAATGAAAGGTGCAGATGTTTTACCAGAAGGCTTGGAAACCTGTTCATAATGTTCATCTTTTCCCAGAAAATCCAAGGATCTCCATATTCTCCAGATTTGAGCAAGAAGCTTAGAATTTTAATATTGTGTATTTGCATTGTCTACCAGCACATTAAAGGGCAGCAACTGAATTTAGGGTAAGACTGTAACAGCTGCTCTATTAGCTGAGACAGATAGTGTCACCTAGGATCTTTTCACACCACCCAACTACAGTGCTATGATTCCACTTCAACTGCCATGGGATTTGTAGTTCAGTGAGGTACTAAAGGAGTTCTCTGGCTGAGAATTCCTCTGTAAACTACAAATGCCAATATTCCATAGGATGTTGTAATGGCAGTTAAAGTGGAGTCTTAGTGCTGTAACTGTGTAATGTGAAAGGGCCCTTGCCTCGGCATTCAATTTTTAAGAGCAACCCAGATTTTGATTATTCATTGCTTGTTTGTTATTGTTAATGCCTTCACATCGATCTCAACTCATGGTGACCTGCTGATGAGACATTTCCAGGCCCCCCTGTCCTTTATTGATCTGCCCAGCTCCTGCAAACTCATATTCGTGGGAGTCCATCCATCTAACATGTGGCTTTCCTCTCTTTCTGCTTCCTTCCACCTTTCCTAGCATTATTTTTTTTCTCTTTTACTATTTTTATTTACTCATTGTCTAGTTTGAATTTGTGTGAGATCTCTGTGGTCATTATTTTTATTTCCTTTATGTTCATCAGTAAGCCCATTCCACTACCAAGTCAAGAATCTGAACTACAGTCGTCTCTCCATATCCACAGATTCTTCATCCACAGATGAAACCATCCCTGGCTTGAAAATATTGAAAAAGTATATGAATTTAAAAAAGCAAACCTGGATTTTGCCTAGAGCTCCCCAGTCCCACTATAATGCATCAGGTCTCAGATGTCCATCAGCAGCTTGCAAGCAGGGCAGAAACAACAGCCTGTTCCTTGTATTTTCCTTGACACTCTTAGGCTGTTTGGTTTTGAATATCATTTAGCTGAGGAAAAGCTACTCAGCTTTTCTTTGCTAAATAGTTCCAGTTTGCTTTTAAAGCCATCTAAGCTAGCAGCCATCACAGTATATTTTTGCAGATGATTCTGTAAATTTTATGCTGTAAAAATATATACAGTGGTACCTCTACTTACGAATGCTTCATCTTACGAA
>JAIPUX010001232.1:34827430-34882246 GCA_020142125.1 Phrynosoma platyrhinos
GGCTTTCGCAGACCTCCCAGAGGGCCTTCTCCGCAACCGCTCCCAGACACTGGAATGGCCTGCCAGACGAGATCCATCTTATTACTACTCTTGCTGCTTTCAAGAAAGCAGTAAAGATGGTCTCTTTCGGCAGGCCTTCCCGGAATAACTGTCGGTCCATAGAGGGGCCCCATTTGTCTGACTCCTTTGTTAAATTTTTGTTTTTAATTTATTAATTAATATTGTATTTTAATCAGGTCATGGTTTAATCTTATTTTAAGGGGAGGGGCGGGGGGGATGGGATTGTGGGGAGAGGGAATGTTTTTAACTTTGTTCTGTTTTAAATGCTGCTGTTCCCCGCCCCGATTGCATTGCAGAGGGGCGGGCTACAAATAAAAATTTATTATTATTATTATTATTATTTACCTGAATTTTCACTAACCTTCCAATTTCTGGTTCTCCTTTTCCATCCGAAGAAGCAGTATCTGTTGATGGATTGCTTTTCTCCACAGACTCTGCAACTCTTCAGAGTTCTTTTTCTCCCCAGCCTTATCTTGGCCATTATCATTTTGCAATATGGAAATGAGAGGGTCTTCATCAAAACATGGTGCAAGAGGAGATAGTGGTAACAATTCATTTCCATCACACCCATCTGCAAAAGATAGTTAGCAATGGGTTAACTAAACTTCACCTGACAGAACTACCACAGTGGCAAAAATGTACTTCAACTCCCAAACATCATCATCTATGTTTTACTGCAAATTATCTATAGTACAAGTAACTACAGGTGCTGATATTTGTGCTTACTCATGCTTTTCTTTTCATGCTAACTGTTGGTTTTAAACTCCTTGGTATAGAGACCTGGGTTTCTTGTGGTTTTCCCCCCCTCCTCACATTGTAGAAGTATCACAAACATAGATGAAGCTACATGTAAGATATGAATATGCAGTCTTTTAAACAGCTGTAACCCTGCACACACTAGCATGTTATTATGTGCCTTCAAGTCAACTCTGACTTATGGTGACCCTATCCTAGAGGTTTCTTGGCAAAATCTATTCAGAAGAGGTTTGCTGTTGCCTTCCTCTTAGTCTGAGAAAGTGTGACTTCCTCAGGGTCACCCATTAGATTTCCTTTGCTGGTTGGGGAGTTCCAGAATCCTAGTCCAACACTAAAATCAATATACTTCACTGGCTCCATACTCACCAGCATACATTCATCCAACTGAAGTTAACAGGACCTGTGCACAAGGCACTACTGGAACAACTACAACCTCATCACCAAAATGTCAGAATATCTGCCTTTAAAATATGCAAGCTGAAAAGACTATGAACAGTTTGAACCTTTGTCATCTGGCCTGCCGTCTACAACTGGATACTATCCACTTTGCCTTGGGCCTATAAGATGATATTGTAGCTTAATTTTAATTGACAGAAGGTGTTTTCTCTAATAGTGTGCATGGCAAGTATTTTCCAAAAGGAAAGGAAATTGTTTAATAATGTCAACCAGAAGTTGTGGAATTAGTTTCACCTGTATATTCTTCACTGTGAGTGGCCAGTGACCTGGTGCACATACCTCTATACTATCTGTGTCCTTCTGTATTGGGGAGCAAAACCAATTAAAGAGAATCAATCTACAACTTGACAAAGTGGAGTACCTCTAGAACCAAATTCAACTTTTGGCTTTAATTCTTTCAAAACAAAATGACAGGTAAATGCTCATGATTTTCCTAGCATTTGAAAGGCATGGAGGCCCAAACTACACAGGCAGCTTGGTATGTGGAGAATGCATAACAGTTCTTTTGTCCTTCTCTAGTAAAAGTCAACCAAAGGTCAACCAAAGCGATTGATTTACAGGAGATTTAGGGCAGGTGACAGAAGTATAATCATGCCACACACAATTAATTCACAGAACTCTTTGTTGCAAGATGGGGCAATGACAGTTAGCTTAAATAGCTTTATGTGTTTAAAGGATTTTCCTCTGTCCCTCAGCCCACAAGATGCTCACAAGGGTTTACATAAGATCAATACCATTTTATATTTTTACATTTTATCTTTTGAGTATGTGCATTTGTCAGTTTGCTTTATATTATACTACATTTTAATTTTATCTGGATAATTTTCTTTGTATATTGCTTTGTATATTGTATACTTTTATATTTTTATTATTCCTTCCCTCCCTCTATGTATATGTGTGTATACCTTATATTTTACATTGTATGGCTTTGGTAGGACCCACTGTTCTTGGTTGTTTTACCTGTCAAGTGCATGTGTATCAATGGTGCTTTAAAAATAAATGACGACAACAACAACAACAACACCCTACTTGAAATGATGATTAGTACTACTACATCTACCCAACAAGGTAACTGGATTCCAATAGCCTTTCGGCAAGGAAAAGGATCCAAATCTGGCTTGATGAATCAGCAACAGCAGGAGAGGACAGCAGTAATGATAGCATGATTACCAAATATGTAGCAAGCAAAACATCTCAGTACTAGAAATTATATATAAACCTTACAGAACCATGTCCATTTTTTTAAAAGCAAAATGGAAGTTGCTACTCTTAAAGAGAGAGAAGGAAATCAAATTGCATTATATCGATCCCTGTCTCCAAATGCATATAGACCTTGAAGTTGCATTGCTGAAGGGGATTTCTTCATAGGCGATGCAACCCTTAGAAAGATTCTCTGCCTCCAGGAGATTCGGCGGGGAGTAAGAGGGATTCCTCCAGCATTCAGGGACTCATTACTGCATACAGAGGAGGTCCTTTTTCTTCTTTCACCATCACTATAGGAAAGGCCAGGAAAAAAAAGAAAATAACCCGTCACTAGGAATTGTTAAAACTGTTATTGATAAAAGTCTAGGAAATATCCATGCAAAGCCAGCAAAACAGCCTTTAAAACACACACTGGATTACATCATATCAATGTAATCATCATACACTGGAGATTCCCAGATTGCTCTATTAAGGTCCCTAATTTCACTTTGGTCCAAATGTTCCCCAAATTCCAGTCTTTACTATAGGATTATGCCACACATACACACAGAGAGAAAAAATGTGCACGAGAAGACTGCCATGAATCATTCGGAATTCCATATTACCATTCTGAAATAACCACAAATTTAGAGCTGTGACAAGCAATGCCCAAAATCAAACACTGGATTACAGTTACAAAGAGAGATTGTACATTATGCAATCTTCATTATCAAAATGAGGTCTCATTTCCCCAAATCTGTTTCAATGTCCCTCATGTACTTTACATCCTGAATAAATAAGGAAAGCTATTTTTCTCAGCTTTCAGTCATTTGAAGATGAACAGTCCTGTCAGGCTTTTTGGATAAATAAGACTACACTGGGCACCTGGGATGAAGCTCCAAGTGAATGTATTAAGCATTTTTTCTTTTTTGTCTGCATCAACATTTTAGGAACCATTTGTATGCAGGTAAACAAAAGAAGAATCAGACATTCACTGCTGAAGAGTTGCAGTTTGTTCCCTTTACAGGTCTTGATGTACAATGTTTTTGTTTGTTTTTTTTTTGAAAGATTAGTGAACGCAAGTTAAATATGACATTGGAGACAATGACAGTGAGTAGCTGCCAGACCTGCCAGAAGAGATGTGATTTTTAAAATTTCCTTCTCTACTACCACTAGAAATGGGCAAAGGGGAAATACAGAAAAAATGAAAAGAAAAGGAATTGTCTTATTTTCTTGTAGATTTCATTGGCCATTTCTTGTGAGAAGAAACTTTTTAAAAAAAAAAAAACTTTATTAGCATTAGTCCACAGTGTCTCCTTTTATTTTATTTACAATATTTACATACCAACAAATAACTAATATTATCTGTTTTACATGGTAGGATATAGTTTTCCACAGACAAGGAGAGACTTGGGACACACAGAAGCTATTTTGGTTTTACTATATCCCTGAGATCCATCAGGCAACCTTTCCCCTTTAAGGGCCGAGGGACTTCAGCTCCCAGAAGCCTCAGCCATGTTGGCCAATAGTCCCATGTTGGCCAATAGCTCCTAGGATTCTGGGAGCTGAAGTCCCTCGGCCCTTAAAGGGGAAAGGTTGCCTACCCATGAACTAAAGCAAGATGCAAATGGGATCTGAGCCAGCTGCATACTACATCCATATAAGCCCTATTCTTGGATGGCATGCAAATACAAACGGAAATCTGCAAATAAGTAAGTTACAACAGATCAGATATTCTAGTAGCCTGGAGTTTTGAGGATCATGGTATAGTTGCTACTGTTAAAATAATCTGACTCAGAATCTTCTCATGATTTACTGAAAATCACTGAGCAATCTACCAGGAGATTCTCATATACCTTTTGCTCACTTCTGCTGTTCAGCGTAACGTATGTGAAGGTGAGGACAAAGGTATTTATAATCTAAGCTTCAACACAAAAGGAGACAACAGATACAAGGGTAATAGATGGGAAATATGGCCCACTATCCTAGTCTTCATCCTCTACCACTGAAACCAATCCAAGGCTTACTGAGCCCCCTTTAACTAGTCACATCAGTTTTTGTCTTCAACATCTGATCTCTTTAATCTTAATGATTAAAGTTTTAAAGCTGATGCACTAATAATAAAGTGGATTGTGAAAAAGAAGAAGCAATCTTAAAAACAAAATCAGCCTTTTTCTAATAATCATGTAACTCTTTCTTTAGAACTGCCTTACCCTGGCCAAAGTAAATAACATGTCTGTGATCTGCAGAAGCAGGAAGCACAAGCAAGAATAGAATATAAAGCCAAATTTCTGTTTGTTCTTTACAGTTCAGCATCTACCGTTTCCAAAACAACTTTTTTGCATTATGTTTGAACTACAGTCAGCCCTTCATATTTGAGGGTTTAGCTTTTGCTGATTTGATTATTCACCGATTATTTGCTGCTGCCTTTGCTGCTGCTCTATGCCATTTTTAATAGGGACTGGAAGCTCATGAGACTAAGGGACTGCAAATGAGGCTTGTAAGTCCCTATTAAAAATGGTGTAGGGCAGCAGCGGTGGTGGTGACAAGTCTCATCAGCAGCTCAATTCTGTCTTGCTCAGGAACCCCACTGCCTCAAAGATATCCATTGACTCTGCAGATCATACTTTTTGTATACGTAAAATATGGTTGGGGGAGGGCTAGAGTTATTCATAGTTTTTCCACTTTTGTGTGGTTCCTATGCACTTAATCCCAGTGAATGTAAAGAGCTGACTATATCTTGTTTCCTATTGTCTGGAGAGAGAAAGAATGAAGCTATATACTTCTCTGGACTGACAATGCTGGGGGTTTTTTTGGTGAGGTTTTTTGTTTTGTTTTGTTTTGTTTTGGTTTGGTTTGGTTTTAAACACAGCATATTTAGCAAATACTTACTGACATGATTGCTTAGTCGTAAGTGACTATAGGAGGTGGTGCTCATCTCCATTACTAAGCCAATGAGCCAGCATTGTCAAGGGCTACTCTGTGATCATGTCACCAGCATGACTGCACAGAATGCTGCTACCTTCCCACCAAAGTAGTACCTATTTATCTACTTGCACTTGTATGCTTTAAAACTGCTGGCTGGCTGAAGCTGGGACTCGTGACAGGAGCTCACTCCATCATGCAGCACCCAGGCCTTGAACTGCCAACCGTCTGACCTTGCAGCTGAGAAATCCTTAAGATGGCGGAAACAATTAAATGTTTGAAACACACTCAAACAATTGAATGCTATCAAATATGGCTTAAATCCATATCTTCCCATAAAAGCCTGTCTGGGTTTGGAGGTCTTCAGAGTAAGTCTGGTTTTGGGCCATTTTTCTAATGAACATTAGGACAGTAGGCCACACAATTCTTTTCACACTTTGCCATAATCTGAAAGGACAGTTATAGCTATTGCATGTATCAAGAACCAAGAACCTAAAATCCTCTTCATTTAGACCAACCGTGCCTACACATGTTGTAACCTTGATACACACACAAGTACTCCAAATAATCCTGTTCACACTGGAGATATGTGTATCTCCAGAAAGCTAAGCTGCAATTTTCTTTTTCCTGCAGGTCTTGTTTTCTTCCAGGACCAGCAAAGATGTTCCCTCCCCAAAGCTGTCTGATGGTGGCACAGGTGAAGGACTAAACTCCACATTATCACAAATATTGCAATAAAATAATTTGCACATAAAACTTTGAATGTATTTGAATATTATATTTAAGCTTAATGCACTAAAACAGATAACACTATTTAAAGCCTGGAAATTTTTCCAGAAAAACAGACCAGAAAATTTTCCAATTCTACCTTTTCCAGAAAACCCACATTACTGCAAGGCTAATTTTTGTCTTTGCTCCCCATCCCTAATATTATATATGTCTTTAACAGAATCATGTACGAAATGTTCTGTAGTTTTAAATAGCTAGACAACACATGGATCCCGGGGATGTAGAATGGGATAGATTCTAATACAGGTCTGTCACCTACAAGAGAACACTGATTAAGAATGGAAGAGAGAGGATTCAGTTTGTTCCCATATTAGCCAAGGATTATACATTTTTTGCATGCAAACTAATATGGTCTGTTGTCTATTTCTTATATAATCTCCACTTGCTTTTCACTGAACCAATTAATACCAATAGAAACTATTCACTTTGTGATATTAATAATCTGAATTGCTGATACCTCAAAGCACTATATACAGAAACAAAAAAGTTTGGCTGCCACCCAATAATAATAATAATAATAATAATAATAATAATAATAATAATAATAATAAATAGCCTAAACAAAAAAAATCTACACAGCATATTCTAAAACAGAAGTAGAGAAAAAGGAGGAACTCCAGCTGGTGAATAGGGGAAAAGTGGGTTGGTAGGTGGGTTGGGGCAGATGGTTTTAAAGCAAGAAACTAAACAATCAACTCTAAATTCTGTCAAAATGTATTGCGTTAATATAGCAAAAGTATATGGGGTATGTTTATTTAACAATTTAAATGTTTTAGGTGTAGAATAAAAAGCACATGTCACCTTTCTACTCAAAGATTATTACACTTTCTCTCCAGGTTCTATGCAAATATTGTGTTAGAATACAGCAGATTTTCTTCAAGTCTTTTGTTGCTTTTACATATCTCTAGATTAAGAATTGATTCTTAATCTAAAACAATGTTTGTCTCTAAAACGTTAAGCCATCGATTATCCCTAATAAATTATTTAAAAACCAAGCTGAAATCAAAGGCAGTTTTGCAAAATGTCTTCCAGTGAAAGAGAAACACATCAATTGACTACTGCTCAAAAGTCATCTCTAAAACCTGCCTGTTCTGGTGTCGCTGAAGCCCAATTGTTTTGTGCTGGTTTCCAAAGCACAAACAAGGGCAAAACTTTTTCAGATTTTTAAAACAACAACAACCTGTTTCATACAAAAAGGCGAAATAGCAATAACATGATATGAGCAAAGAAGAACATTAACTGTTGCCTATATTTTATAATTGTGGTCTGATTTCCAGCACACACACATAAAGCTCTCAACAAGGTTAAATGTGCTTATGCTTTAACTATTCCATGTTTTGTTAACACTAAAGCACTGCAGGTCCTAGAACTCTTGATGAAAGCAAAATATTACAGATTACTCTTAGGGGCTGTAAAGACAGCCATGACTCAATTATAATACTAACTCCTTCTGAAGTCCCCATTTCTTTAAACTAAAACACTACACAGGTTATTAAATCAGAACTACAAAGAAAAGTCTTGGACACTTTTATCTTTTTGTACTTTTACTCTCAAGCAGCTGGTATACTGTAAAATATCTGAAAATAATAACCAAAATACTTAACCTACCTCTCTGATGGGTTATGGGATCATGCTGAAGTATTTCTCTAGCTTTGCAACTCTAAAAGGAGAAACAAGGTCTAGTCCTAAAACTGACTGTAATTACAGAACTTCTTTTCTCTTCCTTCTTCACATCTTATTAACTTGGTACTGAGTTTCTCTAAATATCAGAAGGGTTTTTCCTAAGTGAGAACTTGCCCCACACCTACCCAGAAATGAAGAACCTTTGTAGCATTCTTCCATGATTGTCATTCCATTATTATTTCCCCCTTCTTCTGTATATAACTGGAACCTATCTGATGTTTAATCTACAAAGTATAGGTGACCCAATAGTCTCTCTTTTTTGCTGTCACAAATGTCAGATTTTGCATTCTCTCTTCAGATTTGCTTTCAGTTCAGCCTCTCCTTTTCTTTGAAGGAAAACACAGCACTAAAACAGAAAACTCATCCCTTTAGTTTATATTCTTTGAAATTAACTGGAAAACCAAAACACATACACACACACAGAGGCAGTGAAGAGAGAAAAAACAGGTCAAATGTTCATGAGACTTTATCTAACCAATATGAGTCATCGTCACCAAGAAATGAAAGCATTTCCCCCCAGAGGCTGTAAAGTTCCTATCAATTTTAATCCTTCAGCTGGCAAACTCTGCTGTTGTTCACTTCTTTGTACTACTCTAAACCACCGAGAGATCATGCACCTCCAATCTAGCTGCTGTAAACTACAAGATGTTTTAGGTGTTTCTGCTAAAATGACAAAAAGAAAACATAAGCCCTAAAAAAAATGTACTACTGAGGGAAAACGCTGCAGAAAATTACAAGAAACGTGCCTGAGGGAGCTCAACATATATAGTTATATATTTCTTGTTGAAAGAAAGGTGAGGTACAAATGAAAAAAAAATAGAGAATTCACTTACAAATAAGAAACAAACACCCTTTATCAGCACCTATCTGTATTGTTTTATCACACATAACTGGACAATTGCAGGATAGGGTTGCTTAGGATCTAGCAAAAAGCTCCCCATTGCAGTGATCAGACATTGGACATGATGTCAGCATCTAGGTTGGGGTGCACAAGAGGCTGAGATGAGGTGCCTCCTGCACCTCTTGCAGCACTGAGAGATTCTTGTTCCCAAAAGAAACAAGGCACCATGTACACAATCCTGAGAAATGTAGTAGTCAAGAGTGTTCAACAAAAGGGAAGTATCTAAAAATCACATTGTTGCCCAGTTACAGAAGCATATTTCCATTAAGCCTGTGAGCTTGAGCTGATCACTTAAATTTGCTTAAATCTGCATAAACTTTAGGAGGAAAACATTTTGTTCTGTGCTTGTAAATTGTGCTTTTCAGCACATGTCATTTTAGAAGAGACATTCTTCCTCCTCTCTCATGTAGCAAAATGTGTCTCCTAAGATAGTGCTAGCCAGTCATGGTACTTATAACTGTTATGGGTTTGACACACTGACATTGTCATCTCAGTCTTCCAGTGAATTACTCAGTTACAAACTCTCGAAGGAGAGCTTTGGATAGCCAAAAAAAAAAAAGGTCAGAAAGCATACACAAATGCTGATGTACCACAGTGGTCTTGTAGCAGCATGCTTCAAAGTGTTGTTTAAATGAGTAGGAACCAATCATTTGAGCATTGCTGTAGCTCAGGGGCCCTCAAACTACGGCCCACGGGCTGGATCTGGCCCACCGAGGCCATTTATCCAGCCCACGGCCCACCGGGTGTTTTTGCCGCTGCTGCCTGTCCTGCTTGTCCATTGAGGACAATAGGACTTTGCCCCCCTGCTGCCACCCAAAGCCCAGGTGTTCCTCTACGCCATGCCAGACTCCCTGCAACGGCATACAAAATTGAAACAAAAAGGCGCGAGGGAGGGGGGGCAGAGAGAAACCGTTAAAGCAGTTGAGCGCGTGCGCTGTCGTTCCGGGAGCGAGGCCTCCCGCCTTGTTCGCTCGGAGCCAGGTGGCTTCTGAAGGGGCAAGGCTGGGTCCTTAGGCTCCCTCCTCTTCATCCTCCTCGCCTTGCCCCACCTTGTCCGCTTGGCTTCGCCCCAGGAAGGAAGAAGTGGCCGTTAGTTGGGGGGAAAATGGGGATGCTTTGCGGGAGGTGCCCCTTTTCCCTGTCTCCCTCCACGCCTGGCTTGTTCCTGAGGTAAAACTTCCAGCAGCCTTAAAGGGGGGGGGGGGGGGGGGGGGGAGGAAGAGACCAGCCTCCTGAAGAGACAAGGTGTGTTTTTTTGGAGGGGGAAAAAGAGAATAATTTGTGGTACAATTTCTGTGAGGGTCACCATTATTATGGGGCACATTTGGAGAGCGGGCACTTCGCATCCTTGTCAAAGTATATGAGAAGCAAGGAGTCGGCGCTTCCACTTCCACGGTTTCGATATTTCGTTGTTGTTGTGTGCATTTGAGTCGTTTCCAACTTATGGCAACCCGTATGATGGAGTTTTTCTGGCAAGTTTCTTCAGAGGAGGGTTGCCTTTACCATCTGAGGCTGTGCCTTGGAGACATTTCCGACTTATGGTGACCCTATCATGAGGATTTTCTTGACAAGTTTCTTCAGAGGAGGTTTGCCATTGCCATCTGAAACTGAGAGTATGTGACCTGGCCAGGGTAATCCAGTGCCTTCGAGTCATTTATAACTTATGGCCACCCCTATTATGGTGTTTTCTTGGCAAGTTTCTTCAGAGGAGAGTTGCCATGGTTATCCTCTGAGGCTGAGAGAGTGTGACTTGCCCAGGGTCACCTAGTGGGTTTTCATGGATTCGAACCCTGCACTCCAGAGTTATACTTCAAGGTTCAAGCCACTACACTGGCTCTCATTTTATTTCAATATGCCTTCTGTTTATCGACTCCTCAAAAGTCTGTCCCGATGTTGTTGTTTTGGAAAAGGTTTGAGCCAGCCTGGGTTAGTGGTTTGAGTGCTGGACTATGACTCTGGAGACCAGGGTTCAATTCCCAGCTTGGCCATGAGACCCACTGGGTGACCTTGGGCAAGTCACACTCTCTCCGCCTCAGAGGAAGAGAAAAGCAAATCACACCCTGCTGATAGGTGGCGTCCTCCTCGCCACAGAAACAATCCGGTTCGACACCACTTTTTAATTACCGCCGCTCCGTGTTGTGGAAGTCTGGTAGTACTCTTGCCCCCCAAACAAATGAACGAATGAACCATCAATACACACACACACACACACACACACACACACACTGGGTTTTTCGGGCTGTGAGGCCGTGTTCTAGAATAATTCATTATTATTATTATTATTATTATTATTATTATTATTATTATTATTATTATTATTATTTATTATTTAAACTATATTCCGGCCCTCCAATGGTCTGAGGAACAGTGAACTGGCCCCCTGTTCAAAAAGTTTGAGGACCCCTGCTGTAGCTAAACACTCCTAAACTCATTTAGGTTACCATGTCTAACCATCCTTCAACATCCCTTATCCCTTAAGGTCCTTCAGTTACCTTTCGCCACTGTTGATTATGAACTACTGTTTCTTTCCTTTACTGCAGAGTCCAAAAATCAGTACAACAACTTTCCAACTTTTTGTGGAAATTAGTGTGGACCAATGATTGCAGTCAGCTACCGTAACATTGTTTACACTTGCAAGCTAATTTGGCAAAGACTAGAACTTCAGAGAGAATTCTGCACGCATTGTGAAGCCACAACCAGTAAATGGAGCCTGTAGCCCTCCAGACACAGAACACAGAAATAAGTAAACAAACAAACAAAATCATGCCAATGTTAGTCACACTTGGGGAACTTTAACATTTCTCCTCCTCCCATCTATAGAACACTATATAGAAGCTAAATAGTACAATACACACTAAAATCAACATTGCCAATGCTTAGCACAAAAGGGAAGCTTGGATTTTTTAAAATAAAAACCTCTCTATGTATATTATTTACATTGTTAATACAACAACAATGTAAACTTGATTTAACTTTTGAAAACAATCTCATAGCCTTGTGTGCAGCTGTTTAACAAATATGGTAATTTTTAATATGCAAAACGTTCTAATCAGCATCTCCTCAAAGGTAAATCAACAATATTCCCATTTTACAGATAAGGCACTGGGATGGAAAAAAACAGTATTTGCCCTTGCAATTTGCCCTTGTAAAGTATTTGTCAAAGTATACATAGTACTTCTCTACCCAAATCTAAACCATACTGGTTAGATCTGCAGGAGCCCTCTAGAAAAGGGTAATAAATGTCACCCCAGGGACATGGGAAGATGTTTCTAAAAATACTTTTGCTATAAACAATGTCATCATTAGCTTTAAAGAAGACCCTCATGGTTTCTCACCAATTAGGTCTGGCAATGTTGATATATATATATATATATACACACACACACACACACACACGCACACACACACACAGGTATATAGTTTTGTATTTGTTTTTATAAGCATCTAATTTAAAAACACTGAAGGAGTTAAGCAAGATCTCTTTGTTACATATTTCAACAAGCATTTTCAGAGAAACGTACCGTTCAAAGATTCTTATGAAATAACCAAAGTACATGACTGAGCAGTGGTGGCAGCAAAAAAAATATTAAAATTAAAAATCCTATTGCAAGCCAGCTTTGTGGGAAGTGCAGTGCTGCAGGGCAGGCAGAAACCAATGCTCTCACCTCTTGGGGAGTTCATTTTCACACTGTGGAGGTGGCTTTCCTGAGCTCTGGTAAAAGCTTTTCAGGAAAGATGGGGCAGAGATGGAAGAAGGGAGACTGGATGGTGCAGATGATTCACTCTCACTGTAAGTACGTCGGGGAATTGTCGGCCTGACAGCAGGCAACAAAAGAAAATGGAGCAAATAAATTTCAGTACAACATTTTTCAAAGAATTCCTGGACTCTCACCCATACTCACCATATCAGAGGCTGGGTTCCACTAAGATCTAAATTATAATTGGGGTTATCATCAAAACAGTGTGTGAATAAGCTGCATTACATGTCAATGCATTGTCAGATGTTGCATTAAGATGATGGGAATAAATCTGAAAAAAGCCAAACTGGTCCATCATACGCCTAACTTCATTGCTATTGAGCAGGACTCTAGTAACTAAGATGAATCACCCTGGATTTGTCAGACCTGTTCCCTAGATTTTGAGCATTCATTCCATTTAGAAAAGTCACAAACCCCATGATATTACTGAGATCTAAGGGCAAGTCAAGCCCACAATATTCTGTTGGCCAAACTGGACAGTACTAAACCTTGGGCTAGGGCTGAAACTATCAGCCTTGGATCTAACTCTCCCTGCTCCTTCTGAAGATTCATTTGGTAGAGGGAATCTATCTGACATCATACCATTCTGATACAAGTTGGGCACTACTACACAATATGGAAATGAAAGGGAGAGCTTAGATGCACACTTGCCATTTTTGGCAGCAACCTCCATATTAATTACCTCCACCCACATTAAACCTTCAACACCTTTGAGTGTCTCCTCTTTAAATACTAAAGGTTCTGGGTGGATGCTGGCCACTGGGACATTAAGCAATTTTAAATTTGTTGTTTTTATTAAAGTGTCACAATCCATACTCATATTTATTGTTGTTGTGTGCCTTCAAGTCATTTCCAACTTATGGCAACCATGTCACAGGATTTTCTTGGCAAGTTTCTTCAGAGGGAGTTTGCCATTCCCATGTTCTGAGGCTGACAGTGTGTGACTTGCCAAGTGTCTCCCAGTGGGTTTCATGGCTCAGCAAGGATTCAAACCCTGGTCTCCAGAGTCATCATCCAATACGCAAACCATTATGCCATGACTGCTTATATTTAGGATTTTGCAGCTTCACAATTTCTAACAGTGCTTAACCTTTCCTGCCACAGCATTTAAGAGTTTGCATGCTTCTGACAAGATAGCTTTAAAAAAAAAAAAAAACTTCCTCATACTGGGGTGGAGGGGTATTCTGTTAAATTAATTAGAGCTTCAGTTATTTGTTATACTACAGAAATAAATCCAAATAAAATAATTCCTGAGAAGGAGCTGAAAAAACAAGAAATTGCATATATTATACCAATTATATTTTTAACAAAATAAACATGCAATGAATTTACTCATTTAATAGATGAACAGGTTTAAGAAAAAACAGTTATGCCAAAATATTGAAGACATTTATACATTGGATAATGGACAAATACTCAAACAATTGTGTATATGTTGAATGGGGGCTGGGAGCAAGCAGGAGAACAGACATTAAAATAGTTTCAAGGTCTGCTACCAAAGACCTCTGAGTTGGTAATTTCTGAGTCTACACATGTGCACAAAAACAACTCATGATCAAGCTGTTGTAGAGCTGCTTCTCTGACCAGAAAATTTGCTGACAAAGCAAGATTGTAACACTGCAGTAATAGGCAAATAATTGCTGTCAGCAAGCCTAACACAATTATTGTTCAAGTTTCCTTTTTCACTGCACCATGATGATTAGAGTCTGAAAAAAAGCAAAATTGAATTTATCTGCAAAACACAAGGTTACTATTCTGTCATGCAATAGATTTTGCTCCCCTTGCCAACCCTTTGAAAAGGAATTTTGCTGAGAAGCCAGGGATGCCAAACCTATAGTCTTCCAGATGTTGTAGGACTAAACTGCCATCATTAGCCAAAGTGGCCAATGAATGTTAGAGTCCAACAACATCTGGAGAGCCAGATGTTCTTCTCCCCTGTCCTAAGGTAACTACTGATACAGACAAGGATAAAATATCTGAGATAATACCCCCTCTTATCAAACAGGCTTACTATCTGGGACAATCTGCTGTGAGTAGTTTGGACTACAGTGCTGGAGGAATATAGTGAACTTTAAATGGAGCTATAACAGCAACACACTGCAGACAGGTTGGAGACCTGAAACAAGGGGCTTGAACTGTTTCAACCACACCACCTTCATGTTTGGTTATAGGCACAGGTACAAACCCCATTTGGTGTTGGAGATCAGTGAGGTTATAGCTCAAGGGGTGGCATATGTAGTTCTGCAGCAAGGAAGTCACTCTTAAAGGCTTCCTGTTATCACCAATTTTGCAGTAGACCGATACATAGATTTTTAACACATTGTCATGTTAGACATTTGAACAGAGAAAGAAAAGCAAAAAGATTGATTAAAACATTAAACTCTTGGAAATATCCATTTCTATCTTGGAAAAATGGCAGAAAGTGCTCTGACCTAGAAATCTTCTGACATATCTTTCTAATCATCCTATGTTGGATAATATAAGTAACAGCTCAATATTGAAGGGAACACAGTTCAGAAGAGAGTGCTTCATAAATACAGTCGGCCCTCCGGATTCGCTGACTTCCCATTTACAGTTTGGAACTTCTGCGGGAAGCCAGGAGGGACAAAATGGTGTGTGCGCCCATTAAAAACAATGGGGCTCCAATATCATTTGCGGTTTTTCTGATTCATGGGGGGGTGTTTCCAGAACGGATCCCCGCAAATCGGAAGGGACAAATGTACATTATAAATCATGGAATTGATACAATCACCCTCTGCAGTGGTACTTAGGAGATTCCCCGTGTATATCCAACTCTTGCCAAATCCCATGAAGTACAAAATGTCTCTAAAGATTTGAATGGAAGTAAATAGATTCTGAGATTTCAAGTCTTATGGTACTATTTTTATTCTAATTACTTCAAAGTACCAGGTTTCAAGTTTCAAGGGCATTTATTCTGCAATCCTTTCTTGCTCAGAAATAAGACCAATGGAGTTCAATGGGACTTGATCCCTAGTAATTATCAATAGGATTTTGTGCTCAAGGACACAAATTTAACAGCCACTGCACAATAATATTCAATACCATAGGCACTATAAGCTGGTATAAGAATACCAAGGATTTATATACTATCACACATGCCTTGGTAGGGCCACCCACTCCCATGTTAACCCATAATGTCACATCATTTTCAGAAGTATAGTTAATGGGAATGCAGGATTTGGCTTTCTTGGCCATAACACCCAGGCTACGTTATTATTCTTCCCATTGACCATTAAGCATCTGAAGATTGACATTGTTCAGTGCATTTTCAATACTAATTACAATGTATTTTCCAAAAATAGATCCCACATGCTAATTGAGTGTGGTGCTAAAAGGGTACCACTATCAGTTTTCTTCCTGGATTTGTTTGGGTTAAAATTCTCACTGCATAATATTTGCTTTTTGATACATTTGTTCATTATATTGATAATTTCAATGCTGCTAAGTGTCACTTTTGGGAAGTAAAACATAAATATTAAGAAAAGCAATATATAAATGAAGCCACTGCATTACAAATTATTGAACAACAGAGAGAGAAGTGGACCTTTACCACAATAAAGCAGAATCAGAATCAAGTACATAAAAAGACAGAAATACACAGAAACTTCATAAAAACACTGGATGCCTTTTAAGATTTTTTTTAAGTACTCACAAATTAATGGGCCCAAGTGCTTCTCTTTCTCTCACACACATTTGCCAGATTTGGACAAAAGAACTTCTGGGTATAATGGGCTCAAAAGACCAATTCTTTACATCCAAGGAGCAGCTATACTTACAGGGCCTAATTGCTTTGCAAACTGTAATGGGACCTATCATTATTATATATACCCAGTAGCTGGGGGGGGGGGGGAACCCTAGGCAATTATTCTAAAACTGTTCTTGACTTTAGGTTCCATGCTATGTGCCCATTCAAGGAAAAATTCACCCAATTATTATGCAAAGAACTACCGCAATATTACTTGACTCAGAAGTTACCTGCTATACTCCACAGAATTCTGTCTCAGGAGGGGAGACTTGACACTTTGGGACCTCCCGTCTTGGAAACTAATCCTCTTCTTTGAGGTAGAAGGTGGATGGCTGAATGTGTGTGCCCGTCTTCGGAACTGGGGTGAATCGGAATCCTCTTCAGGGAATGGCTGCCAAACCGATGATATGGGAGAAGCAGGGGGTGTCGTAGGAGGAGACTCCCCAGAGGAGCAGTCCTAAAAGCAGTGAGTCACAGACAGAAATGAGGCTCTCTGTCCAATCTGCCCCATAAGGTTTAAGCATGTAAGAGTGATCCGGCAATTAATGACGGAAGAAGCCAAAGTTGCTCCTTCTTCATGAAAAAGAAACCAGGCTATTGTATGCTAATGATGAACTATGCCAAACATCCTTCGTCCTAGGAAGTGCCATGTCCTCTCACAGAAAATAAAGCAAGAAACCCCTGAAGAGCACTGAAAAGAGTAAATGTTACTAGACAGACATCTGGGGTGGGGGGAGGAGGAAAGGAGAGGGTAGAAAATCAAGCCCCAGGCCTGGGTTCCAATCCAAATTGGCTTCTACAATCATTTCCTTAACATATCATGTACAGGGTTTCCTGTCCTGTCAAAGCAGTATCCTGGAAAAAAATGGCTCTATTATTAAAACAGCTACATTAAGAGCAACAGGAAAATCAGAAGCCACAGGAATCATTCCACATCAACATCTTTCAGGGGGAGGGTAATCCCAAGTGTTTGTGTAGCTGAGAATTTCAAACAGGAAATAAATGGAAAGTGAACAACAAACTGTTTTGGAATGCTACAAAGGCAAGCTAACTGCAAAGAATGATAGATCTAAAGTGTCATGGCTTTCGAGATAGCATGTGAATTGGCATAAACAAAGGCTTTTGTGGAGGGTTTTGGCTGTTTCCCCCAAATGACTTCTCTTTCAAACTGGCAAGAAGTTAATTAGCTTGTGCCTACAAAGCAAGTGCAGTTTTTAAAGATACTTTTCTCTGAAACATCCTCCTGTATTATTCTGAGGACATAAAAACAGGTTAAAATTGCCCAGCTTTCTCTTATAATGTATTTTAAAGCTGCCTTGCCAAAGATGCTCACTACTACTAATCCGTGCTCACACACACAAGCCCACTAATCTGCTCACAGATATTTGTCATCATTTTTAATTAGGCCACCAAACTGTCACAAATCTTTAACAATCCCAAATTATGTTAATTTAGTAACCCAGCAATAGCTCTTACTTGCCAGAGGCTAAAAGGCCAGTGACTACCTATAAGCCACTGTTTAAAAGTCATTTACAAAATATAAAGTAGTGATACCATAAACAGCTGTTACTAGAAAGGAATGAAATTGAGATGGATGTGGTGGAGATAGATATGGAAGTAGAGATAAAGATGTATGTGCGTTCATGTGCATGTCTATGTGTATGGGGTATGAAAAAGAAAATAAGAAACTCCAGTCTTATATTCAACATATTTTACCCCAATTTTTTAAAAAAGCATGTCACCTACTTTGTCAGAAGTGAGGTTGTTGCATCTTTCAAAACTGTCCATACTCCCCAGACGGCCACGCATTCTGTTAGCTCCCTACAGAATATAAAAGCCACTCTATTATACCCATTTTCATTTCTGTCATTTAACATACAAGAAACATGCTTTGAGTTATAAAAGGAGGGACATCAAAATAGAATCCACAAAGGTCTGAACGTGGGACTGGATCACTGGCAGTCTGCAAGCTACAGGTCCACTAAAGCATATTACTCCTCTGTATATCTATCTGAATCAGGGGCTTCCCTATCATATGGTTTCTTGGTAAAATTAGCACTATTTTTTAAGCATGAGTGGCTCACAGTGCCTGATGTGTTGTGAAGGGCTTTCAGCATTAAAAATACACACAGAGCTGAGTGCTGAAGCATGTGCCACTTGCACAATCAAAGAACTGGCCAACTATGGCATTTTTAAAAATTCAATTTAAAACAGATTAGCAATGAAATGACACTTGGCTTGAAAACTACAATACTGCACAACCTGTTTCTGTTATCTTCAATATGTTTTCTGTATTCATGGTCAATAAAGGTAATAGTCTTGGTTTCCGAAATCTGCTACCAAAAGTGGAAGGGAGAAAGTGCTTTCCTGCTGTACCTTTATCCTACTACACCTCTGCAAATCTGCTCAAGAAGGTTGTGAAACCTTCCAGAACAGTAAGACACAGGATGGGGTGGAAGACTGGAGGGAAAACAGGGAACTGGAAGAAACCATCCTCTCTCTTTAGCAAATGAGAGCCCCTGGTGGATCAAAAAGGCACTTCTGTTTGCTGAATGATAATTCACAATCTGCTCTGAATTTTAGTCTGAACTTTAATCCAAGATGTTGAACCCTTCCAATTAGTGGCAACTCTAAAGCAAACCTGACATGAGATTTTCTTGACAAGATTTATTCAGAGGAGGTTTGCCTCTGTCTTCCTCTGAGGCTGAGAGAGTGTGACTTACCCAAGGTTACCCAGAGGTTACCCATGGCAAAGCAGGATTTTGAATTCTATTCTCTAGAATTGCAGTCCAATGCTCAAACAACTATACCATCCTACCTCCAAATAAAGTCAGAACCCTGGATAGCTCCAGAACAAATTTATCATCCTATCAACACAGGAGCCACCATTCCCCATTAGGAGCAACTAACCATCCACACATACATTACCTTTCTTTCCTCAACACAGTAACATGTGCAAACTTGGATCTCCATTTTATTACATTTTCATTACAGAATATCGTTCCGTCAGAGAAATACTGGGCTAGACACAATTACCTTAAATCAGTCATGGCTAATCTTTTAGAGACAGAGTGCCCAAACTGCAACCCCAAACTCACTTATTTATCGCAAAGTGCCAACACAGCAATTTAACCTGAATACTGAGGTTTTAGTTTAGAAAAAACAACTGATACATTTTATCTTAAAAGAAAAACACAATAGCTTTCAATGATACAAACAACTTTTTATTGCAAGGTAAAAGTATGCATTTGGCATACTTTTGAACAATTAATGTGATTTTTGTTGTTGTATGCATGCTGATAATTTGTCTAACCTTGGCTCATACGTTGTATGCTCAGCCCCCAGACATTATTGTACATTGTCTGGGGCTCCCGAGAGCATTGTGGGTGGCAGGGTGGCTTCGGAGGCCGCCTTTGCTGCCCACCTCACGCTGTGAAAATCACGAGTTTGTAGCCTAGCTTGTGCTGTGGAGGCAATCCCTCCTAGGTCATGCACATGGGGAAGGTGAGGAGAACAGCTTGGCCCGGCGTCCCTCTAGCTTTCTAGTAGCGGAGCAACAGCATGAGTACCCAGAGAGAGGGCTCTGAGTGCCCCCTCTGGCATGCGTGCCATAGATTCGCCACCATTGCCTTAAAACAACAAGGTTTTCTTTTCTTTCAAGGTATCTGAACATTTGTACTCTATGTACTAAAGCACCACTGAACAGAATTCTTGAAAGTGAAACTAGTATTTATCAGCACACAAGAAACAATAAGAGAAACAAATGGAAGTATTTTAATAGGCTCAGAGTTTTGCTTCAGGGAAGCATCAAGCTTTCCTTTTAATGTTAAAAGAAAATGTGCTTACTGCTCATATTACATTTTTAAGCTACCAAAAATTGAGTCTGCCATGCTTTGAAAACAAGAGCATATGTTGCAGTTATGGGCTCTTGGGTTGAATACAGGTTATATTTATTCAGTTAAGTGAAAACCAATTTTTTCCTTCCACTCCTCCTCTCTCCCCCCTTCAGATACTGAACAGTGTTTCGTCTTATTCAGCTTGCAGTGACGCTAAATCGATATGAAGAAACACAAGTATGAAGATCCTTGGCTTTTTCTTATTTAGTTTATTTTAGATAAAATAAATTAAAATATATCTATAAGCATACTATTCTACTGTGGAATCTTAATAATGCGGGAACACTGAAATTTTTGTTTTAGGTACCAGTCATGATGAGGTCAGGGCCAAACTGAGGTCTGTTCTCATCACCTTCTGCTCTCTTCCCCCCACTGTCAAATCAGAGGGGAACTGGAAGAGAACCATAGCTATGATCATGGGTCTTACCAGGCCACCATTCTGGAGGAAAGAAAGGGATATATTTATTCTCTTTGCACTGAATTTGCAATGTGTAAACCAAATCAGTTGTCCTTCAATGTTTGCATCCCCCTCCCCCGAATTTTGCAATGAAAGTCCCAAATCAGAACATGGATATAAACATGTGTATATATTACTAAAAATAATGTACAGAGAATCATTATATTATGGGGAAGACTCACAAAAATACGCGTATCAGGAGAAATTGTACACAAAAAAAACCCCCCACAAATCTTGATGTGGGCTTTAAAAAAACCTTCAAAGCCTAATGAAGAAATGAGGAAAAAAGAACCTGAAGCAGAAAGAAAATAAAACCAACAGATGGTCTAATATCCCTGAACAATCTTGCTACAAATTCGAGTTTACAAGATGGTCCCATAAAATGGACAGAAAATCACTGGCCAAAATATGGGACAGTTTCTACTGAACTGACCGGAGAATCACTAAGAACAGGTTAATGCAATATTATTGATATATAAAAGACCTGCTGCTACTGAGCAATCAATCTTACCCTTGAGAAGATGTTTTCAAGAGAACTGGTCAAGGATTTCTTGGCCTTGTTTTTCAGAATGTCAAGTTTGAATCTGCCACCACTGGCTGCATTTTCTGGAATTGTGTTGTTGGTAGTATTCTGCTAAAATAAATTCAAGTCTTGTTATCAAACAACCAACTGAAGGGATCCAAAACATACTAATGTCCCTTTTACCCATATCTACATAAAGAAAAAGGGGAGAAAGAGATGTACTTCTTTCATGTTACCTTTTAAAATAGATGGTTACTGTTTTTAAAAGGTAAAATGTGGTATCACATTATTGAGGTGCTTTAATATATCACTTTGGGGTTTTTCATAGTAAAAGCAATTTGGACAATGCATGAGTGGAGGGAGTAGCCTTTTCTCCAGATGGGAGGGCCCTGTTTGTGCTATTAGCAAATATTAAACACCACACATCAGAGGTATATTCCTTCATGCACAACATATCTAGTAGGACCCTGAGAAACTGAGTTGTAAGTCCCTAACTTAAGTTTTGCTTCTAACAGGAACTTCCAAGATTTGTTCATCAAGTTAACTTCAATTTACAGTAACCCTATGAATGCGAGACCTCCCAGTCACACAGCCTGGCTCTGGTCTTGCAGACTCAGGACTGTGGCTCCCTTGATTGACTCTATCCATCTGGAATGTGGTCTTCTACCTTACCATGCATTATGTCTTGAATTATGTGAATTATGTCTTTTCATAATATGGCCAAAGTACAGCAGTCGCATTTTAGTTATCTTGCTTTCTAGGGAGAGTTCAAGCTTGATTTGCTCTAGCACCCATTGATTTGTTGTTGCTGTTGTTGTTGTTGTTGTTGTTTGCAGTCCACAGTATCTATAGAACTGTTCTCCAGCAAGACATTTTAACTAAGTTTATTTTCTTCCTGTTAACTTTCTTCACTGTCTAGCTTTCACAACCATATAAAGAAATGGAAAATATGATGGCATGGACAATCCAAACTTTAGTATTCAAGGATATATCTTTATATGTCAGGATCTTGTTTAATTCCTTCACAACTGTCCTAGACTTTTTTCTGATTTCTTGACTGCAGTCTCCATTCTGATTAATGACTGAACCAAATCTGGAAAATCTTGAACTATTTCAATGTCTTCATCACCTACTTTAAAATTATGTAAATAATTTGTGGTCATTATTTTTGTTTTCTTCATGTTCAATTGTAAACCTGCCTTTGCATTTTCTTCCTTGACATTCTTCAGTATTCATTCAAATTCTTTGCTATTTTTTGCTAGAAGTATGGTATTATCTGTGTATCTTAAATTGTCCATGTTTCTTCTTCCAGTTTCCATGCCTCCTTCCTCTGAGTCTAATCCTGCTTTACACATGATATCTTCAGCACAGAAGTTAAACAGATAGGGTGATAAAATGTAGCCTTCCTTGATCCCCATGTCAATTGAAAACCTCTTGTCCTGAATACAGGTTACCTTTCAGGACAATTAAATGTCCCAATTAAATGTCACAAGATAGCCTTACACAATTGACTATCTCAATATTCACCATTAGCCTCATGGTCAAGTAAGGTAATAACGTAGGTCTTACTTTTGCTATAATGACTGTTGAAGCACTTAAGTTCTATATGTAACTATTTTCAAGTTCTGTATGAAATAATTATTAATACTCTTTAGAAAATTAATCATGAATACAATTATTGTATTTAACCAAATACATTTTAAAATGAAGCAAAACAAAATACTTATACAGGTACAGTCAAATGACATTTCAGTTTTCAAACATCTTTAATGTTATGCTAGAAATGCTACTACCATTAACAGAATTAGAACTAATGACATTCCTTGGATTTTATCAACTCTTGTCTACAGACAAGTGCTGGAGAAACTGTTCACATACCAGTGCCAACTCTGCTGTGAACTAAGTATTTTAACAAGCTAGATCAAAGTGTTATGTTTCCCTGTGTTAGCTGCAAGAACTATATGTTGTAAGCTGCCCCGATTGCTGTGCAGAGGGGCGGGATATAAATAAAAATTATTATTATTATTATTATTATTATTATTATTATTATTATTATTATTTGGGGGGGGAGTTGTTTGTTTGTTTTTAAGCAGGAGTAAATCAGAGTTCAGAGAATCCATATTCTCCTTGGTTATCCAACTAATACAGCCAACTCTCAGTAGAGACCCAACAGGCACCTCCTTACATATTCTAAGAAGGTATCGTGATTGTAAATTAGTCCTAGTAAAGAATGTTTCAATTTTTGCTGAGAATCAATTTTACTTTTTTGATATGCTATGTTTTCCTATACTTTTGACCAACTATTATTTTTTAATTGAAGTTTTTAAGTAAACAACTGCCTTCATAACTAGTGAAACAAAAGGAGGCTTATGAATGAGTAAAATGTTATAATTCAGCTCTACATATTTCAATGAGACTTACAACTCGCTAAGCATGTTTCAAATGGCAATATCAGGATATTAACAAGGAAAGAGAAATCCATCTGAAGCATTTTAGCTTCTTTTGGTCTAGTATGTGTTTCAGTCTTAATACACAGCACAAAATTAAAAAAAAATTACCACTGGTGCTTCTCCAATATGCACATGTGTCTTTTGTTTAGCTTCACATAGTTGTCGCAAATGTAGAATCACAAGCTCATTTTCTTCCTGGTCACTAATGGGTTTCATTTTCTGTGAAGTAAGAAATAAGAAAGATTTTTGACACCTTCTCTGTTTTGTTTGGGTATGTATATGACAAGAGATAATTCATACTTTCTTTAATGAGGTCTCAAGGTGATTTTATTGCACCACAGTTTAAAAACAGCCACAGGGATATGCATTTGCAAATGGTAGTGAGGCAAAATTATTTAGATTTGGAGGCAGTGCAGTAACAGACAGGGATCCTAACTATAGATACAGTGCTTTTGATTCTTGGTGTCTCCCACCACTAGCTACTGGATCCTGAAGCACAAATGCTAACAAGGCTTAGTTTATTACCTGAACACGCTCAAAGATGTCAGCTTGTTCATTGTCAGTGAGAGATGACAGATGTCTCTGAATCACAAGCTTAGCTCTTGGTGGATAAAGCCCTTAAAAAAAGGGAAGAAGCAAGCACTGTCCAGACAAGTTACATTCATTTGATAAACTATCCCTTCATCTTCCTTGCACAGAGCTGTAATACACCATTTATAAAACCTGACTTTAACACTGGATAGGTAGCTTATAACACATTAAATCATGACAGATCATCAAGAAACTCACATCTCCTGTTTTGGTTTTGGTTTTTTAAACCTTTCAAACTCTATGAACAATCCTTTTTTAGTCTGTATCTTTTTTTCTACGTAAATAGATCATGTAGTAAAATAAAAAGTCACTTTAAACAAGTAAATGGGTGAATATAAACACAATCCTCATATATAATGCAAGACTGTCTGTCTTTCTCTCTATGCACATAAATTTGAAGTTAAACTTGCTTGCTGCAAAAATAAACTCATCCACCTGCTCACTACACACACACATACACACACACACATCATGACTGACTGAAGGATGCAAAACAGGCATTAAAAGAACTGCCACAGCTCCAAATTCTCTCATATTTTCTACTTGTTCCCACCAATGTCAGTTCATTTCCTGTGGTGGTAGTACTGCATGCTCCTGTAAGGCAAGAAGCTACGCTGATGTCAGCAGTCCTGTTGGCATGGTCTCCCATATTGGACAGGCTTTTGCTGAAGAACCAGACTAAATGTGTCAAACAGCTACTGGGCAGCTACTGTGGGGTGACACTGGCAGAAGATTTCCAGAGACAATGGCAATGGTATCATAGCTAACATCTGTTAGTACCGCACAGGAGGCATGGTAAATTCCTTTTGAATGTGTTTTACCATAAAAATCCTATGATGAGACAATCCAAAATAAAACAAGAGATAATGCCAGAAGATGAAACCCCCAGACCTAATTGCACTCAACAAGTACAGCAGAGGACAACTACAAGTAGCACTGTGGCTAATGCTGCAACTGGACTCAAGCTTAAAGGTGTTGGTGTGCCCAGAGGTGAAAGGAAGTTTGATGCTGCACAATACATATTATAGGAAAACATGAGAAGAACAGGTTGCTTACTTGTAACTGTGGTTCTGTGAGTGGTCATCTGTGCCCTCACACAATAGGGTTTGCACCTGCACAGAGACTCCATTTGGATAGCTGAAAAGCTAAGCAGATTGGCAGGAGCTCCGCCAACTCCAGTGTAATGAGCATGCCTAACCATGCCAATCTAGCTCCTCCTTCAGTTCAAGTCCGCTGCAAAGACTTCTTCAAAGATTATGGTTGTTGTTGTTGCTGATAATGCTGTGGCCTGTAGGGGGGCCTTTTACAGAAAGAGGTCAATTGTTGTGATAAGCCAAAGAATGGTAAGGACATAGAAGAACGAGGCCATGAGTAGGTAAACAAAGAAGGTCTGAATCACCATTGGGGGCAATAGGAGTGATATTGCTGTCTCTGGCCAGTGGCACCCAACTTTTTGCCAGTAAGGCGGGCCTTGCAAAGATGATCTAGTGACTCATCAGTCTTGGAAGCAAAAAGACCTTCACCTTCGAAAGGCAGATCCTCAATACATTTCTTCACTTCATCAGATAGGTTGGTGGATTTGAGCCCGGCATAGTGGCAAAGAGCCACAGCACCCGAGATAGTTTTGGCAGCGCAGTCCACAGTGTGCCTAGCAGAGTGAATTTGCTGGCTTACTAATGAGAGAGCCTCACTATAAAAATCCAGGGCAGCTGCCCTCTGTTCTTCAGGCAGACTTGGGATGAAGGCAGCCATCTGGTCCCATAGAAATTTGTTATAAGCAGCCATGCAAGCCTGCATGCTGCTGACCTTGGCAGAAAGCACTGCAGAAGAGTAAAAACATTTTCCAAAAATATCCAAGCAATGACCCTCCTTATCTAGTGGGGCAGAATGTGTTTTACCCGAAGACTTGGAGGTAGATTCCCCCATTAAAGAGTTGGTAACACTCCAAATAAGAAGCTGAAGTGAATAGAAAGCCTCGATAGTATGTCCTCGATGACGATGCTAGGAGGTCTGCTCAGTCCCGTGATGGAGTTGGGGAGTGATGAGATCTTGAAGGTGAAGCCGCTCGGGTGCGAGGGGGAGGAGATGAGAATGAAGCGAAAATCTGAGTCAGAGAAGCGAAAATCTGAGACAGCACCGAGGCTGGGATTGGAGACAGTGGGGTGACAGTTAACAGCGAGAGCGGCACAGAAAGAGTGGGCTGAGGCAAAGGGAGCAAAGCCGCACTCAGTGAGGTTGATGTTAATACTCCCGGTATCGAGTCCATGAAGGGGACCAAGGTGGGAGGCAAGGCCGGAGACATCACAGTAGTCAGAATCGAGGGCATTTGCCAGTTTTGAAGCCAATGCAGCTGTCAGCATCGAGGTGGTAGTACCAAGCCCAGTACCGAGCCCAGTACCAAAAGCTTGGATTTATGTTTGCGTTTGGTCTTTTTCAACTTCAGAGTCTGCCCAAACAGGTGCAGACCTTTTTCCTTTCTTTTTTTCCTTTTTTTTTTTTTTTTTTTTTTTTTTGGTCCTCTGCTACCTATCTTGAGAAGCAGAGGGGGCCTCTTGCAGGGATGGAAGCTGAGCAGTAGAGGGCTCCATAAAGCTCAGAGAAGCCATGACTATTGTCTGCCCCGAGGCATTCGATTCCAAGGGTGTTGGTATCAAAAGGCAGACGGCTCAGAAACAGATAAGGCATTCATTATCAATATCAAGGGGGTCGGTATCAAGGCAGATACAGGCGATTTTGAAATGGCAGAGGTGCTCAGTATTTGAAGATGGCATGGATGAAGCAATCTTCTTAGATATTTTTGAGATTATAGGGAGCTTAAAATCAGAAAGAGGTTCTGAGAAGATGATGATTTTTCAGCAACTGATAGAGAACGCTCCCAACAAAAGAGTTTCAAACACTGGGATCTATTGTGGAGCATTTGAGGGGTGAAAGACTGACAAATAGAACAGCGCTCCACAGTGTGATCCTCACCCAAACAAAACAGGCACCTGTAGTGTCCATCCATTAGTGTGACCTTTCTTTTACAAGTACATAATTTGAAAAGAGAACTGGAGGCCATAAGAGGACCAAAAAAAGGGTGCCTAACCAGGCAAAAAAATAAAGGGGGGGGGGGAGTCCAAATTTACTGCTTTATCAAAAAGGACAGCTCAGAAAGAGAAAGAAAAAAAAACCAGAAGAATTGTAGAATTTAAGAAAATACAATCTGACCGTACACGTGGAGTGAACTCAGCTAGAGAGCGATCCGAAGGCAGCTTCTCTTGTGATGGACGAAAGAGAACTGAAGGAGGATATAGACTGGTAGGGTTGGGCATGCTCAGTACACTGGGGCTTTTCAGCTATCCAAATGGAATCTCTGCACAGGCGCAAACCCTATTGTGTGAGGCACAGAGAGATTGACGGAGAGGCATGAATCTGGGAAAACTAGACATAGTGAAACAAGAAATGGAACACTGTAGTACTTGGTGTGAGCAAGCTAAATTGGACAGGAATGGGACATTTTGAATCAGATAATTACATAGGGTTTTATTGAGGAAATGAACATCTAAGAAGAAATGAGGTGGCATTAATAGTGAGGAGAGATGTAGTACAGTGGGACCTTGGTATCCATGGGGGATCCGTTCCAGACTCCCCCTCCCGTGGATACCAAAATCCGTGAATGCTCAAGTTCCTGCCCACCACCGCCACCTTCCTCCTCCTCTTCCTCCCCCTCCTAGCAGTCCTCCTCATTGTTGTCCTCTTCTTCCTTCTCTTCCTTGCAATTGCAAGCCCCGTAGAATCTGGCAGCAGCTGTTCTTCCATAATAGGTTCGCTTTAGGAGTGCCCTAAATCAAAAACGACTTGAAGGCAAAAATGTGGAGGGATCCCAGCCAATGGAATTTTCCACTCACTGGCTGACCTTGGGCAAGTCACACTCTCTCAGCCTCAGGAGAAGACAATGGCAACCCCCCTCTGAAGAAACTTGACAAGAAGAAAACCCTAGGATAGGTTTGTGGAAACAAGTTGAAGGCATGCAACAACCTGAACTACAGTGGGGGGGGGGGTTCACTCCTTTTCTATCCCTGAGGTGACAAAGAGACCACTTGCCAGGCATGTTTTTCTCCTAAGGGAAGAGTGGTGTTTTGCAACAGCATCTCCCAGGCCGGCTGTAAAGAAGGAGAGTGGGCAGGGGTCATCTGGTGGGAAAAGTGGGCAGGCAGGCGATGGGCCTGTTCGATTTGTGATGGGGCTCCTTGGGGTCTGAGGTGTGGGGCCATGCCCAAGGAGATCCGGTGTGGGTACCACAAGGCCTCCCTCCAGCTCCACCCAGACTGTGCCAAGCCTGGCTGCCAAGGACAACACCACCTGCGTCCAGGTAAAGGAGCACTGTTTCTGGGGCAGGTAGAAGTTCGGCAGAGGAAGCGCCTTTTACCCTGGCAGCACCACCTGCAGCCCTTCAGGGAAAGAGCCGGGTTGCAACAAAACCCACCATAGGACCTTATCAAACGCTGGCCACGAAGCGAAAAGTAAGTGAAAACTAACCAAAGTAAGAGTAAATGCAGTTCTATACCGAAACGGCATTCCTCTGCCTCTGCCTCTGCAGCGCTACAAGATGCCCGGGGTCCTAGTCTCCGGACTCGTCCTGGAAAAGGAGGATGCCTGGCCAGCCAGCCCTGCAACCGTGGGAATCTCTGCCCTCCCAGCACCTCACTCACTGTCCTTCATTGGCAGAGGAGAAGCCGGAGCGAGCGGAGCAGGAGGCGCCTCTTTCCCACCCGGATCCTCTCTGGCAGGGAAGGCTGGGAAGGAGGATCAGCGACCTCCGGAGGAGAGACAGAGAGCCAGACACCCAGGAGGCGCCTCTCGCTCGGGAGAGCCAGCTCTCACCTGAGGAGGAGGAGGAGGAGGAGGAAGAGGAGGAGGAAGAGGAGGAGGAGGGTGAGGGTGCTGGCGCTCCCTGTCGCGGAGCTGACCAGGGAAGGCTGGCGGGGGAGGAGGAGGCCATTGCGCAATGCTTCCGAAAGCTCCCTTTTACTTCCCCAAAAAACCGAATGTCAAAAGATCCCCTTTCACTTCGGATCACGGGGGGAAAAAAGTATTAGCTCTGGATTGCCTTTGGATATGTGTAAACGCATGGGGGGAAAAATGTATTAGCTTTGGATTGCCTTTGGATATGTGTAAACACACGGGGGGGGGGGAACGTATTAGCTTTGGATACCTTCTGCTTGGGACCCCCGTGTGATAAGGTCCATAGTAGTGGATTGACAGGGGTTGCTGTGTACCCTTGTGACTTTTCATAGAATCCTAAACTCTTTGTTGAAGAGACCACAAGGGCCATCTAGTCCAACTCCCTGCCATGCAGGAACTCTCAATCAAAGCATATTCGACAGATGGCCATCCAGCCTCTGTTGTAAGACCTCCAAAGAAGGAGACTCCACCACCCTCTGAGGGAGAGTGTTTCACTGTCGCATAACCCTTACTGTCAAGAGGTGCCTCCTAATTGGAATCTCTTTTTCTGTAGTTTGCATCCGTTGTTTCAAGACCTATTCTCTGGAGCAGAAGAAAACAAGCTAGCACCCTCCTCAATATGACATCCCTTCAAATACTTAAACAGGGCTATCACATCATCTCTTAACCACCTCTTCTCCAGGCTAAACATCCCCAGCTCCCTAAGTCGTTCCTCATAGGGCATGGTTTCCAGATCCCTCACCATTTTAGTCACTCTCTTTTAGACACGCTCCAGTTTCTCCACATAGAAACTTTTTGAATTGTGGTGCCCAGAACTGGACACAGTATTCCAGGTGAGGCCTGACCAGAGCAGAATACAATGGCACTATTACTTCCCTTGATCTAGACATTATATGTCTTTGATGTAGCCTAAAATCGCATTGGCCTTTTTATCTACTGCATCACACTGTTGACTCATGTTCAACTTGTGGTCTATGAGGACTCCTAGATCCCTTTCACACGTAATCGTGTTAAGCCAGGTGTCCCCCAACCTATATCTATGCATTTCATTTTTCCGCCCTAAGTGTAGTACCTTACATTTCACCCTGCTGAAATTCATTTTGTTAGTTTTGGCCCAGCTTTCTAATCTATTAAGGTCATTTTGAATTTTCATCCTATCCTCTGGGGTATTAGCTAATCCTCCTAATTTGGTGTCATCTGCAAATATGATAAGTATGCTCCCTATTCTTTCATCTGAGTCATTGATAAAGATGTTGACTCTTTATCATTGATGTTGACTCTTTATCATTGATAAAGATGTTGACCCAGGACACAACCCTGTGGCATCCCACTGGTCACTTTCTCCAGGATGAAAAGGAGCCATTATTGAGCACCCTTTGAGTTCAGCCAGTTGATCAATTTCAAATCCATTTAACAGTTGCCTTGTCTAGCCCACATTTTACTAGCTTGTTTGCCAGAATGACCAGGGTGAACAGGTGTCCTCACTGCAAAGGAGGACCAGGCACCACAAAATTTAGGATATTCCAGGAAATAAAATGGAGGACATGATCAAAGAAAAGCTACCAAAACCCCCACTTCTATAAATGTAAATTTATGCTTCTTAGTCAGGCTTTTTAACTCCTTCCTCTCTTCCTTGGAATTGCTCCTGCCAACCAAGAAGAGCAGCTTCTGCCAGTGGCAGCATGGCCCCTTACAACCCCATGAGCAGCTGCCCCAATCTGGCAGAAGCTGATCTTCTTAGATGGCAGGAGCGATTGCAAGGAGGAGCAGAGAGGAAGAGGACGATGAGAGGGACTGCTAGGAGGGGGAGGAGGAGAAGGAGGAAGGCAGCGGTAGTGGCAGCTGCAACAGCTGCAAACCAGGGGCTGGAATCCATGGATGGCAAGTTCACAGATAAAAAGGCCCCACTGTAAAAGCAGTCAGAGTCTGGTCAAATCATTTTGATCGGGCAAAACCATCAATATAACCATAATCCAAATTTATGCTCCAACCGCAGTGAGAGAGAAAGATTATATACTCGAGTTCAAGAGGACTTGTTGTTAATCATAGGTGGTTGAAATGCCAAAGTAGGAAGCAAACTAGAAGTAAAGTTTATAGGAAAATCTGGCCTAGGATCAAGAAATGAAGCAAGAGAGCAAATGATTGAATTTTATGAGGCCAACAGTTTGCTCATTGCAAACACATCCTACAAGCAGCCACAGAAGCAAGAGTATACAAACTTTAAACCTCCAGGTGTTTTGGACTTTAATACTCAGAAGCCCTAGTCAATTTGGCCAAAAGTCAGCAATTCTCTCCAACCGCCTCTCTCTATACACTAACTGAGCCCCTGTATAAAATAAAATGGTGCAGTATCTGCAAGCTGCAGAGAGAGATGGTTAGAGAGAGCAACTTCAATTTTGGGCTGTCCATCAGTATGGAGGCCACAACTGCCAAGGCCACTCTTCCTCAGTCCTATTGCCCACTGGCTTCTGGTGATGCTTGCCTTCTCACACTACTACACCAGTCATCAGAAAGTTCACTCCATGCATTTTTTAAAAAACAGGTTTTTGAAATTCTTCATATCTTTCTCTCTGCAGTACTCTCCGTGAGTACTGCAGTATATTATTTTATATAAGGGGCCTGAGTAGTGTAAAGGAGATCTCTGGAGAGCCCTCCAGCAACCCATTTCTGCCTCCAAGGGAGGGCTGGAGTACTCCAGTACTTTGCAAGGCAGACATAGGTGGCTGGCAAATATTCCAAAATCCAAAAATATTCAAAATCCAAAACACTTCCATATAAGGCAGACTCAACGTGTATAGAATTCAAATATACAACATTGTTGGAACTAAACAATGGAGAAGCTCCATTCTCTCAGCAAAAACAGGACCAGGAACAGATTGTGACATAGACCAGGAACTGCTGATATCAAACCGGTAGAGCGAAAAAAGAATATTAAACAACCTTTGTGCCAAAATACAACCTGTAGAACATCCCCACAGAATTTAAAAATATGTTTTAAAATAGATTTGCACAATTAAACCAAATTGATCAAGAGGCAGAAGAACTTTGGATTGAAGTCAAGGGCACTGTCAGTGAAGAATGCAAAAGGACACTATCTGCAGCCAAAGAGAAAGAGAAAGTCTCAGTGAATGGACAGATGAAACTCTTCAAACAGTGAAGGACAGACAAGAAGCAAAAGTAAAAAGTGACAGAAATAGGGTCAGACCCTGAATGCAACTGTTCAGTGACTTGTGCACAGGAATATGGTGAACTACTATAATAATCAATGCTGAGAAATAAACAAAACAAGGGGGGAAAAGAGACCTCTTCGCAAGAACCAAGAAATCACAGAGAAATTTAAACAAGAGTTAACTGATATGCAGAATTATTAGCTGATATGCAGCTATTTGTTACATGTTCAGTAGCCCAACTTACACTAGCTGCCAAGAAACTGTGTGCTTACTTTATTAAGGAACATACTATAATATTGATATGAACTTCACATTTTTAATTTGCCAGTGTTTCAGGGTTTTGTTAAAATAGTTTTAAAGTTATGTCTAACATTCTTAAAACTATTATTTTAATTTTGTATATACAGGTATTTCATTCTGTTTCTATTTTATTCAATATATTGTAAAGGCCACTGGCTACATATAGTAAAGTTTATGATGATATCTAAACAAAGAGTGGGCATGCTAACAAGCCAGCAGGGAGACACATTATATGACCAAGTAGAAATTTTAAAAATTAAAGGAGTCAATACACTGAATCACTCTATAAAAGAAATGAAAGAATGACAGATTCATTCAAAGAAGAATAATTTGAAAATGAACCAGCAATTTTAAAAGTTGAAGTGGAAGCTGCACTCAGAGCATTTGGAAGAAACAAATCACCAAGAACAGATGACATTATCAATAGAGTTGCTTTAAACTACAAAGACAGACTCTACTCTAGTTCTAACTAAAATCTGTCAACCAACAAATACGCAAAATAAAACAATGGCCCACAGATTGGAAATACAGTCAGCCCTCCGTTTCTGCAGGGGATCCATTCTGGACCACCACCCCTTGGCAGAAACGGACTTGTCAATATTCAAGCCCTATTGATTTTAACGGAGGTCGCCCCTCTATGAATATTCAAAACTGTGGACCTCAAGTCCGCAAGAACAGAGAGGCGATTGTACTCAATATGCATTCCAATCGTGAAGAAAGGGAACACCACAGATTGCAGTAGCCACAGGACCACTGCATTATTTCCCCATGCAAGAAAAGTGATGCCAAAAATTATACAACAAGGACTTTTACCATATATGGATAAAGAAATACCAAATTTCCAAGCTGGGTTCAGGAAAAGTGGCAGTAAGGATCATATAACAAACCTACATTGGATAATGGAGCACATCAAAAAATCTCAGAGGAAAATGAGACTGTGATTTAAACATCATAGCAAAGCCTTTAACTGTGCAGATCATGAAAAACTATGGGTTGCTCTTAAAGAAATGGGTCTGCCACAACATGTCATTGTCCTGATGACCTGTGCTCAGGACAAGAGTCTACTGTCAGGAGAGAATATTGAGAAAACTGGAGGAAGGAAAATCAACAATTTAAGATATGCAGATGACACCATACTACTAGGAGAAAATAGCAAAAGCTTGAATAAATATTGAAGAAAGTCAAGGAAGAAAGTGTAAAGCCAGGTTTACAGTTGAACATGTTGTTGTGGCTGCTGCTGCCGCCACTATTTTTAATATGTGCCTTCACATCATTTCCGACTTATGGTAACCCTAAGGCAAACCTATCATGGGGTTTTCTTGGCAAGATTTTTCAGAGGTTTGCCACGAAAGGTCCTGCACACTGCAGAAATAATCCAGTTTGAGACTGTTTTAATTGCCCTGGCTCAGTGGTAGGGAATCCTGGGAATTATAGTTTATTGTGGCACCAGAGCTCTCTGAGAGAGAAGGCTAAATGTCTCACAAAACTACAGTTCCCAGAATTCCCTACAATAGAGCCAGCACAGTTAAAGCGGTCTCAAACTGGATTATTTCTGCAGTGTGTTTTGGACCAGAGTATGATTTCCCCAAGATCATCCAATGGGTTTCTATGGCCAAATGGCAAAAGGGTCAGACAAGGCTGGATTTAAACTATACAACCAGTAGGACACATTACATGACCAAGTGGTGTAAACCACTACACCATGCTAACTTTCAGAACTTTAACAAAAATAATGGCCACAGATGATTTACATAACTTTAAAGTAGACAGTGAAGACATGGAAATAATTTAAGATTTTCCATGCTTTGGCTCAGCTATTAATCAGAATGGAGACTGCAGTCAAGAAATCAGAAGAAGACTAGGACTTGGAAGGACAGCTATGAAAGAACTAGACAAGATCCTGAAGTGTAAAGATTTATCATTAATACTAAAGTTAGGATGGTCCATGACATAGTATTTCCAATTTTTGTGCATGGTTGTGAGAACTAGACAGTGAAGAAATATAAGAAGATAGGAAGAAAATCAACTTGTTTGAAATGTGGTGCTGAGAAGACTTCTATCAATACCATGGACTGCTAAAAAACACAAATCAATGGCTTCTAGAGCAAATCAAACTAGAACTTTCTCTATAAACCAAGATGACTAATCTGAGACTGATATAATCTAGACTTATATGAGAAGACATGTCTCACTAGAAAAGACAATATTCCTTGGTAAAGTAGAAGGCAGTAGGAAAAGAGGAATTCCAGATGGATAAATTCAATCAAGGAAGCCATGGCCCTGAATCTGCAAGACCTGAACAAGGTGGTTGCTGATAGAGTACTTGGGAGGTCTCTCATTCATAGGGACACCGTAGGTCAAAGTCATCTTGATAAATTAGCAACAACAAATGGAGCACTTGCCTCTACTATGATTATTAGATACATGAAGATCTCATTTTCTGGCTTTTCAACAAGACAGCTTCTCTTGGACAAATTCTCTTGCTTTTAACTGGCCAAGTGCTAAGTCCCACAAAGTACTAAAACTGCAGACTACATGGTACTGCAAAACTACATGTGTGGGTTTTTTTATATATATAACTTATGCAAGGCCTACCTGACCTACTTGTTTCACTTACATGTTCATATTGTTATTTTTGGAATTTAAAAATGTTGAAACGTGAACTACATTTGTTGTGATGTAGGAACCTAGCTCTACTCTTTCCATGTTATTTCTGTCTCTGGTACCAAATTTTCTAAAGAATGAATGAATGTTCAGGAACACAACTACTCTGTTAACTGAGGTATACCTGTACAATCTCTCCCTTTACCAAAAGACCAAAAAAAGGTCCTGGAGATAAGAGTGGTAGTTTTGTTTTTCCTTTAAGAAGATCTCCATATGAAACTGGAAAGAAGAAAAAGACTTATCAAGCTTTGCCTCTTTGCCCACCAGAGGGAGCCAATAGCCAAATATGACCTCTTGTGATAAACACACAATTACAGGAGAAAGTTGCACCCCTGAAACTTGAGAATTTTTATAGGATACTCGCTTGTTGTGTCCTAAGTTTTTTGCATCATCTTCTTCATACAACCTGTACTGCTGTGTGTTGCAAATGACTATTCAACCTGACATGGGCTCTTCTTGCATTTACTGCTTTCCTTGTTACTGAGAAGCCGATTGATTATCTGACTATTGCACACTTTTTTGCACCCCACACCGGAATATTTTTATGAATGAAAAGATGTTAATACGTTTAATTAAAAAGATAATGATGCTCTGTCTACTAGCAGTACTATTAGCACCATAGGCAGAGAGACACAGCAAGCCAGGCAAAGCACATTGCCCTAATGCAGCTGTTGTTTGGGCTTCTGACACAGATGGCTTTTTAAAAAGAAATCAGACTGATCCTCCATGGGTTTCTTTTTAAAAAACAAAAACAAAATAAAACTGATTTTCAATTTAGAATGTTGTTTTAAAAAATGTTAACTCAACTTACTGAAAGTTTATAAAATACAGTGGTCTTTGGTATCCACTGGGGTTTGATTCTAAGACCCCCCATGGATACCAAAATCCTATTAAATGCAGTGGCCTATTAAAATGGTGTGCCTTATATAAAATGGCAATATCAAGGTTTGCTATTTAGACTTAATATTTGTTTTGGATATTTTCAAGCTTGAATTCATGGATAAAGAATCCATGGATACAGAGGGCCGACTGTACACATATTGCTCTAATATTATGAGAAAGTATCATCATTCTTCAGCCATAAATAATATGATTAGCCATAGTAGTGCCCACTTCAGGTTCTACGCTATATTCTGTAATGTATATGAGATGAGGAGTATAATAACTCTTGCCCCCTCTGTGGTCACTCTCCCCACATAGAGTGTGATGATCAGCAGATGAGAGGCCAAGACTACCAAGTGGATCCACTATGTTTACAGACAACAAATCTCTAAAGGAACAGAAAGGTAAAAGATGTTGCCTCTTTGGTTTATTTGAAGACTTTTTTAAAAAATTCCTTCTGGCCCATGCCTGGAGTAGCTGAACTTGAGTTGGACCCTGGGGGGCTCAGGCTCTTAAAGGTGACTGCGAGGCAGGATAGTGCAATGGTCTGAGCATTGGACTATGATTCGAATCCCTCCTCCACCATCCACTGGGTGATCTTGGATAAGGCACACTCTCAGCCTCAGAGGGAAACACTGGCAAACCACCTCTGGACAAATCTTGCTAACAAAATCCCATGATAGGTTCACCTTAGGGACTGCCATAAGTCCGAAACAAGTTGAAGGCACATAATACACACTTAAAGATGAAGGAAGACCCTCCCTTTCTGGCAATCTGACAGATGTCATATCAGGAACACAGCCAAGGGAGGGCTTCTAAAATCCCAAAAGACTGAGGATGGGCTTCTAGGCACTGAACCAAAATGCATATAACTGCAAGATTTCACATCTTAATAGTTCTAAAAAACCCAAGTACAGCTGAAGAACCTACATTCTTTCTACAGTTATGGTATATGCAAGGTAACTGTGAAAATCCAAAAGAATTTACACAGGGCAGAGACTTTCATCATGCACATGAACAATGAAAGACCAAACAAGATGCATCATGAAGGGAGAGAAAATATTTTTCAAGAAAGCAAAAGTTCACAAGTACCTTCAATCCTTTCACAGAGTTTGTGTAATGAGTGCATTGGGCAAGCCTCACAAAGTTTAATCTGAGTCTTGGCATTCTGGAGTGCTGCAGCAGTACTAAAAGCTTGCTTCAGGGTGAGCATGACCTCATCAACCTGGAGGGAAAAGCATTTTAAAATCAATAAGGAACAGAGACAAACAGACAGAGCTGAGAAAGACAGCTGTACAAGTTTACTCAGACTCACAAATTTAGAAGTGAGGGACACAATACAAGAGATACATCCTGCAGAAGCCCACTGAAATGATATGCACCATAGCCAAGTTTCCATTCATTTGCAGAAGAATCCCTCACTGCCTTCTGCCTTCTGTTCATTATTTGTAAGACAAAATGAGCTGTTCAAAGTTGCCTTTTTGACAAGGCTCCAGCTCTATTTCACACTGATTTAATTATCATCAGTCAGGCTTGTTTGATTTTCAGTTAATTTTTCAGTTAGAGAAAGGACCAAATCTTACAGGTGATTGATAAGTACATTAACTATACGGGTATCCTACCTAGACAGCAGTTGCTGTTCCTTTACATAGTTTTACATACCATAGAAGGGTGCTGTTCTTTTTATGTTCTGGGATTAAAAAGAACTGAAGAGCAACTACCAGCCTATTAGTAACCAGCAAACAGCTCATCAGCCAGTATTGTTTCCAGACGCCAGTCTGGGCCTTGTCTAATCACAAATAGAGGCATGCAAGATTCCCACACTCCCCCACATCACAGGGGGACAAACTTTACATTCTCTATGGGCAAAGGGGTCAGAGGTGCCAAAGCTTCCCCTCAACTAGTATAGTGATTCAAATCCATTTCCATGCCTCACATAAAAGCTTTTCCAGTATCTCCTTTCCCTTCATATATTTTAAATAAAGAGACTGTATCAGTTAAGAAAAACAGACACTGAGTCTCCAAAACACTGGAGCAAACTTTTTACAGTAGCTTCCCTTCTGTGCTTTGATCTTTAAAACAACATTTTGGGCACACAGCTATCCTTTTCTATTTACAAAGGGGAAAATGGGGGGGGGAGAGAAAGATCCTTATGTTTGTACTGATATTTAGCTGATATTTGTTGATTATTAGCATTATTTCCTTTTAAATATTTCCTCGTTCAACATTTGCATCTCTGTTCCTCAACCAAATAAATGCTAAGCTACAGGGATACATTTGGTGTTAGTCCTACCTAAAGTGGAGCCAATGAAATCTATGTGATTTAAGTTAATCATGACTAACAAGTTCCATTCATTTCCAGGCAGGACAAAAGTTGGATTTATCCCATAATGTGTTTTCTTTGTAGTGGGCTCCTTATCACTGAAATTAATGTTCTGTCCTACCAGCAAGGAAGATATGAATTAAAATTAGAATGCTCTCAAAATCTCATGCATATATATTTTATGAATTGTCACAACAGGCAGGCATCTTCCTTGTATCTGGGAGGTAGTCCAGGTATTGCATCATCCCAGAATACCATTCTTTCATTTGTTTTGACCAGTGGCTTCTAAACATGGGTTTCCCAGATACTACAGCTCCCAAAGCCTTGGTTAGTACAGCCAACCTTTAGGGTTTCTGCGAGTTGTAGTCCAACATCTGGGGACACAAATTTGGGAATCACACAGGGTCAAAAGAGTAAGGACTTTGGAATGGGACTAGGTGTTCTGTCATTGATGTGGCTTCTTGGGTCCTCCTGCATTTTGTAGCTGCAACAGGAGCATATCACTGAACGCTGAATCATGTTGTGCTCTCCCTCCCTCCCTCCCTCCCTCGTGGTGATGCGATGACTCATATATTGCTAGAAAGAGAAAGAAGATGAGTGCTGCACCTCTGGCCAAGAGACAGGAAGTGGTGGATCCATCAACAGTGTACAAGATGGGGACACATGATCTAAGAATTACTGCAGTGTAATTTGGGAAGAAAACACAAGTTTGGTAGTAACAGGTGTGAATGGATCGTGAATGGATCTAGAATGGATCTAGGGACTGTCATAGAATATAAGCAGAATATAAATTGGGAATATGATGTAGCTGCAAAAAATAATAACACAGTCTGCCCTTCATATTTGCAAGAGATCTGTTCCTCCCCCTTTCCCCCGTGGATTAAAAAAAAATGCAGGTCCTCAAGTCACACTGTGCTTAACAGCAGGCGCGACTCATGTACCCATTAAATTCAACAGAGCTTACCATCCACAGATGTTTAAATCCACTGATAGCAAGCCTGCAGATATCAAAAGCCCACTGTAATTAATGTGGCAGCGCCTCCATTAATAGAGCTATAGTTTCCAAGTCAGGAAAATTAACTTTTCCATTTTATTCTACATTGATCCAGGATCTACTTCTAGGGATGCACTTTTAGGATAAAAAACAACTTGGAACTGGATTCAGAGGGAGCAACAAAAATAGCCAGCACTATAGAAAGCAAATTCTAAAAAGGAAAGTTGAAGAACGTGAACTGGCTTTGTTTGGAAAAGTAAAGCAGGGAAGGATATGACTGCCCTCTTCACAAACCTGAAGGCTTATCATATAGAAGGCAGAGGTAGATCTTCTAGGTTTATGCTACAGGAGGGTAAATTTCAGATGAACATTAAGAGAAACCTCTTTATGGCAAAAGCAGTTCAACAATGGAATCAGCTGCCAAGAAGGAGAGCTCTCAGGAGAGCTCTTCAAGCACAGACTGGTCTGCTGGGGGTGAGATTGGACTGGATGGCCTTTAAGACTCTCCTACAACTTCATGTTTCTAGTAACGTGTGTTGCCTCTTTTCCTGTTAATTAGTACTGTATGAACAAGTTCAAATAAGAATTAAAATTCAGAAGGAGATCATAATACAGATTAGGCCTCTTTCTACAAAAAGAGAGAAGAATGCCATCACATTTTTGAACATTTATTAATCTTGTGATAAAAATCACCAGGCAACTTGAGTCATGTTGAAAGAGTTGTGGCTTACCAGAGATTCAGTTGCACACTGGAATACATAACAAACGTACTGGTTTATTCCAGGGTCAATAGATTCCCGACAAATGAAACCAAAATGATCAATGTGTTTTATGCCCTACGGGAAAAGAAACAAAAAGGCCAAGCATACTATCAAAACCTGGTTGAATTCATCAGTCAGTGATTACAAGAAAGCATACTTTGAAATTGGGGGGGGGGGAACCTGTACTCATATACTTTTCAATCTTCCTTACAGAAATTATAATCCTTATATTGTTGTCTTAACAAAAGAATGGATATTGGGTCACTTGAAATGGAGCAATGAATCTAGTCCAGATTTTAGTCTAAATTTTAAGGAAGCAACCAAAGGTGCCAAAGTCTATCTCAGAACACTTTCAGCACCTTGGATAGCTCTTTTAAAATCCAGTCGAAAACCCAGAGTGATTCACCCCTGACATCAGAGCCACACGCCTCCACTGAATATACACATATAAACCATTCTGAAAAGTAATAATTTACCAGCACTACCCAGAGTGTTAAGCTAGTCAAATCAACATAGTATCATCTCCCCCCAAAAGTAACCAATATTTTTACTACAATGAAGACCCTAGACTTTGCAGTAAAAAGAAAATGTGGTCCTTTGGGGGGGGGGGGTCAGGATCATTTTTATGACTTCATATTCATTCACTTAACATCAGGGCCAACTCTTTAAAAAGAAAAGGGAGCAAGGCACAGGGAACATGAATTGAGAAAACCTCCAGAAGCCTCTTCCCTCCTTTGTACAAAGAGCATATTTCTCCACTTAGCAAACTTCTTGTCCTCTGACCTCATACTCCTATAGCAGGGGTAGGCAACCTTTCCCCTTTAAGGGCTGAGGGACTTCAGCTCCCAGAAGCCTCAGCCATGTTGGCCAATAGTCCCATGTTGGCCAATAGCTCCCGGGATTCTGGGAGCTGAAGTCCCTCGGCCCTTAAAGGGGAAAGGTTGCCTACCCCTGTCCTATAGAGTAGTGCATCACAGAGGACTCTCTGGGGTAATGCAGTCTCTCATTACATGGTGGTTCCAAGGCAAGATTTAAACCAGCAAGACTCCTTCACAAACTGCTCCTAATTTTTCTAGACCCCACTATTTAAAAGAATAAAAGAAAATGGTGGCAGTCCTAGGGAAATGGACTCCATCTCAACCTTTGCAGGCAAGCCCCCCCCCTGCCCCCGGCAGGTGTAAAGGCAACGTCTACATTTGTGGGAATACCAATCCAACAACTTTAGACACATGAACACATAGAGCAAGAGCAGCAGAGGCTTCTCTTTGCTGTTCCAGCAAAAAGAGTAAAAATAATTATAGGCTTGTGTCTTACCATAAGACATCTGCAAGACATCATATATTCTAATTAAGTTTCATTATATAGGATGTGATCTGGGTGTAAGGGGGGGGAGGAAGAGTCAGTATTACTGACAGCTGTGTCCTTTGCTCTTTCATCTTACTTCTTTTTCTAGGAGGATACTTCTACATGTGACCACTGTTTATTGTACTTCACAGTACAAGGAAACTCCACATAGCTACTTTGAAGTTGCAGTATTATACTGTTTACATTCATGGTCTTCTTGTACAAAACCCAGAGCTTTGAAAAGTTCCCTTTTTGCACTATAGCTTCTAGTATCTCCCAGCCAACACAGCCACTACTACACTTCAGGCATTAGAAAGTGGTTTGAAGGAGTATTGCTATTTTGGTTCAGAGAATTAGAACAGAACACAATAGGTAAGAGATATTGCTCAAAGAACTCTAAAACAACGTATAAGGAAGTTAAACACTCTGCTTTCTTAATGAAAAATGATGATATGATTAGGTTCTCATCTACAACTCTGGTAGAAAGGCAGCTGCCCCAATGCAACAATCAAGCTATGCATACAGAAATTGCCCTCCATGCATTTAGCCAACACAAAGGCATGTGTAATCTGCATGTTCATTACTATTCCCTTCCTCTGAACTCCTGAATTCACTGTGCCATTGGCCCACATGCATTCACAGCCTACTCATCCCTTTCTATGAAGGATTATTTGTCTTAGCTAGACCTGCCTTGAAAAAACAAAGCTCAAGAAATGCTTCAGTTTCTAATGATCTGTTTCATTCTTTATCTCTCAGACTAGTATTTTCAATTGTAGATCATTATAAAAACTTTTTCTGTTTGAATTACCTTAATTAGCAGAATGAACTGAAACATCCTTTTTAATAAGCATGCAAGGTATCATATCGAAAGTATTAAAATATCAAAATTTTAAGTTTTTTTAAAAGAAACAAAGCAAAATATTTTGAAAATGTTGTGCCATGATATGATTAGTGTTATCAAATTCCATAGGAAATTGGAAGTGACAAATAGTCAGCAATCTGTGTGAAACCCAACAGATGTTTCTGTTGATACAACACAGCAATTCTACTATTTTCACCATTCTGCAAATTACATTTTTTCCTGAATGTGGCGAATCCTATAGTTAAAAACAGGAAACAACAACTAAGCAGATGTTAACAAAGGCCCCCTCCCATGTCTTTATGCTTTCATTGAATTTTCCAACCTTGTTTTGCTTTAAAGATCTCCAGTCAGTTTCTCCAAATCAGTTTCCTTCCAATTTAAATACTTACCTGAGAACATGAAGAAATATCTTTAAAATTCTTTTCAAACACAACAGATTTTGTGTCTGGACTGATGAGATTAATTTCAAATCGTCCAACCTTAAAAAAAAAAGGAGAGAGAGAGAGAGAGAGAACTGTGTCAGGAGAAGGGACAATTCGTATGTACAATAACTGTTCCTAAGACTTGAGAAGTCAGAACCTGTTTCTTTATGTAGTTTACTAAACGCTATACAGAAAGATGTAACAGAACTGTTGGTATTTTACCAGAACCATGACACTCTTAATACTGGGCCTCATTCTGACTGAGAGAGTAATGTGTGTCTAGTGTTGTCAAATTTGTTCCCTTTTGTCTCTTAATTCCCATCTTGGCTATTGACTACTGCTAAACTATGAAGGGCTGACACACAAACACAAAAATATTGAGCTGTTGAGCCTAACAGCTGAAATGGAAGAGGGTGCAACCAAAATCCCTAAGTGCTCTCAGCTACATGGACAGACCCAAATCCATTCTCTTCCACATTCAAAAGCAAATGTGGGACAAAACTCACAAACTGACCAAACAGAGTCTTGAGATTTCTTATTGTTTTGTTTTGTTTCATCTGATCATGTACCACCTACTGGACTTTCAGAAAAAGGTGGTATATGTATTTATTTTGTTCCTCTGGGGGGGAAAAAACCTTGCAAAGTACACCATGGCATTTCTTCCACAACACTGTAGCAACCTCTGTTTGAAGCCCCACTCCCAAAAGGAAGAGAACTTGGGGGAAAGTTGTCTTTGTGGCATCCATGTCACTCATAGCTCTGTTTCACTGTCCCTGGCTTAATGCCCATTTTTTAGCTTCTACATTCCTGAACTCTTACTTGGAAAGATCCATTCCTTCCCTGCTTTTTGAAGCTATTATACTACTGAGGATTTGTCAAGAGATTAAATAAAGGCCCTTACTTTTTTCTGTCTCTGAGCCAGACAGCTAAGTATGTTTCACTTCCATTCCCCCTACTCTCCTTTCTCTTTTGTATGGAATTATTTTGTAAATGCATTTTAGTAACTGAGATAATTCTCGAAGTCTTTATATGTAATTATATGTAAATGCAATTTAGTAACTGAGATAATTCTCAAAGTCTTAGTTCCATTTTCCTTTTCTAGGAACCTTACTGGGGACATTTTACTTCCAGCCCAAAAGCTAAAGTTACCCATACTGTGCTCCTCTTATTTGACAAATTATACTAGTTCCAGGGCCATCTCTATTAAACTGACAGCAACTTTTCCTCCAGCAGAAATATAAATAATGGACATACAGGGCAGAAGCTCCTCTAGAATACAATTAAATTCTTCCAGTTCTACATGGTTTCAGTGGACATACTCCCTGAATATGAACATAAAGCAGACATACAAGTTGAGTCTCTCTTATCTGAAATGCTTGGGACCAGAAGTCTTTTAGATTTCTGAGTTTTTTGAATTCTGGAATATTTGCATATAGATAATGGGATACCTTAGAGATGGGACCCATATTGAAACATGAAATTCATAGCCTGAAGGTAATGCCATACATAATATTTTAATAATTTTGACCATGAAACGAAGTTTGTATACATTGACCTATCAGAAAGCATAGGTGTCACTATCTCAGCCACCCATATGGACAATTTTGGATTTTGAAGTATTTAGTAACTGCAGATTTTGGAATTCTGGATAAGGGATACTCAATCTGTAACTAAAAAGTAAGAAAAAAGCAACATGTTAACAACATGCTACATATAAATAAACAAATTACTGGTTATTTTTAAAAAGTGACAAGTAATTGGTTACTTGATTAAAAATACAGTTGCCATGTTCTGATTAATATCATATCTCATTTCAAAAAAGCACCACCTGCCATTATTACAGCTTGCAGTTTTGCAACAGCCTTATGACAACACCACTCTATCACTAAAAAATTGAGGATTCACATACTTTGTAAGTAACAATGAAAATAAAAAAGAGCAGCAAAGAAAGGTTTTTTAAAAAAGTCTTCAAACCAAGAATAGACAAAGCAGATATTGCTGGACTACAATTCCCACTAGCCTCAGCCAGCAGAGCCAATGGTGAGAAATGATGAAAGCTATAGTTCAACCACATCTTCATGGCTTTACTTTGCCCTTCCATGTTTTAAGCAGTGCCCATTATATGCAGAGAAATTGGAGGAAAATAGTTTCAGTGTAAAAATTTGAGCTACCAATGGTCTATTCCAGGGGTTGGCAACCTACAGCCTGCATGCGGCCCGTGGAGGCCTTCGGACTGGCCCCTGCCCTGTCCTGCCGCCGCAGCCACGCTGCCGCCACTTTTGCAGCTGCAGAGGTCCTCTGGGGCGCCATTTTGGAATCCAAAATGGCGCCCCGGAGGACCCCTGTGGTGGCGCTGGGCCTCTCAGAGGCCCGGCGCGATTGAGGGAAGCCTCCTGGGGGGGCCCCACTGTCATGCGCACGTGACGCAAGGGGGCAGTCGCCATTTTGTTTTTCAAGCACGCACACCGCCCCCAAGCACCATTTCCCCCCCCGGCCCATCGGTAAAAAATGTTGCCAACCCCTGGTCTATTCAGTGAGAAGTATGTAATTATAGCACATGTATAAAATAGATTTCCAGAGAGATGGTCATATTAGCTGGTTTTGCAAGAAAGACAAACACCCTTAAAAAGTAACATGTTCTGGCATAGGGTTTAGAGGACCCAGATTCCACTTCATCAGAAGCTTCTATTGCTGAAAGTGTACTCTGGGTCATAACATCATTAACAGAGCAATAGTCTGCCAAAAGCAGTATCCTGATCTTTAAATAATGTCTGTCTGCCTGTCTGTGTGATGCAATACTGTGTATTTTTTTAAGCTGCAATTCCAGACACATGCTGATTGGGGAGTCAGCTATATTGGACAGTGTACTTCTGAGTAAACATACATAATGTTCTGTTGTTAATGCAGTGTTATCGATTATACACATACCACATTTTTTTTCCTATTAGAGATCTCAAAGCTGTATACACAGGGTCCCCAGGCAGTTTCCCATTCAAGTGCAACAAGTTCAAAAGCAATCCTGACAGTCAGTAGCATGCAAATAAAAACTCCTAAAAATATATGTAAGCTCAGTGGAATAAACAAGTTTTATCTTATTTTCCCAATATAAAAGTGATGTAAAGTCCAAGCCTCTTCACTGAAGGAATTCAGAGGTGTGACACCACAAAGAATCCCAATGATATTATATAGAATGGTCTGAAACTGTGATATTAGGAAATTGAGACTGCTTTAACTGCAAACTCTCATAATCACTTTCAGGCCCAATGATATATAAATACTCAGTTTCAAAAGGTAACACTTTGAAGTTTTCAAGTTTTAAGTTCTTAAAATGTATGATACTAATCAGACGCCCATAGCCTGAGCACAATTTTCATCACCTAAAAGTGACACCCCCCTTTCGCATGTGTGCATGTTTGTAAGAGAGAGAGAAAGAGAGAGAGAGACTTTTAATCTGTTTCACAATGTAAATTCCTTATTCAGTTGGCTCTATGAATGAAAATGTGAATTTCCACAAAACATTTCCATTAATGTGTTTTAGCTTACTAATAAAGATTTAGATCAAAATGTAATGATCAGAATAGAGTATTTCATTAAAGAAGAAGCTTAAGCTAAAGGGTCAGAGCACATGTCACCGGTATTGTTGTGGCATGTTATCTACCTCAGTCACTCACATACATACGCACTCATACCAACCTTTCAGAGTAAATTTCGACTAAATGATCTGTGCAGGGTACTCCTCTACAAACCTAAAACAGAGATGGATCACATGCACCACTGCTCTTTTTGTGACCCTGCTTTTTTGTGACCCCACATATCCAAAATTATTACTGGTACAGCCATTCTAAAGGACAGCAGGGGTTTTACCACTACCTGGTTACCAACATTTGGTGTGGCAGCAAAGCACAACCCCATCCTCGAACTAAAGAAAAAGTATATTATATAAAGTCATTTGGTTCAATCCAATCCCTCCTCTCCCACTAGGAAGGGCATGAATACTCTGCACCAGATTTTTAAAAAAGCACACCTGAAACAACATTGTCCTGTTCTTTTCTGAGTCTGAAGGCTGGACGTGGCTAGGGGCACTTGCATGTCGCCGCCGTGATTGTGTTTTTGAATTGTTATCATGAACCTTCCTTTGCAGAACACCTGTGACACTGCTGCACCGGGAGCGGAACTCCTGCTGGTCGTCAAACCCAGAATCCTCCAGAATCCGCTCAGGGAAGGAGACCCGGCAGCTAGCCAGGCTGGCAAGGTTGGTCTGGCTCCCAACGATGAACATTCCAGTGTTACCGCCATTTGGGCTATCTGCCTCCTCCTCCTCAAATGGACTGTCTAAGGGAGAAAGCGGTATGTCCCCTACACAGGCAGCAAGATCTGTGCTGGATTCTGGATTCCGGTGCTCACTTAGTAGTTTCAGGCGCTGACGTTCATGAAGGTTGAACTTCTCAATGCAGTCATCAATCAGTGTGGAAGGGGCCTTTTTGTGAGCCACGGTTACTTTTCCACAGTACAGAACCTCAAACTTTTGAGAGTTGTAGAAGGCATCTTCGCTGTCTTTACTGGGTTTGACATCCTCTTTGAGGGCTGCTTTTGAAGCTTGCCTTATGCTACTGATAACATCAGGAACCTTAAATGAGAGAGAGAAAGAGAACAAGGATTAGCATTAATAAAACTAAAGATGAATCAGTTATACTTGAGCTGTATACAACTGTAACTTTTAATCCTGCAAAGGGCTCTTCCAGATACATCTAAGGAAGAAGCACAAGTCCTTGCAACAGAGCTCCTTGGGTTTTGCAATTTATTGCAATCACACATTCCATTCTTTTCTGTAGCTGTGTGTAGCAATTACGGTACTTACTTGGATCTGCCCTACAGCTCTTCCAAAGGTTTGCTGAGAGGTTCTGTAGTCTGAAAGGGAAATGTTTCCTTTTCTGTTTGCTTGGGGTTTTTAAAATATTTTTCTTAAGGTTCTAGAGTTATAGTGTAAAAGAGACATGTTATTGATGCACTATAGCACTGTAACTCTAAAACATTTTTAAGACAGAAAGGAGAAAATAAGAATCTTTTAAATTAACTCAATGACAAGAATAAATTGCTGCAACTGGTAGAACTGTTTTCTCAAAGACTCTGATTCTGCAAATTTTCCCTTTCTCCAGAGAAAGTTAAATTAACAAGGAGAGTAGATAAACATATAAATGTGTATTGGTATTGGAGTGTAGTGTGGGAACCAGAGAGATGATGTGATGAATGGTCAAGGACATCCTCATCAGGATGAAGGGGGGGTAGATGATGTTTGCATGTGTATAGTGTGCCAGGAAACCATGACACCATACAATTCAAAGACATTGCCATATTAGTTTTCCAAACTAACACACCTATGTCTTTGAATTTTACAAGACAAGGCAAATCAAGGTTTCAAAATTTGTCACCAAAACTTCTGTATAAGGTAGGAATCCCCACTCCTTCATTAACCATTTAGCTAAGCATGGGATTTCCCAAGATTGTGAGTGTCCAATCTCCCCACCCCAGTTCCAACTTAATCAAATGATCACTGTACATACTGACAGTGCCAAAATAATAATAATAATAATAATAAACATCACTCTAGAATAGGTACTATAAATCCCACCTTACCATCCAGTGAAACAAAGCAATGGTCTTCCTTTTTTAGTTTGAGTACACTGTATAGGACTACCCCCCTCTTTCCTCCCTTTTTTCTTTTTTCGTATGATCATTAACGCCCAAGTCTACTCTGCACTGGCATGTCAGGATTTCTCCCTACCCTTCCTGTACATTTTTGAACTTGGTTCCAAACAAGAATGATCATTTCTATTCTATTCTATTCTATTTCTTTCTGTTACTGCTGTTTCCTTCTGCTTTCACTAAGTGATACTGCAGCTCCACCTTCCCTCTGTCTCCTCTGAAGCTGAAAAAATACACTACACATCTCTATCATGGATCCTATGACCTCTTGTTCTCGCTTTCTTTCTGGAAAACCTTTCACAGTAACTATTTAATTCCTATTTGTTATGTATTTTTTCAAGTTGTTGTTGTTGTGTTTCTTCAAGTTGTTTACAACTTATGAGACCCTAAGGTGAACCTATCATGGGGTTTTCTTCGCAAGATTTGTTCAGAAAAGCTTTGCCATTGTCATCCTCTGAGAGAGTGCGATTTGTCAGAGGTCACCCAGTGGGTTTCCATGGCCAAGTGGGGATTCAAGCCCTGGTCTCCAGAGTCATAGTCCAATGCACAAATCACTACACTACACTGCTCTCACTTATTATGACTTATTTTTTCAATAAGTCTCCCCTATTGGAAAAAAAAAACCTGACTATCTCTTTTCAGACTCCTTACATAAATACTCCACTATCTCAGTTAAACAGTCCAAACTTTACCTATGCTTCACTCCCTTGTTAAGAGTTTGGGCCACCTTTAGCATATGGGTCTTCCAGCAGAATAATCCCAAGTTGGCAGTGGGGAACAGTTCCCTGATCTGAAATTTCCACTCCACCCCATCATGTGTACACCAGAAGGCCTTGCTCCACAAACACAAAATAGTCTGCAAAAAATTTTCGAGACAACAGCTTTTGCAAACATGAGATCAATGCAATTGAAAACTTAAACACTCTAAAAGCCTGACTTCAATTTGCAATATTTATTATGGAAGATTAATTCCAAATCATATACAAATAGGTTTTGATTAATATTTACAGGAAAGGCTGGAACAGTCTTTAGGAAAGCTTTGCATTCTATGTGTGACAGGCAAATGAAAGCAAGTTAGGGTAACTCAGCAAAATGCGGAGTCAAAGCCAAAAAAAATGGCTTTGGGAGTTACCACTCAAATTCAAATTTTTGTTCCCAATTCATATCCACTCTTATCAAAAAGCCCAATCAACAACAATGGATTAGGAGAAAAATGCAAAAGTTGAGTAATCAACTATACCATTTAATCACAGCAAATTGAAATCATGAATAGAGAAGAGGGATGTTGATGCTGAACCTGCCTAGACTACACCACTGTTCACAAATTAGGTGACCAGAAGATGGTAAGAGGGACCTCCAAAAAGATATAAGTTAGCTCACAAACAGCAAAAGACCCTCAGTCTAAAGAGACTGGGGTATGGGACACATGCCTGTTTTATTTCTATAGAAGCAATTCACTTTCGTGCTCTTTTAACCTCTAGGCCAGTATCAGGAGAGTTATAACTAGAACCCCACAGACTAAAGGAATTACCTTTCTTCAGTAGTATTTGCTAATCACAGATGAGAGAAACATAAAATAGTTGAACAGCCTATGTCCTAAGTTATATACTCTTTTGCAAGGACAAAACAAAATACCTCCAACAAAAAAGGAAACAACTTCACTGAAAACACACACAACTCATGGCCACAGAACCATGAAACTCGAAGCGGCTAACAACTTAACAGAAAGGCTAGGCAAATGTTTTTCCAAGATGACTCTCTCACTATACAAGAATAAATATATTCTGGATATGTGCATGAATTTGGAAAACCAGATTGAAGTATACTGCTAAGTGCTCAAACATATTTCAAAGACCCTTTGACCCAAATTACACCCATTGTTTCAATTATTTTCTTCCATTCCAAAGAAGCCTCCTCTTTATTTGATGCTGACCCTAAGGACTGTGCTTTCCATAACTTTTGCAATTTGTGTGCAAGCTCAACCATTCAGGTTAGCACATTTTGCTCACTCAGGGTATGGGTTTCTTCAAGCAATTTTTCACCTTGGGTTTTGGATCTGCTCTGCTGCTCTTGAGCTTTGGTGCAAACCTCTGACATTTCACACTGCAGTACAGTCACACCTGCAGCACTGTTTTTGCTCCTTCTTCCTATAGTTTTCTGCCCTATGAGTTTTCTCTGAAGAAGAGCTATGTTATTGTTAAGACAGCAGGAGGACCTAGGAAGTAGAATTGCTGTCATAAGAAGCTGAAATGCAGCCTATCTGAGCCCCTTCCTTTTCAGATCACAAGTACTTTTATCAGAATATTCTGTTTCCATAAATACAATACAATACAATACAATCTTTATTACAGCCAAATAAAATGGCTCTCAGCAGGCTACACAGACAATCTGAGAAATACTGGCAAAGTGTCCAAACCTTAGCATACGGTATATGGTTTATGTTCACATGCTACAAGATGCCTAAGCTAGCTGGAGGATTCTGTGAGTTTCAGTCCCAAAACTAACATTTCCAAGTTAAATTGCCCCGAACACTGACATGTCTCTTCCCCTCGCAGATCCCTCCACTGGCTACCAGTTTGGGCCAGAGCTCATTATAAGCTTTTGGTCCTAGTATTTGGCCCTGTGCTTTAACCTCCCCAAATATTTGGCTGTTCAGCTAGCATGGCATGTACAATCTAGATATTTAAGATCAGCAGACAAAGGATTATTGGCAGTTCCACCAATGTGTATGGTTCTATCAAGACTGTGAGTCTTTCAGGATCTGACTCCAAGTCTGCATAACAGTCTTCCTTTGACCTTTCACTTTGATTTGCTGGATTAAGTTGCTGAGTATGCCTAGGGTGGCCGACATGGGTAGTGGTTGATGAGTTTATTAGTAGTATTATTAGTATTAGCCCGTTTCCCCCCCCCCTCCAAAATTGGGATTCAAAGTGGCTTACAGTCTAAAAACACAGTACAGTTAAAAACACAGTACAGTTAAAAACACAGTACAGTTAAAAACCTACTAAATTAAATTTAGCATATTAGTATATTGTTTTAGTATTTTAGCATTTTATAATATTGTTTTTGATTGTATATGTTCTGATGTGCCACCCTTTGGTGAAAGGGAGTTATAAATAAACATATTATTATCATCATCATCATCATCATCATCACTGAAATACTACAATAAAGCTTATGCACATTGCAAGATAATTTCCTGTTTGAATTTCAAACACTACCTTGACCTCCATGCTTATTTTTAACAGGTCAAGGAAAGATGCAATTCTCTTTGTGGGTGTCTGCCTAGTTATGATATCCAAGTTTCCATACAAAGATGCTCTTCTACTAAGGAATTTGTCCAGATAAAGAACAAGCAAGTGTTAAGTCTAAAGAACATATGTATTAAATGATGCATCTTAGATGGACAAGATTCTCTTTAAGAATTTATGAAAAAAATAGTTTACTAAATAGAGGACATGAACATTAAATAAAATTCAGTTTAAGACCACTGTCAGCAGTGACTCTAGTTTCAAGATCAAGGGAGGAAGTATATTGTTTACTCATGAAGTTAGCTGTTCAAGATGACTCTGACATAGTATTTTCTTGGGCAGATTTATTCAGAGGAGGTTTGCCATTCAGAGGAAGTTTTCCCTTCCTTCCCTCTGAGGCTGAGAGCGACTTGGGCATGGTAGTGTGGGAATTTAAACCCTAGTCTCCTAGAGTACTAACCCAAGATTCAAATCAATACACAGCATTGTGTTACTATATTAATCATAAAAAGCAAGTGGTAGCTGGTGGCTCCAATATTAGCGGGGCAGCTAATCTGCTCTGGGTTTCAGTCCAAATGCTAAAATAGTTATCCAAGGTGCTGAACAGTTGCTCAGATAAGGTTCAGTGCCCCAGATAGCACCTTTATAGACTAGTATTTGGAGTGGACATGGAAGCCACCACTGGGTGCAGAGAAACAGATGTTCCACCTTCCTATTTCTACAAGAAAGCATATTCTGCTAACTAAACCACCTATCTCCCTTATCACAGTGTGATGCAAAAGTCCAATACAGGTTGTGGGGTACAGAAACAGTGTAGGTGCACCCTGTGTGAGCATTAGGATGTGTCACTCACTGTCCATAAACAAAAACATTGAATAATTATAGAAATAGTACTATAAATTATTTTACAGGATTATAAATTATAAGTAAAATAATAATTAACTTGTAACATTTTGAGAAACAGACACATGCCTCCTTTGGGTTGTATAAGAGCAGAGGTTCTACTCTTTTATATTCATTCTTTGGCACCTGCAGAATCACTGAACACCCAAACAGATAAACAGAAAATTAAGATGAAAAGAGGACAGTGGGGTTTTGTCGTAACTTGCCTTCCAAGCGTGCATACGGAGCAGACAATTTAAATATACAATCAACAGCACTGATTGTTACAACTCTGAAAGATCTCCATCACTCTTCCCTTTCCATTTGGGGATGGAATCCAGCTAGAAAGTACAACAAGTGCTGCATCTAACTTCACCCGCTCTGCTACAAAATGCTATCTATCATACCAGATAGCTGAGATGGCTGATGGATCTGTGCAGCCTGAAGGAATGAGATGGCGCTATTCACTTGCAGTAACAAGTGACATAATTTATGCAGTACTATCATCAAACACAGCTTCAGTTTTTACCAGTCTAGTCCTGCATCTCTTTTTTCTCCTACTACTTACTCTCCATTTCCAGCTTTTTAGAATGGAATGGGACAAAACATTACAGATGGAACAGCAGCATTCTCACTGAAGTGGTCTGATATGCGTGCTCACTTGCCAACGATCCTCCACGCTACAACAAAAATCCCTACAGATAGAAAACTATGCCTCAAGGGACAGTACTTTAGCTTAGCCTTTCACATGAAATGCTTGCTAACTACATCTAGGAAATTATTTGTTGTTGAATAGCATTTCTTCATGAGACCACCACCACCTCGCCTTCAAGTGACACAGCACTATCGTATTGTGCAATCCTGTGCATTTTTACATACAATTAAACTACAAAGATCCCAATGGGGCTTACTCCCAGACAAGCATTCATCAGATTATGGCACCAGCCAAGCAGACCTCAGTCAGGAATTAGAAAATGGAGTAAGGAAGCTGTGTTCTAGGATAGCTTTCCCCATACTGTTTTCCTCCAGATGTTTGGGGCATCAGCTCTTGTGATTCCTTATTGTGGATTATGTTAACTGCAGTCCAAAACAATTGGAAGGCACCAAATAGAGGGAGGCTGCTCTCAAGCACTGATAAGAGACTGAAGGATGGGAATAACCTGAACTTGTCTAGCTAAGCTAGATAAGTTACAAAGCTACACGTCAATATAAGTTTAGGGTCATGTGAATTTCTCAAACATTCAGAAAACCATGCAAGTAGATCTCAGGCTCTTGCAAAACAACCTTTAAATGTAAGTTCTTAGCGTAGGTGTTTTGCAAAGGAAGGACCTCTGTAATTATTATTTTAGTGTCTAAGGAAGTACAGTATGAAATTAGCTAGAATGATATCTCCTCTACTCAATTTATTTTTTTTAAAAAGTCCCTATCCAAAAGTAAAGAGTGTTAAGAAGTAAGAGATTTTGGATTCACTGTAGAAGATATACACTATATCAAAGGTAGGCAAACTGTCCCCTTTAAGGGCCGAGGGACTTCAGCTCCCAGAATCCCAGACTACTGGCCAACATCCCAGACTATTGGCCATCATGGCTGAGGCTTCTGGGAGCTGAAGTCCCTCGGCCCTTAAAGGGGACAGTTTGTCTACCCCTGCATGTATAGGTCTAGACACTTCAGTAAAAAAAATTGACTCAAAAATCCTGAGTCAACTTATCCACGGGTCAATGTAAGTACTCTACTTTAACTCTTATTTTAAAAGGAACCATCCTCTGGTGAAAGGCAAGAGTGTAATCTATTCTGGAAGCACCAAACTCCTCTACTCCGGGATTGCCTACTCAGCCCCTCTTGGAATTGAAATCGCAGGGGTTTTATTGGTTGTCAATTTTAATTTGTTTGTCGAATTGTATTGAATTCAGTTTTAACTGATATGTAGTTTAATTGATTTTTAAGGGGGGGAGGGAGTTATATTATTTTAAACTATGTTTTTTAGTTTGTAAACCGCCTAGATTGGTTTGCCACCGGGCGGTATATAAATAAATTTTATTATTAAATTTTTATTACTATTATTACTCTCTTACCCATCCAGCCTTCAGGGAGAGCACAAAAATTCCAAGCCTGCTGGAATTT
>JAIPUX010001232.1:34914086-34927145 GCA_020142125.1 Phrynosoma platyrhinos
AGGCTCTGGCTGCAGTGCATGAAAGCTTCAAACAAATCTGGAACCTTAAGATTCTTCAGGGCTGGATCTGCGAGGGTAAGCATGTCACTTCTGACAATGACCTATTTTTCAAGCATTTAATATCTCTATGTTACTATGCAAGCTAAATAGTAGACACCTGGGAGAGAGCAATACAAAATAATGTGGGGAAAGAAAAATGGAAGGGGAAGAGAAAGAGGGGAAGAAGTGAAAGAAAGAAGGAGACTTATGGAAAAAATAGTAATTTAAATTTAACTTGTGCATTTGTTACATCAGTTCATAACACTTTCTTTAGAAAATATGTCAGGCTGTGGTCACTCTAATTTTATTCCTGCTCCCACTTCCTCTTCCTCTTGGCTAATTAGATACCACACAATTCTACTGAGAATCATCTCACACACATTTAGGTCATATGCAACACACCAGGAATGCAGAAGAGGTACTTCATCCACTATCTAGCACATTGTAAATAGAATGCTGTATATACTCATGTATAACTCTAGACATTTTAGTCAAAAAAATTACCCCAAAAAATGAGTCAACTTGTCCACGGGTCAATGTAAAGGAACCATTCCCTGGTGAAATGCAAGAGTGTAGTTTGTCCTGGAAGCACTGACATCTCTCCCCATTCTCTCATCCATCCAGCCTTTAGTGTGACCACAAACAATTCTGCCTGCTGGAATTTTGTAAGTTCTTTGACACCGTTTTCCTTTGCTTCATCCTTTAGATCAGGGGTAGGCAACCTTTCCCCTTTAAGGGCCGAGGGACTTCAGCTCCCAGAATCCCAGGAGCTATTGGCCAACATGGGACTATTGGTCAACATGGCTGAGGCTTCTGGGAGCTGAAGTTCCTCGGCCCTTAAAGGGGAAAGGTTGCCTACCCCTGCTATAAAACCATTGTTACATGCCCCTATGTTTTACCCTCTGTTTATCCACGAGTCGTATTAAAATCCATAATTTTGGCCCTAAAACCTGCCTTCGACTTATACAAGAGATTGACTTAAAGTTGAGTATATACAGTAATATATATGGCAGATTCTTAATTTGAAATGGAAATCTAGCCAAACAAGACAAGAAGTGCCGTCTGAAAAGCTAAGCAGATGGCGCAAAGCGCCATCTTCAGGGCAAGGAAGGGGAGGGGCAGCCACACGCTGGGCACCCCAACCCCTTCCCCCAGATGTTGTCGGAGCAGCCGGCCCTCCGCACGGCCGGGGCTCCGAAGATGCCTTTCCGCTGCAGCATCCGCACACGCTGCAGTGGAAGAGTCGCCGAAGGTGCGTGGGCAGCCTTTTGCGGTGCACCTTCGGCGATTTGTGGACTTCCTGGGGTGGCGAAGCTGCGCTGTGGGGCCGAGAAATGTGGATGCCTCAGCCCTGATCCGCAGCTTCCTGGGGAGGCCCCGTGCCGCCCGTCTGCTTCCCCCCTGAATCAAGCTATCTAAACCTACACTGTGGGATGCATTAAAAGCCTATCTGAAGGGAATTTCCATTAAGGAGGGAGCTAGAGTTAAATACATTAAAGAAACAGCAATGAAATACCTCCTCATCCAAACTGAGGCCCTGGCACAAAAACATAAAACAGTCAGGAAGTTCAAATATTTTAAGATGCAGAGCTACAAGACCTAAAGCTTGAAAAAAAATAATACAATGATTTACACCAGGAGATTTTTTTATGAGTATAGAAGTAAAAATTTCATCTATTACACAACTTTTGAAATCCAAAGTCAACACAAATAAAATTGCATCCAACAAACTTGATAAAGGCAAAACTGTAACTATCCCCAGAATAATACAGCTTTCCATGAATTTTATGCAGAATTATATGAAAGATGAACTAGAAAAGCCTTTTAAAATTTCTTCCATTAAAAAACTGTCCATTTGGTGTCTTTACCAATCTTCAGTAAGGAGGGTTCTATATTCATTTAGTTACAAGATGCATGTGTAAGAGTTTCTGTATAGCTCTAAAGAGTAGAGATATATATCCCCCCTCCTAATTCTAATTTTTTTAAAAAATTATAATAATATAATTATGTAGGCAGCCAGAGTGGTGCAATGGTTTGACTGTTGGACTACGACTCTGGAGAACAGGGTTTGATTCTCAACTAAGCCATGAAACCCACTGGTCAAAACCTTGGACTTGCTCTCAGTCACATGTTCTCAACCTCAGGGTAAGGCAATGGCAAACTCCCTCTGAACAAATCTTTCAAAGAAAATAGGTTTATATGAATTGTATGTTTATATGAATTATATATGTTTATATGAATTAAACTTCTAACCCAGAACATTTTTATTCTACCTGGCATCTATTTATTTCCTTTTTAACCAAGGAACTACCACACTGGAATATCCCATTGTAAATAGTAAAGTTTTGGAGAGACACAATGAAAAGACATAACTGAGACTGACTGAAACAATAGTGATAGGCTCTTGTCAGATCAACTGCTCAGTTATGGTTTATTTGTTAACATTTCACATTAGGTATATAAATAAATATGCATACATAAAACTATTTCCTTAATGCAGATTTCCCCAACCGCCTCAAAATATTAAAAAAAATATTACTAAATAAGTGTATTTAATCTAAGAGGGGGAAAACTGGTGTTACCAGATTATATATCCCTTCAGTTTTACTCATAAGGTTGTCTTTCTTTTTCATAGTCAGAAGGAAAGAAAATATAAATGTATTTTGTGGATACCAGTAGCATCACCTGGGGGGGGGTGCGGATTGCACTAGGTGGCACCCCAGAAGTGGGGGTGACACTCAACTGGTCCCCCACCCCCTGTGTGGTCTCTCCATGGCTGCAGGCCTTTCCATGGGGCATGTGGGGCATTTCCAGCCTGCGGGGGGGCTGCTCCCCCAGGTTGCATGTGGCATCTCTGGCTGCGCGCTCCCACATGCACCGGAAGTTGTGCAGCAGAAGTCCTGCCCCCATAAGTCCTGTCCCCTGTGGGTGACCACACCAGGTGACACCAACCCTAGGGACACCACTGGTGAGTACCAGTCTTTTTAACAGACATTTCACAGCTATCTCTCACAGTTGTTTTAATGCACTGAGAAGAGATTGGATGGGATGGCCCTTGGGATTCCTTCCAACTCTATGATTTTAATGTGCCCTTAAGAAGTGTAATATAGGACAGGCAACCACTCACTGTAGTCCTTAACCTAATTTCAAAATCCCTCTGCAAGTGATCAGCAGTTCAGGCTGAAGCATAACAGATGAGAGGTACAGTTATAACTCAATTAACCAAGTTCCTGAGCATGACTTCTTTAACAGAGAAGTTGGTACAAATGGCAGAAATAATATGGAAAGAACAAGGATAGGTTCCTAAATTTGAAAAAGATGTTTCAGCAAATTTTACATAAAACTAAGACTATGCCCATGTGCAAAGAAACAACCAGGTTTGATATGCCTTGTATAAGTAAACAAAAACATTTTGAACCTTCTAAAGACCTCCTGAAAGATTCTTCCAAAAAGCAACCAGAGATTACTTTTTCACCAGCCTATACTATTCTTATGACTTCCATTTTGATGGCCAAATGTATAGGTCCATGTTATTATTATTTTTTAACATGATGGGTCTAGCCGGTAATGCAAGCTTACCTGCTTTCCCTTTTTCTTTCTGTTTCGCTGTTCACACCTTGTCAATAACACCGTTGTTCACACATTGTCAAAACAACTGCCTTTTACCTTGCCTATTGTAGGCAGACACACACAGTGGCACAGCTAGGATAGAATCTCTTTCTTTCCCAACTCAAGTCATTGTTTTTCTGCAGACACAGTGCTGTAATCTGCCAAAAGTCTGTGTTTCTCTAGCCTTTCTTTAACATCCCAACAATCCCGTTGCTACTATTTAAAAAAACCTCCCAAGTAGATAGAAGACAAGGAGGAAAAGTGGGGGATCAGCAGCAATAAAAAGACTGTAAAAAGGAGCTTCGTTTTCAGAGACATATGCTGATATTTGCCTCCTTCTGCCTCCAGCCCATTACTGGCATGTGACCTCTGAGAGATTATTCCTAGGACAATGCAACCTTGGACAGAAAAGGATACCATTACTTTTTCTTTACAAAGCATAATCTTTATAAGGAAAACTATTTTAAATCCATAAATGAAACTGGGAGCTGTCAAACTGAAGTTATGCTTACTTCCATGCAGCCATCTGTTTATTAATGTTATATGAATACTCACAGGCCCACTCACTGGCACGTAGATATGGAATTTGTCAGGGTATTTCCCTGAGCTTTCATCTCATGCCAATTGCTACAGATATCCAAAAACAGGACGTGTACTGCTATAACTCAAAACAAGATCACACAAAGTGTGTTCCAGACTGGTTAAGGCAAGCTTATACTATCACATTCTCAGCCCCAGAAAACCCTGTGATAGGCTAGGGTCTCCATAAATCGGAAATGACTTGAAGGCACACAACAACAACAACAGCAACAACTATACTATACAGAAAGCTCGCAAACGCATTGTCCAAACACGCAAACGCATTGTCCAAACACAACTATAGGAAGGGCTCCACAGATGTTCCAACAGGGTTGGCTTTTAAAACCAAATGGAATCTGTGGTTAGTTTCAAGCAACTTTGCCTCAATCCCTTAATGTAAAGGCCAAGTCCCATCCATGAGATAGTACTAGTATGTTCTGAATTTGAATTGACATTCTTACACACCTATGGCATATATAGGTCTGCCCCTGGCTTTCCACTCCACCAAATGCATCTGAGGAAGTAGACTTAAGTCTATGAAAACTCACGCTGCCAACTTCTTTAGTCTCAAAGGTGCTACAAGATCTCTCTACATACAGGAGAAGGAAGTTGTCTATTTTCTAAATGTAGCAAGAAGTCAGAGAGGAGCCTTTATCCAAGTCTAGATTATCAATAGTTCAATTGGTACAATCGCTCCAGGCTCGCAATGGCTGTAGGCCCCAAGCTACAGGCCAAAATGAAGTACAGATTACTTCTTCTTTTCCCCACTCACTTCTTGAATTTCCCAATGTTTCCGTTATTTTCAATGTTTCAGTAACTGAATCAAAAAAGCATGGAATCAGGCTGGGTTAGGTCTCAAATGCAAATGAGAAAATGAATTCATACACATGAAGATTCTGTGTCATTGCTCTTACTACGTATATGTTTTATTATTTATGCATTTCACAAGTCAATATCTATCCCATCATTCTCAAACAGCCCTCACATGTGAATCAAGTAGTGGAGACGGGATTATTTTGGCAACTAGTGCAGAATCCCTAATGCAGTGATGAAGAACTTTTTAGAGAATGAGTGCCCAAACTGCAACCCAAAACCCATTTATTTATCACAAAGTGCCATGCCCCTCTAGCTTTATAATAACAAACTCTGGCAAACTCTGCTGGGGTGATGGCATACGTGCCCATAAAGAGGGCTCTGAGTGCCTCCTCTGGCACACGTGCCATAGTTTCCCCATCACTGCCCTAGTGCTTTAATCTGACTTTGCCCTTACCCATTTATTGATGAAATAAAGATGCACATTTGTGGATCTCTGATTACTGAAGAGCACAAAATGGAGCATTTTTGCATGGAACTATAGTGATCCCTTGCTTTCTGCTGGAGTTTGGTTCCAAGACCTCCATGGATACCAAAATCTATGGATGCTAAATCCCATGAAATACAATGGCATAATAAAATGGTGTCCCTTATATAAGATGGCAAAATCAAGGTTTGCCTTTTGGAATGTATTTTTTTAATATTTTCAAACCATGGATGCTTGAACCTGTGGATAAAGGATCCATGGATAAAGAATCTGTGGATACAGAGGGCCAAATGTGTTGAAATGTAAGGAGAGAAGTTTATAACACAACAGAGTTCAACACAGAATTCCAACAGAAAATGATGACAAACAGTACATGTAGCAGAATACTGAGATACAGGAATTCCACTTTTTCTGCAGGCTTTCATTCAGAAGGAGGACTGTTCTAGTAAGCAAGGATAACTATATTCAGGATGCAAACCCCATTTTCTTAAAACACTCATTTATTTAAACACATAAGAGACAAAGAAATGCACAACCAATACCTATATTCCTGATTAAAACAGAAGTGCTGAAATTTTATCTACAGAAGTGTTAGGAACATGCCCCCCATTCCTGGTTTGTAGGCACACAACAACAACAGCAACAACTATACTATCCAGAAAGCTCATAGCACGCAAACGCATTGTCCAAACACAACTATAGGAAGGGCCCCACAGATGTTCCAACAGGGTTGGCTTTTAAAACCAAATGGAATCTGTGGTTAGTTTCAAACAACTTTCCCTCAATCCCTTAATGTAAAGGCCATTTACAAAGACTGATCCAGTAAACTGATAGGATTATGCTATACAGCAGATCTTAAGTGCAGCACAGAGCCTTGCTGCCATTAGGCTGATTTATAAAAAGGTCAGCCTTGCTGAAGAGTCACTTCAAACAGTATCAGAAGTGTTCAGGGCAAGAAATGTAGAATTTGTACTTTTTAAAAAGAAACCTTTCACTGTATTCACACAGAGGACTATATACATACAGAGATGCATGCAGGGATGGAGAACTTTTTAGAGACCGAGTGCCCAAACTGCAACCCACTTAGGAAATTAAGTTGCTGCTTTTAGGAGGTGTTATTAAACTTGCCCAGAAGCATAAAAGACAAACTGAACTGGAGCACAACATTTCTTGGTTCCTTTACTCTGTGTGTGTGTGTGTGTGTGTGTCTTCAAGTTAACTTATGGTGAGCCTATGAATTTCATAGGGTTTTCTTAGGCAAGGAATAGTCAGAGGTGGTTTTGCCAGCCCCTTCCTCTGAATTACAGACTACAGCACTTAGTATTCGTTGGCAGTCTCCCATTCAAGCAATAGCCAGGACTGACCTTGCTTACCTTCCAAGATCAAACAGGATCTGGTGCCTTTAGGGTATTTAGGACATAGTATTTATGCAGCATGCATACTGCCCTGACTATTTTCAGAAAACACCTAGAACAGTATCATTAATTGTCCTAAAACTCTGCCATGTACCTGACTTCTCTGTAAATGTTAAATCACTTTATAGTCGATATTCATTGCAAGCTTCCATAATTTTAAGACTCATGTTTTAAATCAAAAGACTCATGTTTTAAATCAACATTTAAATCAACATTTAAATCAACATTTAAAGCAGTTTAAGAAGACAAACTGCATTAGTATAATACACACATGCTTTTAACAATTCTATAAATTTGTAGCCAAATGCAATCAGGTCTAGACAAGATTGCTCCTCAATAATACAGAACAGTGTAGCTGCGAAAACAAGCCTGGTAGAAATATCAGCATTCTGTTTATTTTTTTTTCCCCAGAGGTAAAGAGGCACATAAACACTCTCCTCTGCTCATTGACCCATCCCCATGGCAGCCTCCAGAGGAGTTTCAGCCAAGGCCAGACAACACAGATTTTATTATGAATATGGAGTAGTCCCAAAAGCCAAATAAAATGTCCTCCCCCACCTCCAGTCCTTTCAGCAGGGACTCTGGACAATGCACTGCCCAATCCCCGGTTTTGGATCAGTACCAAATCCAACATATACACCCTTTAAAACATTTTTTAAAACTCATGTTTAGCTCCAGATCTTCCCGGAAGAGAACAGCTGTTTATAGCACATCCCACTGTGGTGTTTGGCACTACCACACCAAGTCTCTCACTCTGAGGTTAGAACAAGGTGCCCAGTCATGGATGCCTTGTTCTGATCTTAGAGTGAGCAACTCAACACAACAGTGCCAGGCGCCACACACATCCGAATAGCCACACGGTGTCAAAACGGACAGTCCCATATAATGGGGGGACATCGGGGTAGCTCCGGGGTCAGAATACTTACTCTGAGCTGCTCCTACAGTATTCTGGCCCGTATAGATCTGGCCTATATTAAAGTTTAAAAGATAAAGGAAAGCTCAATTCCATCAAGGCCCATCCTGGTTGAGGAGGATGGATGTTGTAGTCCAAAACACTTGGAGAGCATCAAGTTACAGAAGGCCAATCTAAATTATAGTTATCAGAGGGTGACTGAAGATGATCTCTTTACATCATGTTCTTGCTCCCTTCCCAAAATGTGTAACTTTACTTAGCAGCAGCATCCCAGGTGTCATATAATACCTCACCCCATTCAGTCCATGGCAGCCAATGATATGGAGGAGGTATACGTACAGTATAACAATGTAATCACATATAACAGGACAATATCACCAGAATTAATGAAACTCAGGGCCAACCCTACCATTAGCTAGAATGGGGCTGTCTCCTTAGGGAGCAAATATGTGGGATAATGAAAGGGAAGCAAACTAATAGTTATTTAATAATAATAATAATAATAATAATAATAATAATAATAATAATAATAATAATAAAATTTATTTGTATACCGCCCAATGGTTTCCCAATCCGGGCGGTTAACAGCATAAAAACAGTACAATTTCTTACTGCATTTTCCTGCTAAACAGAAGACATGCTTGTGAAATTTTCTGCCACAGATGCCAAAATAACTTGGCTAGCTTCTTGGGGTGGGTTTGGCATTTTCTCATCCACCTCAGACGGGCAAAATATCTTTGGACAACTCGGTTGAAAATACACTTTACAAAGGTAGAGAATGCAAGATGGAAAGTGTCTGCCTGAAAAGTATAGTTTGGACCTGAGAAATCCTACTGCATTTGAAAACAGTTTCAAAACAACTGTCCCTTTGGACAAAATTCTTCCAACCACTTTATCACAAGGATATTATCTCTTATTGCTCCAATAATACAGTTAATAAATTCACTGATGAGGACAATCTATGTTACTGGACTACTATAAATCCTCAAAACAAGCTCACTGTTTATTGTTTGAATCAAAGTGGTGGCATAGCTGCCCCTAACTATAACTGGTTTCCTATTTATTATTTAGTACCTCATCTTACAGGAGCCAGTGTGGTGTAGTGGTTTGAACATTGGACTACAACTCTGGAGACCAAGGTTCAAATTCCTGTTCATCCATGTAAATCCATTGGGTGACCTTGAGCAAGTCACATTCTCTCAGCCTTAGAGGAAGGCAATAAGCAAACCCATTCTGAACAAATATTGCCAAAAGCATCCATGATAGGATCACTTTAAAGTTGCCATAAGTCAGGAAAGGACTTGAAGGCACACAACAGCAACAACAACTGCATCTTAAGAGGTCGAACAGGTGGCATGCGTACCTGCTTGACACACAACTTTTTCACAAGAGATATGAAGATGTGCTGCCACATGCTGGGCAACTTAATGTACTAATGTACAAGGAAATGTACCATGTACTTCCTGATGAGAAAAACAGTAAACAAAAAGGAATCTGGGCTTAAAAATTCCTGACCCAATCTGATAAACAATTTACAGCAACAGTAAACTGTTACTCAGTCATGGTTATCACATTCAAAAAGAAGCAAATCTGAGAAACTGTAGAATACATATATCATACAAAAAGTCTGAGAACTACTACTTAAATCTATGAAAAAGGAACCCCAGATATGTCAAAGAGGAAGTCTTGTAAAAATGCAGATGATAAAATATCTGTCTATAAGCCTTCTCCAATATAGAGCCAATAAGCATCTATTGTTTATTTATTTAGTTGATTTTTATCCAACTTTTCTCCCAAGGTTGGAATATAGAGTAGCTGTAAAACAGCATTTTTAAGAGGCTCCAGTAAAATACAATAAATTATATACGGTACATTAAAATATATATTAAATCAATGACAGCATTAAAGCATCAACTGAAACAATGTTAAACTCTAAGCTAAAAATACTTAAGCAGTAAAATCTTAAGTCCAGTGCATCCATTTAAAAATTTCTGACTGTCAGTCTTTGCCTGCTGGTAGAAAAACAAGATGTAGGCTAGTCTAAACTCCCTTGGCAGGGACTTCCAAAATCTGAGAGTGGCCACTAAAGTGATGGTGATGGGACCAAGAAAAGACCCTCTCCTGCAGATCTGAAAGCTGGGTCTTTCAGGTGGACCTGTCACGTAGGGCTTTACAAATCATAGTCTGAACTTTGAATCATGCTCAGAAAAAGACATGTAGTCAGTGGAGCTCTTGTAACAGAGGAATTATATGTTCCTGTAACCAGCACCAATCAACAGTTTGGTCATAGGATTTTGGACCTGTTGAAGTTTCTGAACACTCTTCAAAGTCAGTCCCAAACAGTTTGTTAAAGCAGTCCAAATGGATGCTATCTAGGGCAAGAGTAGGCACCCTTTCCCCTTTAAGGGCCAAGGGACTTCAGCTCCCAGAATCCCAGGAGCTATTGGCCAACATGGAACTATTGACCAACATGGCTGAGGCTTCTGGGAGCTGAAGTCCCTCGGCCCTTAAAGGGGAAAGGTTGCCTACCCCTGATCTAAGGCATGCATCACCATTGGCACATTAGACACCTCCAGGAATAGATGCAACTGGCAACATCACTTTTAATTGAGGGAATGCACTCCTAGCCATCAGTGGCATTCCAGGATTGGGTGACACCCGGTGCAGGGAGCAGGGGGGCTTTCAGGATACTTCCGATCTCTGACTCTGGCTAGAAGACCCCAAAAAGACTGCCCCCAAAAGGCTTCCAGGAGGGCCAAGAAGGCCCCGAAAGGCCCTGGGCATCCCCGAAAAGCCACCAGGCAGGCCTAGAAGGCCCCAAAGAGCACCCAGGAGGCCTCCAAAAGGCCCCAAGCCAGCCTAGAAGGCCTGAAAAGGCCCCAAAAAGCCCCCAGGAAGGCCTAGAAGAAAAGCCTCTGGGCAGCCAAGAATGCATGTCAGGGGTGCAGGGAGCCTCCCCATGTGATGTTACTGCTAACCACGACTGAGACCTGAAAATCCAAGTTCAGGGTTGAATTCAAAAGTGCACACAGAAACAATGAATTTGCTTTTTCAGGAGAAATGTAATCCCATCCATCAAAGAATGAATTACCATTCCCTGACTCACCTTTCAACTGACCAGGTGCACATCTGTCTTGTCTGGATTAAGCTTCAATTTCTCCACTGTCATCCAGCATATAACTGTTAACTAGAATTAAAACACCTTCCTCAGATTTAGAAGGACAGGAGAAATAACCTCTGTTTCAGTTAAGCCAGAGGTGGGCAATTGTGTTCCTCCTAATGCTGCTGGACCACAACTCCTATAAGCCCTACCCAGCATGGACAATTATCAGGGAAGAGAGGAGATGCAATATAAATACATCTAGAGGGGTACCCACCCTTGATTTAAGCCAGTGACAGCTGGAAAACAATCTGATCATAGTTTAGCACTTTATATGCCCACATACATTAACAGAAGAGGCTTGATCATGCTCTCATTTCATAGCTTAAACTCAAAGCTACTGCTGTTCAAGGCACAGCATAACCAAACTTTAATGCTGATACCCAAGAATCTGAAATATTTTTTCTTGTTCTGATGTAACTTAATAGGAACTGTCAACAAAACTGTCCATAAAATAGCTGGATTACTCAAACAACCTACTTCAGTCAGGACTTAAAAGGAAGCAAAGTAGAGGAAGCAGGCATTTTATCTCTTTCCTAGGGATAGTCAAGTTTGCTTTATTTTGCTTAACTGGGACTAAACATGTTTGTTTGAAAAGTCTTGCTGTGCAATTGATCACTACAGAACATTCTGAGAACACACGTAACACAATTTCCATCCTTACAGGCTGTCCATAATTTACTACTCTGATGTAAAGCTGGGGAACAATTTCTGTAGCAGTCTCAAAGAAGAACAAAACATGCTTCCAGCAAACTTGCAGTTTCATCCTATGTGTTGCCTCTGCCTGCCTCAAAAGACACCCATTACAAGAAAGCCTTGATTGCAAAACTGCTGCAGGCCATGCAGTGTGAAAGGTTAAGTATCAGAAGAAATTCCAAAATATCTGCCAAATGTAGGAGTCACATATGACCTCTACAGCTACCCATTCTGAGGATTTTGGAGATCTGTGGTTCCTGTGGGGGTGGAATTATGAATATACTGTGGGCAGTATTCAGTTGCATTGCTTCCCAACATTCATCTTTCCTCCAAGCTCAGTGTTTTCCAAATGTTATCCTATTCAGATAATGTATGGTTCTTAGCATCAACTACAAACATGCACTGTGTACCAGAGCCCTTTTGGAAGTGGAGCAGCTGGCCAAATTGCATCCAACCTGGCAAGGCCAAAACCAGCAGTACAAACCAGCAGTACAAAAATGGTTAGCTCTGGCCCTTTTCCTGTGCTTTCAGTTGCAGCTGTGCTTTGGAAATGCTATCTTTGGGCTACAATTTCCAGACTCCCCCAGTTAGCATCTAAGGGATTCAGGGAGTTAGTCTAAAACGTAACTTATCCAAACTCTCATACTAACCAAAGAAGTTGCCTGGCTGGCTGCATTTTAAATGTACATCCCTATAAGCAGCGGAGAGCCAGCGTGGCGTAGTGGTTTGAGTGTTGACTATGACCAGGGTTCAGTTCCCCACTTGGCCATGAAATTGACTGGGTAACCTTGGGCATGCCACATGCTCTCAGCCTCAGGAAAGGCAATAGCAAACCTCTTCTGAACAAATCTTGCCAAGAAAATCCCATAAGTTTGCCTTAGGTCTCCATAGTTGGAAATAACTTGAAGATACACAACACAAGCAGTGGACTGAAGAGTTAGATTTCTCATTAGAAAGCAAAAGCATACTGGATGGCCTCATTGGCTGTAAAATCTTGTATCTTAATCATGTATACATGCCCAAGATATGTGGTGTCTGAACCATGGGGACATCTAGTATGTCACATTTCAGCACTATCATCTAAGAATGGTTTCAGACATTTGAAGTAGTAAGTTTGGAAGAACAGCAGGAAGGTTCAGTGACTCATCTTTCTGGTTCACATTATATATCAAAGCCAAAAAAAAAAAAAAAAACCAACCCTGAATTTTTGTGCACATCCTAATATTCCTATAGTTGACATTTCTATTTATGTGTCTCATAGCTTTACACCATGCATTTGAACCAAATCTAAGGGTAGTTTCAGGATAAAAAGGGAGATGCTAGAATTGAGTTCTTATTTTTAGAAGTC
>JAIPUX010001232.1:34944962-34965861 GCA_020142125.1 Phrynosoma platyrhinos
AGGCCTCAGGGGGCCGCATCTGGCCCCTGGGCCTTATGTTGCCTACCCCTGGTGTAGATGAATCCCCACTCACTACTGAAGCTGCAATTATTAAGAGATTTGCACTAGGGGAGAGCTTGACAGATTTACTGAGGGTTGGGTTTTTCTTTTGGGGGGGGTATATTTTTGAGCTTGTTTGGAGGTTCTAGCAGGGGAGCGCAGCTATCGTATACCCTTGACCGAAGAATGGTACATTCCTTCTATCTGGGATGGTCATCCTCTTCCACCGAGCGCGCAGCTTCGGGAGGGACGCACATGGAGCGGTGAGGGAGGAAGGGGACACCTGCCTAGCCAGCCAGATCAGCCGAATCAACCCTGGCGATCAATGGGGTGACAGATGTCGCAGCCAGATCGCCCTCACATCCTGGGGGGGGGTATATTTTTGAAGCCACACATCAATGCTTGGCTATAAAGAATAACCCCCATTACTTTAAGAAGTGAAGTTTAGGAGATAGCTCCATTTGATGCTAACAGAAAAAATACAATGGGCCTTCAGTACCCACAGGGATCTGTTCTGGACCAACCCTCTGCAGATACCAAAATCTGAAGATATTCAAGTCCCATTATTTTTAATGGCAGCACAGCCATGCCGCCATTAGGGAGAATCAGACTGGAATCCTCAGTCCCTTATCTTCCATCCCTCTCCCCCTCCCCCTTCCTTACCTCCTTCCTTCCTCTCTGCACCAGTTTGATTTAAAAAAAACCAAAAAAAACTTTATTTAATTTAAAATCAAAACATACATCCAAATATAAGGGTTACTTTACATACCTTATACACATTCAACTACCCTCATACAAAATGCATATCTATATGCATATACCAACCGCATATATCAAACCATATAAATGCATAAACCTACCTTCACATATACACATACATACCTATATTCTTAACATTCTTATATACCTTCCAATACTTCATTTCTTTCACCAGTTTGATTTTGGGGGTGAACATGGGGTGGAAGCACCAGTCAGCTGGCGCTGGGGCTTGAGTCTTGGACCCCCTAGGGGAGAGGGGAAGGAAGAAGGGAGGGAAGGAGGAGGGGTGAGGGACCTTTGTCCCCAATGGCAGCACGGCTGCATGTGTGCCACCATTGGGGACAATGGGTGCTTGCCATCTCTGGATGCTCAAATCCATAGATTGCAAGTCCGCAGATAAGGATGGCCCACTGTACTATAGAAATATCAAAGCTTTTTTCCTAAAATGTTTGGACTAACCCTCACCACCACTGTGAATAAGACAAGGCACTTTTGGTAACACAATGGGAACATGCTGAACAAGCAGATGGTTCTCTTTCTTTCTTCTCTTGTGGTATGGACACAAGGAGATCAGGTGCTTTTGTTTTCACTTTAGAGGAGCAGTTTAAGAGTAAATCAAAACACAAAACTGTGCTTAACCTTAACTGCAGTTTATTAAAGCAAGCTAGTTGCATAAACCATGGTTTGACTTTGACATCTTTGTCACCATTTGGTGCTTGGTTTCTAGATCTGAAGAACTGCAGAGTCATGATGAATGTGTGCAATGTGTGACAAGGCCAGGACATCTGGTGATAAATGTCTTTGGAAGGAGCCAGACCACTAATTGTGTATTGGACTTCACCTGTGAGTATGAATAAACTGTATGATGAAATGTACATGATGTAATACACAAGCAACCTTGGACAGAGGTTGCATCAGCCTAAGGTATATAAGGCACAACGCAATGTAAGCCTGTGTGGGCATTGAAGTTGTGGGTCCTAGTTGTGGAGTCGCTGAAGTTGAGTCAGTGCAGTGAGTTGGTCTATGTTAGAAAGAATTCTGAAGATCCTGTATAGCTCTGTGTTGCTGTGAGCTGAGTAGGTGGAAGCCTGTGTTGCTTGCTTCCATCCTGGAACTCTACTCTGCATTTGTACATAGTGATATCTTATCCTCTGTAAATAAATCCTTCACCTTGAGCTGTCTGCTTCCTGATTTGAGAGTATCTCGAGGTCCTGGCAGAGATACTGAAGCACATTCACGCCTCACCCTCAGCATGATATTCTTTCCACAAACCATACTTAAGATTAACAATTGTGTGGATGCAGATGTTGTGACAAGCTGTGGGTGAGTTAAAACATAAGAAAACACTTCCAAACTGCTGCTCATTGCCATGATAAATACATGAGAAAATAAAATGAAGCCAGTTGTTTTTCATATTATTAATTTTAACACTTCACTTGGTTGCAGAGAAAATGAATGAAACAAAGACTGTCATAAATTACTTCCCTCCTTCCAGAGGCCAGACACAGCAAATATGATTACGAGGTCAGGATGAAATGGTCTCCATTTTATTTTTATTTTCCCCCCTCCTAATACCCAACTTGGGGGGTCGTCTAGGCCTCCATTTTGTGCAGTTAGTCACTGTCTCCTCCTTGTTTGCATTTTGGCATGAAGGTTTTCTCTTGCTGCCTGTCCACCCCTTTTGGCAACAGAGCTTGCTATACCTTTCACTATCTTTCTTTTCATTTGTATTGGTTTAAAATATTTTATGAGAGTGTTATAATGCTTCAGTTTTGTTTATACAATTCTCTACTTTACACATTTGTTGTTTTGGATTAGTTTCCTGTTAATTGTTGTATTTGCTTGCAATCTCCCCCCATTCCCTCCCAGAGAGTTTCAGCCTTAAGTGAACTGAATGGTTCTTATGGCATGCCACAAGCTCTCACCCTCTTGGTGATGATGTTTCTAATCTATAAAATTGTTTTCAGTATGTTTATGCTGTTCATGTTTTGACCTTTGGGAAACCCTTTGACTAAACTTCTGTATATGGATTATCACCTAGCCATGGAAACAGACCAAACATAATGAGGTTTCTTTACTTGGCCCCCTACACGTGTCCTGGATAACCTAAGAATAGTGTAATTTAATGTTGAAGGCTTAGGATCTGCTCCTAAACACACACAAATTACAAATTATCTGAAAAAATTAAAACCCAATATTTTGTTTCTTCAAGAGATGCATAGAAAGGGAGGAGGACAAATTCTCCCCAGCTCCATTTTCTGAACCCAATATATGACAGGTGACTCTATGAAAGCTAGAGGAGTTGTGCTTTTGCTTGACAAATTGTGCCTGTTCATAGAAGAACTAGTGATAAGAGACCCTGCAGGTCACTTTATCATTATAAAGGATTCAGTTGCAGGCAGACAGATAACTCTTGCCACCTTCTATTCTGCAAATAAACATTAAAAATTCATCTTCCAATCTTTTCTTAAAACACTTCAAGATAATGCAGCCGGGGATATCATCACAGGTGGGGATGCAAATAAAGTTCTGAACCATGACTTGGACAAATCCTGTTGCTCTGCTAAAAGAAAGGTAAATAGCTCACCTTTATTAAATATCATTAACTCAGCTTCTCTCATTGATCCCTGGAGAGCCACACATCCCCATGAGAGGCAATACACTTTTTTTCCAGTGCCCATAAATCATACTCTAGAATTGATTATTTCTTTATTTCTAAGTCGCTCCTCCCTGAGGTTACTGATGTCCAAATCAATGACATCACACTCTTTGACCATGGGTCGGTCATCATGAATTGAAGGGTAGGACAAGGGGTCTCAGTGATCTCGGATCTGGAGGTTTAACCTTCTATTCTAGCAAATGATAAATTTTAAAATCAAATTAGAGATGCTATCAATCACTTCTATAAAGAGAATAAAACAACAGAAACCTCTGAGGCCTTACTTTGGGTTACCTTAAAAGCAATCCTCAGAGGTCTATTCATTCAGGAAGGTGCCAGAAAGGGGGGGGGGGATGGAGGATCTAACTAGGAAGTCCTTATTGTAGGAGATTCATCAATTACAACAATTGCATATAAATAATATATGCCCATTCGCATATGCTATGCTTCTTGAGAAGAATGCAGAGCTTGCAGAGCTTGATATAGGAAAATCTCAATTACACTACAACATACCAAAGCATACTATTATGAATTCAATAACAAACACTCGCACCTACTAGCCAGAACTATTAAAAAGAATGTAAACAGAGAATTAATAGCTGCATTATCCACCTGTAAATTTGGCCTGGTCACCTCCTCCACAGATATTATCCAAAAATTCAGCAAATTCTATAAAGAGTTATACATGTCAGAAGCTGCTTGTGACACTGCCACTAGTGAGTTTATAAAATATTAAGAAGCTTTCAGATTCACACTGCTGACATCTGAACAAAGCAATATAATTGGAGGAGATAAAATGGTCAATAGATAAATTGAGACCATTCAAATCTCCAGGTCCTGATGGCTATTCAGATGAGTTTTACAAGCTTCTTAATCCTCCCATTTACTCTACCTATTCAATGAAATTTTAGGTGAGGATATTCCACCTATAGCTGGCACAGGTTAAGAATCATCCCCATTCCAAAAACACAAGAAGAGAACGCCCCAGTCACAGCATTTCGACTTATAGCACTACTGATTCAAGACAAAATTATTTACATTTATCATGGCTAGCAGGATAAATGAGTTTATTTCAGAATATATAAATTCAGAATTTATGCCAGGCAGTTATGGTAGTGTGTGAAAAATTATTAATGATGAACTACACATATCTAAGGGGTCTGCAGACTGGGTTCTACGTTTGCTAACATATTTACAGAAACAAACATAGTGTGACCTTTCAAGACAGATGTTGATGCTGTTGGAACAGGATGAAGAGGATTTTTTTTTTTTTTTTGGTTGTCTGGTACCCAGGATGAATCTTGGATCTATTGGTATGATCCAGAGATCAAGACCATGAGCATGGGGTGGTAGCATGCCAATTCCCCTCCCCCCTAAAAGGAAAAGGTGCAAAAGTCAGCAGGTAAAATTGTGCTCTCAGTTTTTTGGGACTGCCATGGAGTCATTCTCACAGATTACCTTGCAAAGGGACAAACCATCACTGGCACATACTACAGCAATCTTCTAGACAAGTTCAAAGATGCTCTGAAAAAAAAACAGTGAAAGCAGTAAAAAAGCAGTAAAAAAAAAGTATAGTGGACCCTTTGTACCTGCTGAACATAAAGAAAACAATGAAGCAGCACAAGTGATTGCTTTTGTGAAATGAACCCAGATGTGCATTTTTGTTTTTGGATTCTGGCTTGGGAGATTGATGCTGAACATAAAAAAAACAAAAATAATGACCATCAAGGACCTTCACAAGTTCAACCTAGACAATGAAGGAATAGAAATGGTAAAAGAATTCCCATACTTGGGATCAAACATTGATAGAAATGGGGACTGCAGTCAGGAAATCAAAAGAAGACTAAGAATGGGAAGGGTGACTATGAAAGAACTAGAAAAGATGCTCAAATGTAAAGATATACAACTCAGCACAAAAGTTAGAATCATACAAGCCATCGTATTCCTATTACCATTTATGGATGTGAGAGCTGGACAGTTAAGAAAGATGATAGGAAGAAAATCAATGCATTTGAAATTTGGTGCTGGAGAAGAGTGTTAAGGATCCCTTGGACAGCCAAAAGGACAAACAAGTGGGTCCTAGAGCAGATCAAACCGGAAACCTCCCTGGAAGCCAAGATGACCAAATTGAGACTGTCATACTTTGGACATATCATGAGAAGAGAGGACTCTTTGGGAAAAAAATAATGCTGGGAAAGGTGGAGGGAAGTAGGAAAAGAGGAAGGCCACATGCCAGATGGATGGACTCTATTAAGGAGGTCACGGGTATTAAGGGGTTGCAGGATTTAAGCAAAGCAATGGAGGACAGAGGGTCTTGGAGATGTCTCGCTATGAATCGAGATCGACTCAAGGGCAGTTAACAACAAGTGCAACAAATCAGTCTTCCAGTGGTAGTCATGGGTTCTAAGTTACAGGGATGGCTATTATAATCTCTCAGCCAATGCTAGTATCAGAACCTTTCTACTGTGAGTAGTTTTTCCTTCACTGAAGTTATGCATTTGAACTGACTTCCTCATTAGGAAGTTTGTCACTGTTTCTAGGCGAAATGCAAAGTGCTGTTTTGATCTTCAAAGAGCTAGACAGCCTAGTTTAGGAATGACTTCAGCGTTCCCCGTTGCGTCTTCAGATCTGCTGAAACACCACTGATCTTCACTGTAAGAAGTATCAACAGTAGTAGATCAAGGCTGTTTTCTTTTATGGCTCCCTATCTCTAGGATTCCACCCACTCTTCCCCTTCTGTCCAACTCCTTGCTGATACTTGGAAGACAAATGGAGGATATTGCGTACCTTCAAGTACTTTTAACCTATGATGTCCCTAAGGCAAACCTATCATAGGGGTTTTCTTGGCAAAGTTCGTTCAGAGGGAGTTTACCTTTGCCTTCCTCTGAGGCAGGGTGATTATAACTTGCCCAAGGTTACCCAGCAGGTTTCATGGCTGAGAGGGGGTTCAAATCCTGGGCTCCAAGATCATAGTCTAACGCTCAAACCACTACACCATCCTGGATGTTGCTGCTGCAGTTTTCCAGTCTTGGAGTGTTGTGGCATATAGTCCCTGATGGGGTCATTTAAATGAAAGAAGTGGATTACTACCTCATACCAATCTAAGCACAAAGAACTTGCCACATTGCCTCATAGCAGTTTATTACTAAGCCATGTAAAGGCTCAATAACTCTAGCTAAATGTGGAAACAATAATCTACTAAACAACTATGATTTGTACTACTGTGTTGGAGCAGAGATAGGAGAAGTCCCTTTTTGGGGTTACAAATCCAATTCCCCTCAGCCAACACAGCTTGGGGGTTCTTGAATTTGAAGTCTAAAAAAGTAATTTCCCCCAGCTGATGGGATCATAAACAGACATAGGCTGGACAAAAGTCCAAATGGATATTTTATAAGGTCATATGAATATATAAAATATTTTCAGTTGAAATTAAAATAAGGCATTTGCTCTGCTAAGAGGCTGAAGCGGCCACTATACAATGTAGGAGTGGCTTATATATCAATGGGAGCAGTGAATTATAATGTTACTGTAGATAGACAAGTACAGCACTGTGAAATTTTGCAGAAATAAGGAGAGGAGTTATGAATGCCTGACAGGAGGAAAGACAAGATGGGCCTGTAAATCCCAATACTTACTAAGAGACTTGGCGTGAGCAGTTATCTGTGGCACATGATTTCAGATTTTAATTGGCTCCATCTTGCAGCTTAACACAACTGTGCATAGCACAGTAAATTTATTCAGAATGGCAGCAGGATAAGAGAACCCCAGTGAAGGAGCAGATGTGCTTCTGACTCCTACATGAGGACTCCAGTTGTGAGACCACATTCATTGAAAGATGGTGGCATACAGGAGTTGGGCCGTAACTTTCAAATTGCAAGTGCAGAAACTTATTTACTGGATCAGCATACATGACTCATTCCAGTCTGGAGGGAAATTCTAAATAAGGAAAGAAAATAAGCATCTTTCACCTTAACAAGTACTCTGCGGTCAAATCAGTGCTTATTTCTGACATTTCATACATAAACTACCTGGCCAGAAGCCAAGAAGTGGGTGTGAATGTTCTGGGGGACAGCAGATAATTCCCTTTTCCAGATTCAGCCATCTTGCACTACAGTGATTGCCACTCTGATTTAAGAGGAAAGGGTCCCTACTTTTCAGGATTGTACTTTCATGGGATATAACTACCAAAAGTAAAAGTGTTAGTTCAAAAAGCCCAGTGTGTAATGTATTATGTATTTACACAATCATAACCACATCATAATCACATGAGAATTTATTACTGTGTAGGAAGCCTAGAGAATAGCATCTGCCAAGGGCCCATTCAGTCCATAGTGAGGTTCAAGTCAGTTTAGGCCCAGTAAAGGCCGGAAAAACTAAAAACGGAAATACACATGTGCCAATATTGTGGTTGAATAGAAGTGTAAGATCATAAACAAGGTGTGTGGAAACTAGGATATTCCTCAAATTGATGATCTCACAAAATTACAACCTGAAAGTAAAGGTGATAAAGAAGGCTGCTATGAAGATGCTGTTAACTCTGGTACAATTTAAGACTGCATGGGCTACTACAGGCAAGGATGATCATGTTGATATAGGTTTATCAAACACTGCAGATAGAATGGACATGAAATTATCGGAGTAGAACAAGGGATGGTATATACAAAATCACAGGACTAATGAAAGAGCACTATCTTACAAAGATGGGTGTTCTGATAGGAAGGAAACTTTAACTACGCAAAATATTCAGGAAATATCTATGGGACGTTACCTTCAGCAAACTGCCAGATCCAAGGAAGTTGGTTATTATTGGGATTCCAAGAAGAGGCAACCAATTGCTAGTAGCATAAATACTCCAAGTTTGGTAAATGTCTTTAAGACTTTTAAACCTTTCTGCCTTTGTGGAACTGTGAACATTGCTTATTCTAAAAACAAGACAAAAAAGGTGCAATTTTGCTTTATAGATGTGCATGTTCCATGCCACCTCATTTATAGAACAGCGGGAAGCTGTGGGCTTAATGTGAAGTATTCAGACCTGTGAAAATTCAACCACAGCCATAAATAATTCCTACACCCACTTGTGTATCTTTGAATTCAAGCCTAAATTATTGTGTAAAATACCTATAGATGTAGATAGGTACTTTCATAAACATATGCAACCTTAAGGTTACTAAGCAACATGTTCCCCACAATAGCAATAGACAATGAATATTTTCCAGTTTCATTTATTAGATTAAATATTCTTTAGTAAGAGAATGGAATTTTGACTCCCAAAATATACAAGAAACTATTTTATAGGTAACCTATTAGTCATATATTATGCACTCTAAGTTTATTTATAAATACAAAGAGTGCTAAATATTTAACAAAAGGTGTAACACTGATAGTTATATCCCAGTATCTCTTAGTCAACCTATCCTTTGTAGTCCATATCTCCACATTCTGAGGCATGGTGGGAGTTATGTGCTTCCTACTTCTGCTGTTAAGCAGGACATGATGTTCTTTCACATAGGTATTATGTAACAAATCACCAATAGCATGTCAGAAATTAGAATGATGATCAACTGCCATGTTTTTTTTTTCTTAAGAAATCGCATTAACTTTCAAAGGAAATACCAAAGGGATCATTTGATTCAAATCATCTGCCGAGGTGTCGTTCAAACCATCTCAAGAATGCTTGCCATTTCCTTGAATTGACTGTGGAAGTTCTAAAATAAAAAGCAGACAAGTACACATAAATATTTGGACTAACACCATCAGATACAGCACATTCAAGGACTGGTTTGTACATACAAGTTAAAATCCCATTCTAGCTCATTTTATACTGTAACAACGTGTGCACTTCAGCCTTCGTTCTTGCCTTTCACATGCAAATTTACCCAATGTCTGTTTCTGAAACCGGCCATGGTGCACAATTATGTCTGCAGTTTATGCTTAGCCCAAACCACTGAAGGTCTATAATCTCATCATGGTTGAAAACTATGTTTTACACTCAGTCCTAGGGCCAGAGCAGACAGGCAGGAAAAAAGCAGGCTCCATCCTGTTATCTGAAAGCAGGGTTGAAACCCCACTGTCCGCACTACCCACACCAAAGGCAGCCCAAGCACCCATGGGCTGTCTGCACGATGTGGCATCTAGCTGTGCCATGTGATTTTTTTTAATTTTTTTTTTTGCCATCTGCCCACCACACATGCGCACCATCACGCAAACACACCACCAGTGACCTCCAGTTATTTCCCTCTTCCCGCCCAGATGCCATTCCATTAAACACCCGTCCATATGATCAGCAACATAGTCGCATGTGCAATGAATACACCACCTGTAAAATGACAAAGCACAATCATGGAGCCCCCCCATACACACCCCCTTCTCCCCATGCTCCCCCTGTTGGACTGTATGGTTTGTATTTGCTGTAATTACATCTATTGCATTATTGGTGATTGTGTTTTTGCTTTGCCGCAGTCCTACACTGCTACCAGGCTATTTATATGCCGGTTCAAAGATGCGCATTTTCTGCCTTGAGTCGAAGTATCCCAGCTTCTTTTTGTTCTGGTTTTTGACCCCAGAGCGTGGCTTTGTTTTGCTTCCCAACTCCTTTTGCCTTGTGCTTTGTCTAAACCCTCACCATCAAAGCAGCCGGAAGCTGCTTTATTTTGCATGTGTGTTTCACCCCATAGTCACAGCAGTCCAAACACAGATATAATGACATAGAAAGGGGAGAACTAGGTGTGCAAAGCAAGGATGGCACAGAACGAGCATGAGTCTCTTGCATGCTCTCAACCTAATCCACATCATTACATTACAGCAGGGGTAGGCAACCTTTTTGAGCCGGGGGCGGGTTGCTGTCCCTCAGACAATTGGGGGGCCGAAGCACCAAAAATAAAGAAATAAAGAAATAAAAATAAAACATTTTTTTAAAAAAATAAAATAAATAAAAAAATATGCATGCACACTCTCTCAGCCCCAGAAGAGCCATGGCAAAACCCCTGTGGAGATTTTGCCAAGAAAACCCCAAGAACAAGTAATAACAATAATCAATATCATCATAGAGGGCGGCGGCGGTGGCGGGGGGCAGCGGTGGCAGGACCCCCCTGGGGCCGGTCCAAAGGCCTCGGGGGCCGCAGCTGCCCCCGCCCCCGCCCCCCCAGCCTTTGGTTGCCTACCCCTGCATTGCAGTAAAGAACCTTGCTATATTTTTAGAATACATGCAAGTAAAGAATCCCATTTTCTGTTGTGTTTTAACTAACAAGGCAATACACAAAATACATTTAAACACATATTCTGTCCACACTCAAAGGAGCTCAATCATAAATAACTCTGTGTATGTTATTCTTTCAACTTAACCTTGCCCTTAGAGAGCTCAGAAGATGAAGTGCATTAAATAAAGCATTTGTACACTTGGAAAGTTCTGTAAGCATAATTAAATAATGTATGTCAGCTATTAGCAACTGTCATTTTAACAGTTGTGGGGCAGGATGGGTGGTTTTTTTTATTTTTTTTACACATATGTCTATAGATAGAGTTAATATATGTATATTCTTCAGCAAAAAAGTAGATACAGCTAAGCCCCAACAGAACACACCAACTTCAGTAACTGTTCCAGGACCTAGATATTGAACACAGACAGCATTGAGCAGTATCAAGGAAATTGTTAATTTAAACTGGGACATCTCTAACAAATGAGAGGTTACAAGTAGCAACTAAAAAAAAATCCATCAGGAAAGCCAGTAAGAAATTTATCATGCAGTCCAGATGAGAGAAATATAATATAAAAAATAATGCAAAATATATTTCAACTAGTTCCCCTTCTTGGCGTCACACAACTCAGTTTTCCTTGGTTCTGGAGCTTGCATATTAATGCAGAGGTTCATTCAACTAGAAAACTAATTCATTTGCCAATATGAACTTAAAGTGCACCATTTAAATTATTTATTACCTGTGATTTTTTTTTGCTTCCTGTTGCATTTGCTTCACTGATTAACTACCACAGTACATAAAGACTTCAATCTAACTCCTTAGTCCCAACTAGAGTAGACCCATTGAATCAACAGTTTACATATGTGTTCTTACCATTTAGCCATGAGTCTACTCTAGTTGGAAATAGCAACTGGATTTAAGACCAGAGAATCGATTAAGCCTACACTGCAACATGTTATATACAGTTCATTTGTAATAGTGTCAGAATGGGTAACACCCTTTGAAGGATAGCAAGGTATATGAAAAATGAGTACCAACCTGAAATTGTGAGACTGTCATTTCGAACGTTTTGCTTGTGATGTGCCCTGAAGCATCTGCCACTTTTACTGCCATGGTAACATATGGTGATTTCAAAGATTTACAGTTGTCAGAACTAACTGCCATTCCCAGTTTCCACTGAAAATCAATAAGCTACAAACAAAAACAATCATTTCAGATGTATGCTGTGGCAACTGGAATTATTCAGAAATGCCAAAATACATAGCATTGTGTTGAAATTCAATACCAAATTTTGGTTTGGCATTTCATGAATGAGACCTGGGCTCATGAGTTCCTCTGTCCCTCGCATGCTCAGATTCCCTTCTCTATTTCCTGGATCACAGCAATCCAAAAACTGCCAATTCCTATATATGTGTGAACTAAACCACTGTGCCATTTTAGAGAGGGATGGATTTTTGTTTTTAACTAGATTTTAGCAGAATGAGACCTTTCAGTGTAATTATTTTAACATTTAAATCACTACATTTCACCCTTTGTAACCTGTGAGAATACCTTTTATTAGTAACTCACTTGCTGGTGAGCCCTTGCATGCTGCAGATTATTCTGCAGTACAGGCTCATTTTATGTTGGGCACCAATCAAACCTGCTGGATCTCTACTGCCTGAAGAAAATGAATTCTACACCTGGCATTTGTTTGCAGTTATGCCTGACCAAGATAAGTCTGTACGGGAAGACAAAGAACTTTGTAATGACCATTATTACTCAACTTCTAATTGAGTAACTGGCAAGTCTAACTATCATTCAAAGACAATTGGCCACAAAGATGTCCATCTAGTAGAAGAGGAACACATAGATACTGATAATCAATTTCTAAGGAACCCCAAGATCTCCTGGAACACGGTTTGAAAGTCACTGTATATTTAGTTGTTCAACATGAGAAATCTCCATTCTTTATATAATTCAGATTTTTCCCCAACATTACTCAAAATCTATTCCTAAAATAGTATAGCTAGCAAGGGGGATACATTAAATGTCTTCAGTTAATATTTCCTTGGAAAGTTCTCAGTGTGCCAATATCCTAGTGGCTGCAATATACAGTTGTCCCTCTGTATCTACTGATTTTTTTATCCACAGTTCTAGCATCCACAGCCAGAAAATATTCAGCAAAATATAAAAATTCCCAAAAACAAACTTTGATTTTGCCTTTTTATATAAGGCACACCATTTTACTATGCTATTGTATTTAATGGGACTTGAATATCCACGGATTTTGTATCCATGGGTGATCCTAGAACCAAACCCCAGTGGATGCCAAGGGCCCACTGTATTTTGTAGACCACAGTGACATCTACTTCCAGTTTCACTTTATAAAGCTCTTCCTCATCTGGAAATATATATTTGTATGCTAAAAGAACATTTTATGTATCATTCTTAATTGAATTAGAAATCTCGTTGGCCTAAAGATTAAGAGAATCTTGAAATGTATGCCCGGCCTAGGTTATAGGTCTCAAACTGAATCAATGAACTTGGCCAGTCCATCTCCAGGTAAACATCAAGAGATTTCTCAACCAAATACTCATAGCAATTGATGCAAATGTGTAATAAAATGCTTATGAAATATAAACAGAAATTTGTTTCACTTTGCAGAAGTCAAAAGCAGATCAATTAAAAACAATACAAGTCCACCCCACAAACTTCTTCCTCCATTTTAATGTATTTAAGACATACCATATTCTGTGGCTTAACATCAATACACACACAGAGAAAGAGGATTAGGGTGGAAATTTAATATATGTGGAGTTTCTTTAGAAGATCTCTGAAATATCAGGTATTACTCAATTAGATAATTGTTAAAAAGCTCTGGACATGATTTCAATAATATTTAACATACAAGCTGAAATAAACCAATCAACAGACTGTTTAGAAAACAAGGTTTTACTTTACCCAGAAGTAGTTGGTCAATGTTTCTTAAATATTTATCTTAGTTTTATTCATGTTCTAGAAGACTATAATATATCATCTGAGAGCAGTGCTATTTAGCCTTGAGTATAAGCAAGCAATTGCTGGAGTAAAATACTCAATATATCTGAACATTTTACTCCAGTCCTCTAAAGAAATAGGGTATTCCAAGTGTAAACCTCTACTAGAAAGAACGGTTTACCTGTCCGACAGCTACCACATTTTTTGCATCTTCTGCTTCCATGACAGCTCTTCCCTGTTCATTCCATACATGCCGGATAACCTGAACCGCTTGTTTTGGCAGGCTACCAACTGCACTTCCTAGTTTAGTGGATAATTCTTCAGGTGAGAGTTTGTTTTTTGCTGCTGTGCTATACAAAATAAAATGGGGGAGGGGAAAGGACTCTTTACTTCTTGATTTTCAATAGAAAAGATCAGCCTTTTAAAGTTTTCTTTGGTCAAGAGAAATTAACACTTAATTTGGTACTTGCTGAACTAATAATACTCTAAAGATCTAAATGTTTTATGTTCTCTCATGTGCGTAAGCCCATTCTGCTTCCAAAAGAGGTCAGGACAGCACTCATGGAATTATCCTATTAAATCTTTACAAAGAGTACTGTGACAAAGATTGACCAGAGACATACTAGCAGAAAACCTCACAAACCTGGAATACCTACTAAGAAAGGAAGTGCTAAGGCAGGCTTAATGTTTAACATAAAGAAAATAAAAATAATGACCACCGAGGACCTTCACAAGTTCAACCTAAACAATGAAGAAATAGAAATAGTAAAAGAATTCCCATACCTGGGATCAAACATTGATAGAAACAGGGACTGCAATCAGGAAATCAGAAGAAGATTAAGAACGGGGAGGGTGGCTATGAAAGAACTAGAAAAGATGCTCAAATGTAAAGATATACAACTCAGCACAAAAGTTAGAATCATACAAGCCATCGTATTCCTATTACCATTTATGGATGTGAGAGCTATACAGTTAAGAAAGATTAGGAAGAAAATCAATTCATTTGAGATGTGGTGCTGGAGAAAAGTGGTGAGGATCCCATGGACAGCCAAAAGGACAAACAAATGGGTCCTAGAGCAGATCAAGCCTGAAACCTCCTTGGAAGCCAAGATGACAAAACTGAGGCTGTCGTACTTTGGACATATCATGAGGAGAGAGGACTCTTTGGAAAAAGCAAATACTGGGAAAGGTGGAGAGAAGTAGGAAGAGAGGAAGGCCACATGCCACATGGATGGACTCTATTAAGAAGGTGATGGGTATTAAGGGGTTGCAGGAATTAAGCAGAGCAGTGGAGGTCTTGAGAGGTCTCATCCATAGGGTCAACATGAGTTGAGATCGACTTGAGGGCAGTTAACAACAACAACAAAGTACCAATTTGCCCTCATGTTCAAACTTTCCAACTTTAGAAAAAACATTTTACCTTGACATCTCTGTATGTGGGGAAAAAAAAACCCACCTATTTTTCTAACACCCCAGAGTCTAATGTAGAATGCTAAACCAGGCCTCATTATTCAACTTGAACAGGAAGATGCATTCCACACCACATCAAACACTTCTATACAAATAGAAGTTGCAAGTAAAGATCAATAATAAGGAGCTTCCTTTTACGCCCTCTTGCCATTGATTGTGCTATGCAGGGAAGAAAATAGCAGGTATGCATTTCTTGAAGCAATTAAAGAAGTAGGAAAGACTGCCTTTGCTTAAAAAATGGTAAAGATATTCCCCGTTGACAAGGTTGTCAAGTTGTGTCCGACCATAGGAGGTGGTGCTCAGCTCCATTACTAAGCCAAAGAGCCAGCATTGTCAGAGACTACTTTGTGTTCGTGTGGCCAGCATGACTGCACAAAAGGCATGCATTTCTTGAAGCAATTAAAGCAGCAGGAAGGACTGCCTTTGCTTACCTGAATATAAAAGAAATAGCATTAACTACTTTTGCCAGGTCACTAACAGTTATTTCAATTCCAGCTGCTTGAAATCTCTAGGAAAGAAATACAATTAATAGGGTTTCACCAAAAGACAAATTAAACAGTAGGTTGTCATCTGCGCCTAAATCCAACTGCTAATTCCAACTAGAGTATATTATAAATGAATAAATGAATTTCATATAACTAATGACTTCCCATTCAGCAACTGATTCATTGGGTTTACTATTGTTGGGACTAGCAACTGCACTTAGAACAATATGGTTTTCATATTACTGCTAGCTATTCACCTTACCTGACATAGTTCAATTGTATTTACGGCTGGGATGTGGCACTGCAGATACCGGATAATTTGTTCACACTGAGAGAGAGAGAGGCAGATTTCACAGGTTAAAAGATAATCATTATTTGCTAACTGCAAGTGCAACTAGAACATTTTTTTTTTTTCCGGAAAGCAACTGTAATCCTATGGTTTTGGTGGTCATATATTATCAGTGAAAAGATGGTTTGTATGTGTCTAGTTCTAGAGCTGGTCTTAAAAATGGTTTCTGAATCAGAAAACCTACATGGTGCTGCATTGTGCTAAGATTAAATAGCTGACAATCAGCTATTTGTCAGCTTAATAGCAGGAAAGGAACTGACTAGTCAGCTTTAAAAACCTACTTATGCCTGCATATTTTAGTACATTAATCAGTTTAACTTCTAGCTAATTAATAGACTAATTGCAATCACTGAAGCTGAGAATTAGGCAAACTTATTTTTAGGCAGCTTTTGTCACTTTTGTTCCCATAATTAAAAAAATGAACTAATATTAAGTAAACTTTCTCACAAACAAATATCTCCCAAATTGAGTCCATATTTAAATTTTGTGAAAATCTTATCTGGTAAATATACAGTCATATTACTTCAAATATGAAGTCAACAGAAATTACTCCAATCAGTCAACAACTGTAAATGCATCATATAACCACCATATGAAGTCTTCTGTCAAGCAAACAATGAAACACCTATATTTTATTTACTTCAAATAAAATATTTTACAAGCCACACAAGTGATTTTTAAATAAAAATACATTATCCAAAGAGGCTAAAACTTCAAATTTCAGTTCCAGTGATTTCCAGATTATCTTTTCATAAAGTACCACTTCATCCTTCTAATTCAATTCATAAAATTATCAGTTCATGTTATGGCAATGGATTTCAAAAAGTGGGGTGGTATCCCCGTGTGTGTGCGCACACGTGTACGTGAGAGAGATAGAGAGTTGCTCAAAGGTGGAGCGAGATTTGGAGGCCTGATCCCAAGCCCTCCTGCTCCTTCTCCTCCTCTTCCCAATTTTTTTTATGTGTAAAATTTACACATGCATTAATACTAAATTTACTTAAATAAAACTGTACTAATTTAATGTTATTTCCTTACAGTCACCTCTCCTTTTTTGCGGGGGATCCATTCCGGACCTCCCCACATAAAAGGAAAAGTGCAAATATTCAAGGCCTATTGGTTTGAATGGAGGCACGTGTCTGCAGGGGCCAGTGGGGGTGTGCCCCATTTTGTGTCCCTCCGTTCGTCCTTCACAGATAAGTGAGGGTTGTGGACTTCAAGTCTGCAAAAACGGAGGGACAACCGTATAAAATGTTAAAACATCAATATACATGACTATGCAAATCAATATATGCACACTAAATAATCAAAATATTTATATTCATAAACTATATCAAGGGAGAGGCATGATGTCTACATGTAAGTGTAAAGGGGAGTCCCAAGGGTGAAATGTTTTATTACCACTGTTTTTTATTACCACTGTTATGGTATTATAACACCATCTATATACATGGTGAACAAAATAACAAATGAACAATATAATCCATGTCCAGGCTCAACAATGGGTTTGCAATCTAAAATAGGTATAAACAGAAAAAGGGGAAATGGAAGCATTGGTAAATTGAAGGAGAATATAAGTAATTTTAACATCTGTTGCTTTGGCTGAAATTGTAGGACCACAGAATGGGTTGCAATGAGTACAGAAAGCTTGAAAGAGCAAAATATCATATACAGATTGCTATCTGGATGAGAAAGCAGCACTTACTGGGGAACAGGTGAAGCAGTATTGCAGGAAGAGGGAGATACAGTGAAAAGAAATGAGATTTCAAGATTGATGATGGTGTGTGCCACCAGTAACCTGAATTCAGATCAGAGGCATTAACAGCTAGTGCTTTTAATTGACTTGTGTAAAATGTTACAGTCAGCAACCTAGCTGCTGCATCTTCAACTAACTGCATCTTCCATGCTGCAATGAAGAGTACCTCAATGTTGAACACATCACAGTAATCTAACCAGAAAGTTCCAGTACATGAACTGTTGTGGCTATATTATCCCTTTCCAGGAAAGACTGTAGCTAGTGGACTCTAAGCCACAGAGTCCATTTGGCCTCCGATGCAAAAGACAGATTTAGGAGTACTTCCAAACCATGTACTGTATTCAGGAGAGTGCAATGCCATCCACGACAGATAACTTGCCCAATTCCCAGATATTGATATTCCCAAAGAGCTTCTATCTTACTGGATCCAGGGTGACTCTATTGATTCTCATCTAGCCGATTACAGCAACCAGGCCAGATAATAAGTGGGTAGCCCCCAGCCCCCAAAAGCTTAATGATCTCACCTAGACTTCTTGCAGCATGGATGGCCTCCTATGGCACCCCACAGTTGAATAGCTGAATGAACATCCTCCAATAACATTTTCTGGAACTGGAAGTTACAGCCAAGCAGCCCTCTGCCATTTGGACGCTGAATGAGATTGGCTAAATAATGCAAGAAACCATTTCCCACAGAGAAATAACCATCTTATGCTCAATGGAAGTGGGGAAAATTGTCTTTAACAATGTCATCCAATCCATGTTTACTCGTTATATTTATATCCCACATTTCTTTCAATGAGTTCAAAATGGTGTAAGTCGAGTGGTTCCCCCCTTTTCATTTTAACTTCCCAAAAACTCTGTGAGCGAATGGCCCAAGGTCATTCAATGAGTTTCATATTCAGTGGAAACTAGAACCTAGATTTCCCATGTCTCAATCTAACATTGCAAACTGGCTCTTACTCAGATGCAAACAGTGACACTTTTCACAAGATAAACATACATGGGATTGCAACCTAAATCTTAAAGGCAGCCTAAAAAATAGCCTATCAGGCAACATAATGTAATACAGTCGGCCCTCCGTTTTCACAGGGGATCCATTCCACCACCACAAAAATGGAGACTTACCAATATTCAAGCCCCATAGGCTTGAATGGAGCACGTGCCTGCGAGGGCGCACCCCACTGATTTGAACAGAGTTTGCCCCTTCATGAATATTCAAAACCGTGGGCCTTAAGTCTATGAGAACGGAGGGGTGACTGTACACCCTTCAAGATGTTTTGGGTTACAACTCTGATTACACCTTCCCATTGTTAGCTGCAGGAATGGGACTGTTAGTACAAAACAAATAGAAGGCATCAGGTTGAGGAAGGTTGTCTTAAGGCAATGTGATCCCTTGTTTTTCTTTTGAGAGGCTAACTTCCAAGAAACAAATGACAAATTAATGTAAGACATATACACAGTGAAGTCTCATTTTCTTTTCTTTTTAATAAAACAATGTGATGGTTTCATATGTTACTTACTAGTTCTGCAAACAGATCCTGTGGTATTTTTTGAACTGTATCTGTTGTGTTGCCAAAATCTACAAAATAAAGATATTCTGCAGTAATGAATAAGAATTTCCACACACTGCTCTACACAGGCAAGTTCTTAGTTGATTTTCATATTTTATAACTGTACATAGCTTTTTATAATTGTTGTTACATATACTTTAAGATTACTTAAGACACCTAAAGAATCAATAAAATACATTTAATACAGAAAATGTGGTAATTTGTCAAAAATTAAGAAAAACAATACAAATGAATTGCTTTGAAAAACGTTATGTTCAACAGTGTGTCAATAAATTACAGGCTATCTGTTCCTTGTTCATCAGGGGGAAATGAAAAAGGCAATTATCTTTTGCCAGTAATATCATCCTAAAAGTAAAGGTAAGGGTATTCCCCTTTGACAAGGTTGTCAAACTATAGGGGGCCATGCTCATCTCCGTTCCAAGCCAGAGTCAGAGTTGTCAGAGACTACTCTGTGACCATGTGGCCAGCATGGTTGCACAGAACGCTGTTTACCTTCCCACTGAAGTGGTACCTAATTATCTACTTGCATTTGCATACCTTCAAACTGCTAGGTTGGCAAAAGCTGAGACTAGTGACAGGAGCTCATCCAAAGCCTTTAGCAACAACTAAAATGTTATAATGTAGTGAAAAGGCTTTGATATTTCCCAGAACTTGATTCTTCATGTTACAAACATAGACAAGAGGAGGAAGGTGGGAAGACAACTAAGGGCTTTTGCAGACTGCTAGAAATAGTGCAATTTGAGTCCACTTTAACTGCTCTGGCTCAGTGCTAGGGAATCATGGGAATTGTATTTTTTTTTTTCTGAGACATTGAGCCTTCTCTGTCAGAGAGCTCTGGTGCCACAATAAACTACAGTTCCCATGATTCCCTAACACTGAGTCCGGGCAGTTAAAGTGGACTCAAGTTGCACTATTTCTGGCAGTCTGCAAAGGCCCTTAGCTAGCACTGCAGTTGAACTGTTAATTTAGGAATTCAACTTTCATTTCCATTAATCCATTCAATGTGCCTACCAAAATACATTTGCTATACAGTTTCAAAATAGATTGTTGGGTGCGTGTTTTGTTAAACCTAAAGATTTCTTTCTTTTTCTAATATAAATACAAGTAGACACCTGGGAATCCTGTCACTATATTCACTTATGTGCAGAAGAACACACACAACTTGGTGGCAAGCCTGATAACAACATGTTAAAGCATCATCTGTTCTACACTGCTGTATACTGAATGCCCCCTGAAATCCACGTGAGAAGGTAAATCATAAACAAAGAAGTCCTGAACAAAGACTATGAATTCTTAAAATTCATACTGGACATATACTACCAGATATTTTTGACTTTTGTGGTTGGGAGGTCCAGATGGAAAGCACCTAACACTACCAATGGAGAGACACTGAGGAGGCACTCTGTTATGTCCTCAATACATTTTTTTTTTTGTGGAAAGAAAGAGATAGAAGCAGTTATAGGAAAACCTGGGAAGGTTACAAGTGAAAAACAATTTCAGGTGCTTCCAAAGAAAAAATTTATTTTTCTACAAGTATCACATTTCTTCACAAATTATACTGAGCTTGGAGTGAGGAAGTGAACCCAAGTAAAGCCATTCCCTATTTGTATGTAGAGAGATCTTGTAGCACCTTTGAGACTA
>JAIPUX010001232.1:34977774-35007890 GCA_020142125.1 Phrynosoma platyrhinos
AGACAGGTTCAAGATAGAAGGAGACAGTTCTAAAACCAAAAAGACAGTTCTAAAACCAACAAGACAGGTTCAGGATATCAAGAGACAGTTTAAAACCAAAGAGACAGTTAAAGATATAAAGAGACAGTTCTAAAACCAAAAAGACAGGTTCAAGATATAAATACTGTACATAACAATAATAATACAAACACATAAACTAAAGAATGCTGGCAGAATACAGTACAATTTAAATACAGTACATTTAAATCGGAATACAGTACAATTTAAATACAGTATGTTTAAAGCAAATACAGTACTTGTATTTAAAGCAAAATGGATAGGAAGGATTGATATCAGGAGTAACATTGTGAAAACCATATCAAAGAATGGCATACATCTTACATATAAGAGGAATAGTTGCTACTTCAGAGAGAAGGGAAATGTGGCGTAAAAAGTTTCAAATGGAAGAAACAGATACAATTCAGCTGGACTTTGAAGAAGATATTTGTTATTTATTATAATGTTATGCTTATTAATTTATATAGTATTTATTTGTTATGGGGAGGGGGTTGAGGAATTGTAAATATTGTAAATTGTTCTATGGTTGAATGTTATATGGTGATGATGCTGGTGGAGTCAGGGTTTTATAATAATAATAATAATAATAATAATAATAATAGGAGGCTTGGTAGTGACGTGTTGCTGAATGGGGTGGTGGGAGGCGGGTGGGTGGGTGTAGTAGGGTGTTGGTGGGGGAACCTGAGAGGACTCGTCTTTAAGGGCTTTGGTTCTGAGAAGGACCTGGAGCTTTAACATTTTCTTTGTGTGTGTTCTTGTTTTTCAGGTCACAAACCAGGTGAGCAGCTCTTACCTGTTATTACCTGTCAGTCAGATCAGGGCCCCTCTTCTTCTCTGTGAGCTTCTGAGTCTTCTCTTAATAACTTTTCTGCTGTATTATAGTGGGAACAAGGGAAATAGGGTGCCCCCCCAGATGTTTCTGGGATGCATCTCCAAGAAACTGTCATTTGTATAATCAACAGCAAGGTACACATTTCCCACCTTTGTTCTGTGTTAAGACATGCATGCACTTGCTCTGTATTAATGCATGCATGCACATATATCATGTCTATTCTGTGTCTCTTATCTCCCTACTGAGGTATCTGCTCAAGCTGGCTGTTGTTGTGTGCCGAACCTATAATTGGATTTTCCTGACAAGTTTCTTCAGAAGAGGTTAGGCATTACGTTCCTCTGAGGCTGAGAGAATGTGACTTGCCCAGGGTCACTAAGTGGGTTTCCATGGCTGAGCAGGGATTCAGACCCCGGTCTCCAGGTTCATAGTCCAACACTCAAGCCACTACGCCACACTGTCTCTTCAAATAGGCTATAGCCCATGCAAGCTGATGACTCAATCCATGTTTTAGGGTCCTTTCACTTTGTTGTTGTTACGACCCTATGAATGAGAGACCTCCAGGTTCTCTTTTCTTCAGCAGCCCTGTCTATGAGTCCATCCATCTGGAATGTGTTCTTCCTCTTTTCCTGCTGCCTTCTACCTTAACAAGCATTGGCTGGGAGTGATGGGAGTTCATCTAAAATACCCTGGAAGGCCTCAGGTTGTGGAAGCCTAATATGTGGCAACTTTTATAGTTAGAATGTAAGGTGTTCTAGACTAAAGAGTATCATTAGATTTTCTGAAACCAAACAGACTGCTAGAAATAGTGCAAATTGAGTCCACTTTAACTGTCCTGGCTCAGTGCTAGGGAATCATGGGAATTGTATTTTTTTCTGAGACGTTGAGCCTTCTCTGTCAGAGAGCTCTGGTGCCACAATTAACTACAGTTCCTATGATCCCCTAGCACTGAGCCAGGGCAGTTAAAGTGGACTCAATCTGCACTATTTCTGGCAGTCTGCAAAGGCCATTACTCTAATAAATCAGGACCTTTATGTGTTAAAATGAGATGGTTTGTGAATGAAGGTCCTCTTCTCTTGAAGCTGAATTAATAATATATGAAGTATGATCAGGCTAGTTATGGGATGCAGTGGCTCAAGTGGTTAAGACGTTGGCTCTGTTTATTGCAAGATTGGCAGGTTGGCAGTTCAAGGCCTGGGTGCTGCATGATGGGGTGAGCTGCTGTCACTAGTCCCAGCTTCTGCCAACCTAGCAGTTCGAAAGCATGGGAATGCAAGTAGATAAATAGGTACAACTTCTCAGTGGGAAGGTAAACAGTGTTCTGTGCAGTCATGCTGGCCACATATCACAGAGTAGTCTCTGACAACTCTGGCTCTTTGGCTTAGTAATGGAGATAAGCACGGCCCCCTACCTTGGCCACAACTTGACAACCTTGTCAGTGGGGAATACCTTTACCTTTAGTTATGGGTACATGGGTCAGCATGTTTACCTGAAGTCCTGTTTACAACAATTGTATATCTTTATAAATTTATAGCATTAGTAAAGTGTCTAAATATTTATCACTTTAATTTTGGTGGTTATTGCTTTAAAATTGTTATTTTGTGTAATTTTCTCTGCTTGCTGTCAAACCTTATTGATTCAGTATGCCTTACTTTCGCTTGCTCTAACTTCATAATCTCTGCCCATAATTCCCTTTAGCATATTTCATCCCATTTTTTCCTCTACATATGTAAGCTATCTAGATAGTATCATGCCATTTCTGTAATCGGTCATACCTATAAGACTTCTCATTGTGTCCTGTATGACCAGTTTTAAGTGACACTGGGAAATGTGCTTCCGTAATGCTTAGGCAATACCTCAGTTTTGTAGTGAGGGACAGCAATTAAAAGATGGTGGAGTTGATGTGGGAAGATTAATTCTGACGTGTGTGCACAAGGAATGAGGGTGAGGAGTAAGCTTTAAAAAATATATGGCAACACTTAGAATGCTTCATTTATTAATTATATAGAGCACACTTTTTTCATCAAGAGTTTATTTTGTCCCATACTTCAGTGGGGGAAGCTCCTAGTTAACTAACTTCTAAATTAGCCTTCCACAACCTGGTGTCCTCCAGATGTATTCGACTGAAGCATCCATTATACCTATGCATTTACCATATGGGTATGATTGATATGAATTAGAGTATCTCAGTATGTCCCTGGACATCAGAATAGAGAAAGCTGGATAATAGGTATTGGGAAAAGGTAAGAATGATGTGAATTGCAACTCCAAGCATTCTTCACCATAGGCTATGATGACTAGAGCTACTGAGTTGCATTTCAGCAATGACTAGAAGGATTTCCACCCTGGTATAGAGTCACCAAGATCATGACATTTGAGAATACAGTTGGCCCTCCGTTTTTGCAGGGGATTGAATGGCAGAGCATGCCCATGAGTGTGTGCGATTGCGCACTGTGGGCATGCACCCCATTATGTCCCCTCTGTTTACCACCTGCGGATAGGTGTGGGATGTGGATTTGGAGTCTGTGAAAATGGACTGTACTGTCCCTAAAGAAGCTGAGATAAAGAATTTCATTTGTATTTAGCTAAATACATTAATGAGGAATAATTATTTTTTGTGAGATGGTTATCTTTATGTAATGTGCATGGATTAGAAAGGCATTGCTCAAAACTATCCCAGAGAAGCCAAAAACGGAAAGAGTTGACTGCTGTTCAGACAATGATGAAATGGTTCTTTCTAGCATCAGCACATTTGCTTCATAAAGGAACTTTCCTGTAAGTCTCTTGGGCAGACTAGTTTTGAGTTCCATGTAGATTTCCATGCAGCAGTTGTTTATGTAGAGATAACAGTGTAGTTTGTAGCAGTTTATAAGAAAGATGAAACCAAGAAACAAAAAACAAACCCTGACCCAACTTAGTCTTATACTGTCAGTTAAGAGAGAACAGAATGTGAGGAGAGAGACGCATGAGTAGAAGGGCATGACTATGAACAGAAGAAGTTAACATGCATTTAAGAACCTAATTGCAGCTCAGGATGAGAATTAAAGGGCTAAACTGAAATTATTGTGGAAAATGTAGGCTTATCAGTATAGCAGTTATTCTCATTTATGTGCCTGCGCTGTGGGCTATATTTCAGAGGAAGGAATTGGCAGAACCACCACTGAGTATTCCTTGCCTAAACAAACACTACAAAACTGATGGGGTTGCCATACGTCAACTAGTTACTTGAAGGCATTTAAACACATATGTATTGTTTTTGGTAATTTTAGGGAACCCCCATCCCATAGAACTCCATGCACTGTCATCAGTCATGAAGCAAGCTTTACATTGGAATAAAGAAAAGCCTTTTTCCTCCAAACCTAATTATACCATCAGGACTGAAGCATTGTCACAGAAAGGAGAGGGTTAACCCTTGACACAATCCTCTCTGCTGTTGCCATGCACAGCAGAAAGGCTTGCCAAACCCCCCAAGAACCTCTCCTTGGTTCCAAAGGAAGGCTTTTGGCCAGACAGCTATTATGCATAGGTATTTTGCTATGAGGTTGCACATAAGAAAGAACGTGTGTTCTCACTTTGTGTGCCTTTGCGTTTTTAATACAATAAATTATGTCTTAATATTGTAGCTCTCCGTGTTTCTATCTGTACCTTCTTTTAATACTCTTGTGTCCCATACTTGGGAGTAAGGTGGGATATAAATTAAATGCCTATATGGTTTGTGTTGAGTGTTGTTGCTCCTGCTTCCCATGTCCTAAGTAGTGTGTGAAGCGTAGATCCTGCGTATGTCTTATGTAATACTTGCTTTTTAATAACAAATATCAGATTTCCATTTCCAGTTGCAAACTGCTTATGCAGTTTTCCTATAGTCCATAAAAGTGAAGGATGCATTTAATGACAGATATTTCTTTTTTGAACTAGTTTCTCAAACAGCTGGGGATACATCCCAGCTGGCAGTTCGTAGATGTGTATGGTATGGATCCAGAGCTACTTAGCATGGTGCCAAGACCTGTTTGCGCTATCCTCCTCCTCTTCCCAGTTACAGAAAAGGTAAATATTTGTAGATCCCTAGCATAATGATCTTTTTTGATTACAAAAACCTTTCCCTGGGTCTTAGGAATGAGCTAACAAAATGAGGTTTCAGCCTGGCATATTGGACTTGGGAAACAAGCAGTGAATGTCATTTTCCTCACCTTCTTGTCTCATGTACTAATTCTGGTGTAGATGTCCTCACTTCTTAAGGCAGTTTCCCATGATATCCAGACTGGAAAGCTACAATTCAAACCAGGATTTGTCCTTATGACCTCTGCCCTCATTTTAATAGACCTTGGTATAGCTGAAAGCCTGTAATGAGGAACCTTTGCAGTAGAGAGGTACTGTCAACATTTTATATAATAACCTTTGACTGCTATAAAGCACTTTTACAGTTTTCCAAGAGCATACGAAATCAACAGCCTGTGTCAGGAATTTGAAATTCTGATTAAAATTAAGAGTGACATTTTAAAAAGAAATTACTTATTTTCTTTCTGAGTGAAAAAGCTGCAATATGTTGCCATATCTATTAAATGCCTTTCCCTCCCCCTATTGCATAATGTGTATTCATCATCTCTTTACAAACATGTGCAAAAAGTTACTAGCCCACTCCCTTGATGGCTATGTTCGTGACACATCAACAACTTGAAAAATAATTCTTTCATATGTAGAATTTTCATCCTGGTCACCAAGGTGCAGTTCTTTCCACAGAAATGGTAATTTAGAAGCCTATATTAATGACAAGGTGTGCTAATTTTGGATCTAGACATGGTGGCATTCTAAAAGCTTATTTATTTATTTTTGAACAGTTGTTTCTGGAGAACAACAATACTGGCATACTAGTATGTTGGCTTCTAGACAGCGGGCATTGCTAACCTAAGCAAATGTTAACCTCTTAAGAGTTTCTAATGCGTGTTGTTGTGTGCCTTCAAGTTGTTTCCAACTTACGATGACTCTAAGGCAGGGGTAGGCAACCTAAGGCCCGGGGGCTGGATGCGGCTCTCCGAGGCCTTTGGACCAACCCCAGGCCGGTCCTGCCGCCTCCCATCACCACCACCGCCCGTCATGATGATATTGAATATTGTTGTTATTACTTATTCTTGGGGTTTTCTTGGCAAAATCTCCACAGGGGTTTTGCCATGGCTTTTCTGGGGCTGAGAGAGTGTGCATGCATTTTTTAAATTTTTTTTAAAAAAACATTTTTATTTATTTATTTATTTATTGGTGCTTCAGCCCCCCAATTGTTTGAGGGACAGCAACCCAGCCCGTGGCTCAAAAAGGTTGCCTACCCTGCTCTAAGGTGCCTGCTCTAAGGTACTCTTATCACAGGGTTTTCTTTGCCAGATTTGTTCAGAGGGGGTTTGCCTTTGCCTTCTGGGGCTGAAATTGTGTGACTTCTCCAAGGTCACTGATTGGGTTTCCATGGCTGAACAGGGATTTGAATCTTGATTTCCAGTCATAGTCCAAACTCAAACTAATACACCACACTAGCTGTATAGTTGCTTAATCAGTTAAAATATGCTGAATCAATAAGAAGCTACCCTCTGTTAGTTGGATAGCAGATCTTTCAATGCCTAATTAATTTTTATTTTTAATATTAATACTTAAAAGCACCAAACATAGAATTGTCTGGAAAAAAAAGAATGGTAGGTGCCTCTTCTCAGATAGTGCTTGTTGCAGTATGTGCTAATTATCTAACTAGATTTTCATCAAAGCAACAGGTTTTAATGACAACCAATTGGATTTGTGTAAGAGTATTTGAACTGGATGACAACACAGCTTTTTAATTGCTGAAATATAGGAGTAAAATTGAAGATTGATACTACTTTCATGTAAAATGTTTCAGAATGTTACACACTTGTGCAACTAAAGGCCTAAGCAGACTGCCAGAAATAGTGCACATTAAATTGAGGCACTGCCCTGGCTCAGTGCTAGGGAATCATGGCAATTGTATTTTTTTCTGAGACATTGAGCCTTCTCTGTCAGAGAGCTCTGGTGCCACAATAAATTACAGTTCCCATGATTCCTTAGCCCTGAGCCAGGGCAGTGCCTCAATTTAATGTGCACTATTTCTGGCAGTCTGCTTAGGCCCTAAGTTTGATTTGTTGAGGTGTTTGTAACATCTTTCTCAGATGTGAAGATAATGATTAAAATCTTTGGCCTAAGTCTAACATCAGATTGGAAGAAACAGCCAGTGCTGGACTTCCAGTGATGGAACAATGGAGTCCAACTGGAGAGGAGGCAATATCTCCCCTGCAGCTTGTCATGTTCCCTTAAAATTAGCTTGAGGCCCACTTCCTGCTAAATCCTGTTATTCTGCTAGTAGAAGTTCAGGTACACACCACCTCCTGATACAATTTCAGTAGATTGTAATGTTCTGAATAATGAGCACAACTAGCCATTTGTGCTTTGAAGGTTATTTAACCAAATTAAGGGCTATGTATAAAGTGCATAAGAAACCATGTGCTTTAAACTTTTTATAAATTTTAAGACATGTGACAGCCATATGAAAACTAGTTAGTCAGTTGTTTCAGTTGACAGAAGTTATTTTTTTCTTTCTGTTCACTGTCAGTAAAATAATATGTTGTTTTTACATTAGTAGGAGTAAAGAAATTGAGTCAAGAAACTTACTATATAAAATCCAAAAGAGCAATGTGTTAATGATTTCACGTGGGACATAATACAGATCCAATACTTCATTATATCCTTTACAATTAAAAGGAGCTAATGGAGGGATGTTATAGTTGATTAGTAGGAGTAAATACTAACCATGCTAAAGACAAAATATGAATGGTACTCAATGCATATATACTAAAAGTTGAAAGTAAAAGTGGGGTGAGGTCCTAAAAATTAGAAAAATCTCCAGTTAATAAGATACTTCAAAAGTTGGAATCAACTTATTTTTAGACTGTATTTAACTCTTTCTGATATGAGCTGTTTAAAAACTTGATAGTTTTTTTTAAAAAAAAAATAAAACTTGAATATGTTTTATTTTCTAAATTAAGTGTCTCTTTTTCACTTTCTAGTATGAAACGTTCCGAACAGAAGAAGAAAATAAAATAAAATCTCAGGGGCAAGAAGTCAAACCAGCAGTGTATTTCATGAAGCAAACAATCAGCAATGCCTGTGGAACTATTGGGCTTATTCATGCTATTGCTAACAACAGAGATAAAATTAACTTTGGTAAATGCTTAATTTTTACTCTTTTGCCTTTTATTTATTTGAAAGATAGGTGGCGCTCCTGAACTACTTACTATTTATGAGAAGAAAACTTACAAATAAGTAACTGTGGACCGAATTGCATTTTAAATAAGTAATACATGAATGATGAGTACCAAGTTGCATTCAGTATAATACAAACAAGCCTGTAATTTCAGGCTTTATTTAAATTTTGCTTCTGTTTGCTTATTAAACTAAAAAGTGAACTGGAAAACTGGTAAACTTTTCTATGTTTGAGTTTGAGGCTTATAGTATGTCAGCACAGCTTGAAATTTATTTGCACCTTGAAAAAGTAGTACATTTTTTAAAAAAATCATGTTCTTTAATTTGTTTAGAAGAAGATTCTTCTTTGAAGAAGTTCCTAGATGATTCGGTACCCATGAGTCCTGAAGAGAGGGCCAAATACCTAGAAACCTATGAAGTTAGTATTTGTTTACTTAATTTCAATTTATACTTCACTTTCTTGTTTGCTTATAACTTGTACTCCCACACATTTAGGCCAGTCACTATCAAACAATATTGTAGGGCATTTATTAGGCATTTATCATGCTACTTAGGACTAAATTATAATTCAAAATGTCAAACAGCTAATATATATGTTAGTTGCTTTTTATTTAACAAGTAAAAAAGTTTATGTAATATCACAATGAGGGCCTGCACAGAATAATGGTTTGAGTGTTGGACTAGGAAGCTGTGAGACCAGTGTTTGAATTCCCACTCAGATAGCAAAACTCATTAGGTGACCTTGGGCAAGTCACATTCTCTCAGCTTCAGAGGAGAGCAATGGTACACCTCATCTGAATAAATCTTGCCAATAAAACCCTGTGAAAGGGGAGTCAGAATCATAAGTCAGAAATGACTTGAAGGCAATAACAAGAGCAACAAATATTAAAATATCAAGACAGGAGCATTTTCAGAATTACTTAAGGAACTAAAAATTCATGATTTAACTTACAAGCACGCTGCTCACGATTAGAAAAAATGAGTTAGTGTTAGTGTGGTGTGTGTATGTGTTTTTTGCATTCTGTTTTATAATACAAAAGCCTGAAAAGATCAAGATATGTGACCTTCAATTTCAGTGACATGCAGAAACACCCAGTGTTGAAGTAATGCTTTGATAGTCCACATAGTCAAATGTGCAGTCATTATTGTACTGTACTGTTTATGTGCCTTAAAGTGGCCTGTTGACCTATGGCGATCCCATGAATTTCATAGGGTTTTCTTAAGCAAAGAAGACTAAAGTGTTTTTGCCAGTTCTTTCCTCTGAAACAGAGGGCCTGAAGAGATTGCCAGAAATAATCCAGCTTGAGATTACTTTAACTGCCATGACTCAGTGCTAGGGAATCATGGGAACTAGCTTATTATGGCACCAGAGCTCTCTTAACAGAGAAGGCTCAATGTCTCAGAAAAAATACAATTCCCATGATTCCCTAGCCTTGAGCCAGGACAGTTAAACTGGGCCCGTGCTTTGACTAATCTTAACTACTGCCATCTCCAGTTTGGAGACTTCTGGTAGCTAAGTCAGAAAACCTTACATGCTTGACCTAAGTGAAGAGCACTGTGTTACTTGAACTGTTGGTCTTAATTAACTTTGAGGAAAAACAATATTGTTCTCACTTCAGCAGTGTGTGAGGGAACTGCTGTCCTGCCCAGACCTCCTTTTATCAAAGCAAATGATTGATTATCTAAGGAACATGGTGTTAGAATAGTTGAAGATGCTTCTGAATTACAGTGTTACTTTCAACTTAAAGGCAGATGATTTAGTTATGCAGCTGCTAATATTGGGTTAAAGAGAGTTCATTATTTATTGTTGTGCTCCTTCAAGTTGTTTCAAACTTACGGCAATCTTAAGGTGAACCTATCATGGAGTCTTCTTGGTAAGAATTGTTTTCTGTTGAGACTGAGGGATTGTGACTCACCTAATGGGTTTCTGTGGCTGAGTGGGAATTTGAACCCTGTAGTAGTAGTACAATGCTCAAACCAGTACACCATTATGGCTCATTTGTTATACTCCTTACTTAAAGATTGAAAATTTAAAATGAGTTAGCTATTAAATGATTACATATATCATTGATAACTGTATAATGTGTACAGTTTAAGATCTAATGTAAAGACTAATGACCATTCTTGAAATTTCAGGCTATTCGTGTTACTCATGAATCCAGTGCCCACGAAGGTCAGACTGAGGTACTGAAGTGAACTTTTACTAAGTAGAGTTTTTATTAGTGTTACTTGTGTTAAATACATTGTTGGAAAATTTTTCCTTTTCCTTTCCTCTGAACATTTTCATCAGACTACTAAAAGCTCCAGAAGAACAGTATCATAGAAAACGAGCACGTGTCAGCCCAGATATATGAATTATTCTATAATAATTAGTAGGTTAATCATTTTCTGAGCAGAGAAGGGAGGAACATCTTTTGGATGGGTTGTTCCTCCCACTTGTTTCCACCAAGAGGAGCAACCACAGAAAGACCAGTCCCATTCATGTCTCTTCTCCGATAGGACACATTTCCGTCTTTGCTCAGCAGTCCATAACCTCCTGCTCTTTGTCTTCTCTCCTAATTTGACTTCTAACTTTCCTCTTTTTTTAAAAAAACCTTCCTCCACTTTCTACCCATTTCTCTTGTCTCTTTCATGCTTTCAATGCCCCCACCACATTGAGTTGAGCAAGAGACTCAGCTGACTTACTATTTGTGCGTTAAGACTCGCTTGGATTGAACAGAGGTTTCTTGGCCTGGCCGGAGACTCTCTCCTTCCACCCCCTCTCTACTTCCCCTGCTGCAAGCAGACTGAAGACAGGCTTAGAGGGTGCTGCAACCATGAAGGAACCACTGGAGTTGTCAGGTGAAGGGAAATCCATCTGTTCCAGTGCCTCGTTGTACTGCCCACATTCATCCCAAAATGGGGAAGAGCCACTGGATTGGGACAAGAATGGTGTGAGCATAGGGGGGGCTGGCCATGATTGCTGAGAAAGAGCTTTTTACTCCTGAGTTTGTGTCTTGACTCTGAGCACTGGTCTGCCAGGAGGCCGCTGCCATTGCTGCCACCTGCCACATCAGGAATAGAGGGGATGGGGCACGCAATTTCCATGTCACAAAACCTGGAAGGTAAAACAACTCCCTCATAGCCAGGGGGCACACAACGTTTGTCGATATGAGTGTGTGGGAAAGTCTCAGTTTCCCTGCATGGTGGACACTTGGTAAGATGTAGAGGCCTCAGTTTCTGGATCTGATGGGCACTACCTTGAAGACCTTGAAAGCCCTGGGTCCAAATGCCCCACAGCCTGACTTAGCTAGGGGCCTTGACCTCTGAAACCAAGTCTGCAGACCAGATGCAACAGGATCCCCCAGCAAAGAAACACGGGAAAGCCTGAAAGGCTCCCACCCTCAGCAGCAAAGCCTATGTCAGGCACTTATCTGGACAGGACTATGGGGGTGGCAACACCTCCTCCACTTCCTTAGGGAGGTAAGTTGGGAGATATCCTCCGATGAGGAGGACGAGTCCATGGCACTTTTGCTCTCTGCACATTTGTTTCAACCAGATGACTTTGCTATATTGTTAAGGAAGGGAGTTAGGATATTAGGCTCAGCCTACTTGTTGGAGCCTCCTCAGACCTAGGATCCAGAGCTGGGAGTGCTTCCCCAAAGCAGTCTCCTCTTCTCTTAGCTATCCCCTTTCCGTCTCACTTTTATGGATGTGTTAAGAGAGGAGTGGAACAAACCTGCCTCCAACAGGCCTAATCCAGGATGTATTAAAAATTACACCCTGCTCAAGAATGTTATGTGTGCCCTTAGTGGATGCCCTTGTATCTTCTGCCGTTTACTCAAAAATAGTGAGGATATATTGGAAGTTATAGATAGGAAGGTGGAGGTTGCCCTTTAAAAAGCACATGAAGCCTCCTTGGCCCCAAGAGCTGCAACTTCAATCTCCATTATGACCAGAGCACCTTGTTGTGGGCCAAGGAGATGTTAAATGAAAGGTTAATGAGGTTAAACTCAGGCAGGGCAAGAACAAACTGTTAAAGATTGCAGCCCTCACAGCAGTTGCCAGCTTGGATGCCAGGACAAAGGCAGCATCTGTTCTGGTCAAGTGAGAGATGTGGCTTGCAAATTGGAATGTGGACTCATGCACCAGTCAGAATCTCACCTTTGCCCTGTTCCTAGGTACCAAGCTTTTCAAAGAGTCCTTGAACTCTGCCCTGGTCGAGACTAAAGACACAGAGAAGGTTTTAGTTCTGGACAGGAAAGAGGGCACAGATAGAGAGCACAGAAGATAGAGATGGACATCCTTTCATTCATCCAATAACCCATTGCACATTTCAGTTCAATTCCTTCTTTCACTTCAAGGACTTAAGGGAATACAGATCTCAGTGGGGAGATCCTAGGTTTCAGCTCAAGCAAGCAACAGCCCACAACTCTAGCAGACAATAGTCCCCCTCCATAACAAGGATCAGCAAAAAATTTCAAAGACCTGGCATCAAAGCATCAATAGAGGACAGGCTTCAAGATTGTGCAGACACCTGGGAGATTTCAGTCTCAGACAAGTGGCTATAGGGTACTCTCAGACAGAGCTACCTAATCTAGGTTTCTTGCTAACCTCACAACTTCATTGCTTCCCCAAAATCTGTGAGCTGCAGAAATATCACCTTCTAGTAGAGAGCCACATGAACCTAAAGGGAGTGAACTGGTTCATCAAGACATGCTGCATTCAGATGGAGGTCTATGAAAGCACATTCTCCAAGCCTTTCAGCCAGAGCAATTCTCTGGACAGAAGCATACCTTCACATCTTGGTTCACCCTTCTGCCAGTTCCTTGGCTTTGCTTATGGAGGCTTCCATTCCCAATGCAAAATAGTACCATTCAGCTTGTCCTTAGCCTCCAGGGTGTTCACCAAAATCATGGTAGCCCTGGTGGCACACTGGAAGAAGTCCTGCCTTCATGTTTATCCATACCTTGTTGATCTGCTTATTCAATCTGCTTATTTCCAATACGGCCTCAAAGATGTCCAGCAAGTGCTGCACTCATTGACCTTGTATGGTTTTCAGGTAAATCACGGGAGAGCCTCCTCACCTAATCTCAAGAGATCCAGCAACTTGGAGCCATAATCAGCACATGGTCAGGATGGTCTCCATCCTCTAGCAAAGAATTTAGGCCATCAGAACACCATTTCTTCAGTCAGAGGTTCTCCCCTGTTGGACTTAACCCTGTTGGTACACCTCCAGGGACTTATCATATTCACCATAGAATGTCTCCTTTGGGCCATTTCCATGCCAGACCCCTCCAGTGGCTTCTGCGCCATACCAGTCTGACATTTCAGTCAGAAAGTGCTGCAAAATAAGAGTTTCCCAATCAGTCTGCCACTCTCTCAAATAATGGACCTTCCCTGCCGTCAGGAAAGGAAAGTCTTTCTGGCAGTTGGCCAAAGTGCAAATCACCATAGATGCCAGCCTGAGAAGCTGGGAAGCCCACTAGCTTAGGGCAGATGGAGCCAGGAGGAAGTGAAGCATGGCATCAACTGGCTGGAATTTTATTCAGGGAACTGCGGTTCTCATCAAAACAAACAACTTTACCACAAAATCCTATTTTAATTACCAAAGGGGAACAACGTGCCCATTCCTCATGAGGGAGGTCCAGAAGCTACTGATCTGGGCAGAATCACATCTTTCCATAGAGGCAGAGCACCTTCAGGGCATTATAAACTCCCAAGTGAACAGGCTCAGCTGGACAGGTATAAACGAAGAGGAGTGGAGCCTACACCCAAAAATATTTCATCTGATAACCAGAAGGTTTGGCCAACTGGACATAGACTCTTCACCTCCCCAGTCAACTTCAAGGTAAACAGGTTAACCTCAAGATACCAAACAGGGAGCTGAAGACATGGACCCTGGCACAAGAGAGTCTATATGCCATTCCTTCAATTGCTTGCTTCCCAGAGTGGTCAGGAAGGTGCAGCGAGAAAGAGCCTCAGTTATCCTAGTTGCCTCAGTGTGGCTGAGAAAGGCCACCTTCTAATACATACATGGCCCTAGACTTGATTCCTCTCTTGACTTGCCTAGACCTCTTCACACAGGGACAGGTATACCATCTTCATCTGGAGTGGCTACAGCTCTGTGCTTAAAAATTAAGTGGAGAAACTAGTGAATACCATCCTACCTTCTAGACACGCACCGGCCAACAGAACTTATGCATGCAACTTTAGAATTTTCTGCAGGTGGTACAGACACAAACAGATTAACTTTCTCAAGTTCTCTATTTTTTATTGGAATTTCTCCAGGAGAGCACTGACCAGGGTCTCATAACCAACATGATCAAGAGGCAAATTGCAGCCATCACCTCACTGCTGCTTCATGGACAGGGAGCCAAGATTGCATTGCATCCACACATTTTCAGATTTGTCAGGAGTCTGATACTCTTTGCCCCACCTACAGTTCACCAGTTTCCCTCCTGAGACTTATACACAGTTCTCAGGGCATTAACTGTTCCACCATTTGAACTCTTCTTTGAGGTCTTGTTGACGCACCTATCCTCGAAGATGCTCTTCCTGATTGCCATCCCCTCAGAACTCAGTGTATTGTCAGTGCACAGAGAGTTCTACATTATCAGACCATACTGGTGTTCTGGATGGCCCTACTTTTATCCTTAAGGTGAACTCTGCCTTCCACAGGGTGCAGGAAGTAATCCTCCCTTCCTGCTGTCCTTGCCCTTCCAAAGAATTGGAGAAGATATGGCACACTTTGGCCATTCGCAGAACCATCCACATTTATCTGAAGAGGATGAACAACTTTTGATCTTTGGATTCCTTGTTTGTTTCCTTCCCGACTGTTCCACAGAAAAGAGGATATCAATATCTACACTTAGCAGGTGGATCAGGGCTTGCATTATGGCTTGCTATATGTCTCTGGGAGTTCTCCCACCAGGGAAAACAGTTGTTCACTCAACGAGGAGCACACTGCATCTGGCGTTAGCCACCATTGTCTCCTTAACAGAAATCTGCAGGACAGCAATGTGTAAGTGGCGCTTAACATTCATAAGGCCCTATAAACTTTACACCTTGGACTTGAAGCTGCCTTTAGCAGGCTGGTGCTACAAGTAGCAGAAATTACAAGTAATAACACAATAGACTCCAGCAGGCACCAGCAGTACCCATCCTTATCAACCTCTGGTATATCCGATCAAAATGATGGGGCTAAACCATACATGTAGATGGTTTGTAGGGGACATGTCTGTTCTCCCCCCTATTTGTTGCTCAGTTTCACTTTTAGCAAAATAATATTTTTTTCTCATCTTTCAGCTGTAATAGTGACTGGCCTTTCTGAGGGTTACTCCCCCTGATAGAGACACTGGAAAATTTACTTTTTCTGCCTTTCGGAGAGATGAGAAGAGCAATTTTTTATGGAAAAATACAGCATTGGAACACTTTACAGATCGATCCCTAATCTCCACTAACAATGCTGCTCAATTAAGAATCTAAAACTAGTTTTATGAATGGCTCTAGATCCTAAATCAAATGGGAATGTTTGCCATAATTCTGGTGAATATCTCTGGTGTACATGTAGACAGCAAGACTGAATTGGCATCATTCTGGGCCTTTGCAGACTGCCAGAAATAGTGCACATTAAATTGAGGCACTGCCCTGGCTCAGTGCTAGGGAATCATGGCAATTGTATTTTTTTCTGAGACATTGAGCCTTCTCTGTCAGAGAGCTCTGGTGCCACAATAAATTACAGATCCCATGATTCCCTAGCACTGAGCCAGGGTAGTGCCTCAATTTAATGTGCACTATTTCTGGCAGTCTGCAAAGGCCCTCTGTCATGGCAGATGATCAGTCATCTTAGTTTTGTGGATAAAGACAAATACTCTTCAGGAGTTGTTCACTCTTATATTACTGACTGCAGAATAAAACTGTTGGCAGAACAAGGCATGTTTGTAACTACAGTGGGCCCTTGGTGAAATGGCGCGAATCCAAATATAGTACTTGGCGGGAATCCACACCTCCCACCGTTTCACAGAGCCTCCTGTCTTTCCGCAGCCTTGCATTTCTAGAGGGCTTTTCTCTTGCCCTTGTGCTCTGTCCAAAAATCTCTTGCATGCAACAGCTTCGGGGGGGGGAATGATGTCAAGTCCCAGGTGCCAGGAATGAATTCTTCCTGCTCTACTGCATCCAGGGAGCATGCCAGCCTCCACTTCTGCCTTTGTAATGGAGAAAGCAGAATGCCGCAGCTGTAGCAGGAGGAATGTGCTTGGATGTTGCCACCACCTCAGACTGCTTCTTGGCTTGATTGCATTCAGACTCAGGAATTTTGTTTTGTTTACTATTTCTGAATTTTCAGTCCATGTTTGGCTAAAATTGCAAATCTGAAGCACGCACATACCAATGGCACACTATATACTATCAATTTATACACTGATTTATATTAAGAGATTTAAGAGAAACCTATAAGAGAAACGGTTCAACTGTTCCTATTAGTTTTGGCAGCTTACTCTGGGCCACAGGTTGCATGTGACTGCCTAGGACTGTTTTTGTGGTCCTCATGATCCCCTGGTGTAAAAAAAAAAAATTTTTTTTTACTCCTTAACACTTCCAAATACCCAGCCACAGGGGTAATCTGGGTAAAATTAGTGGACGTGTTTTTCTTTATGTTTTTGTATCCTTGGGCAATTTTAAGCCTGGGAAAGGCCTTTTCAAAAAAGTAGGAAGTGAATAAAAAGTGACTTTTCTGGGTCTAAAATATCCCATGGGACCTCAAAACATACCAGATATATCCCCATGCTCCCTAAAGGTCACAGGGGAATTATATGGGGCATTTTTTTCCCTTTGTAGTGGGGACTGTATCTCTTTGAGTTCTCCTGTGGGGCAGTGTTTACTCCAGCCTCAAATGGTTGCATGCCCTGCTGCAGGTTGTGACTGATGTGGTTACCTTTAGTATTTGTTGGAATGTTTGACATCTGAAATGAGGGCCAGTGGTCAAAATGACAAAACTTGAAATGGTGTAAGTTGCTGACTGGTTAATGCCATAAAGTAAGGTTTCAAGTTGTCTTTTTGTGTGTGTATGTGTATGGGTTGATTTTCTAACCTAGTGGTTAAGACATAACATGAGAGAGATGCATAGACCTTTCTTCTCCCTAAGTCCTGCAAAGCATGTGTTATTTTATGTATGTTGAAATACAAGCCACATTAGGGATCATTGTGGCCTCTTAGAGAAGTTCCTGCTCTCCTTTGTAAAGGATGAGGGCCTTGCTATTTGGCAGGTGGGTTTCGGAATCCTTGTTCTATTGTGGCCAAATATAGCTATACAGTGGCATAGAGTTTATTTTGTATTCACAATGCTCTGATAGATCATTTGTGCTTCAGCATAGTAATGAAAGACTATAGAGGCGTCTGGGAGCAGACAAAGGAGTAAACTTTTCTGCAACTTGTTTATACTGTTCTAATGTACTGTTCTAACAGTGTTCTGTGCAGTCATGCTGGCCACATGATCACAGAGTTGTCATGAACAACACTGGATCATTGGCTTAGTAAGGGAGATGAACATTGCCCCCTAGTTGGGTACGACTTGGCAACCTTGTCATACGTTTACCGTTTTAATATCAAATAGATGGTGGGTCACACCTGCGGTTTCCTTTGTTCATTTCTGTCCTATTTAACTGCAGGGATCCATCTTCCAGTTGTCTTGTCTGTGAAGTGTGTGCTCCAGCCTAGGGCTCTTGTTACCCAGCCACAGGGATAATCTGGGTTAAATTAGTTGTTTAGGAGCACTTGCTCTGAGAGCATGTTGGGACCATCAGCTAAGGGATTGTGATGCATTTCTCTGCAGTAGACCACCTGCTACATCAGTTTTCTCCAGTAAATCCTATCAGTGATGTGTGTCAGTTTTTTGTATCAGAATCTTGGGGAGCACTAGAATTCCAACCAGTTCCAGCTCAGAACATGTGTATATTTTCACTTCAAAATAAATGATGTTTTTTTTTAAATCTTACCCAGAAATAATACATTTTATTTCAAATATGAAACACAAGAAAACCCTTTTAGATATTTTTAAACATTGGATACATATCTATTCTTTTATTCTGATTGTCACTAAAAAGTCCTGCTTGTGTATTACTTGCTTTAGTCAACATATTCTTCTCTATTATGTTGATAAAATGTGAGATATGTTTATATTCTATTGCAGGGGTAGGCAACCTTTTTGAGCCAGGGGCTGGGTTGCTGTCCCTCAGACAATTTGGGGGGGGGGGGCAAAGCACCAAAAATTAATTAATTAAATAAATAAATATAAAAATATTTTTTTAAAAAATTAAAAATTATGCATGCACACTCTCTCAGCCCCAGAAAAGCCATGGCAAAACCCCTGTGGAGATTTTGCCAAGAAAACCCTAAGAACAAGTAATAACAACAATAATCAATATCATCATGATGGGCGGGGGGGCGGCGGCGGTGGCAGGACCAGCCTGGGGCCGGTCCAAAGACCTCGGGGGGGGCGCATCCTGCCCCCAGGCCTTAGGTTGCCTACCCCTGTTCTATTGTGCAAAGGTTTGAATTAACATAGCAGTATATTCTGAAATGGGCCAGTGTGGTGTAATGGTTTGAGTGTTGGACTGGGACACTGGAGACCAGGGTTCAAATCCCAGCTCAGCCATGGAAACCCACTGGGTGACCTTGGGCAAGTCACCCTCTCTCTCAGCCTCAGAGGATGGGAATGGCAAAGCCCCTTTTAAGAAACCTGCCAAGAAAACCGTATGATAGGGTTGCCATAGAAATGACTTGAAGACACACAACAACAACAACAACAACATATTCTTAAAATACATAATATTTGAAATACCAGTAATGACTCCCTTCAGTAGCTCTTAAATTCCTGTACAAGTTGAATCTTCCTTATCTGAAATGCCTGGGACCAGAAGTGTTTTGCATTTTTTCAGATTTTGGAATATTTGGAGAAGGGATCCAAATCTAAATATGAAATTCATTTATGTTTTCTATACACCTTTGTACACATAGCCTGAAAGTAATTTTATATATAATATTTTTAATAATTTTGTGTGTGAAACAAAGGGTTTGTACACTGAACCACCAGAAAGCAAAGGTGTCGCTGTCTCCACCACCCATGTAAAAAAAAAAAAAATAGATTTTTGGAATTCCAAATAGGGTATACTCAGCACGCATGGTACATTGAATCTCCTTTGTTGACACAGTACCATCAATAGATAGGGAATACAGCAGTGCCTCAAACTTATCTTTGTAACTAGTGTTTTCTCTCCATAAAATTAAACAATCTAGTTTAGATATATCTAGAAGGCTAATCATAGTGAATTAAGATTCATTTGGAGGAAGAGAGATAATGTGTTCTCATCATAATGGATGAGACATTGTAACTTTGAAAAGGCTTAACAATCTAAATGTATATTATACATTTCAAATTAGTTCATTTGATCTCAGAAATGGTAAACAACAACATTAAGTTCTAGTGAAGCAGAATCAGTTGGTTTTTTTTTTCAGGATCAGTTTCTGGAAACATTGAGATTTACAGTAATGCCTTGGTCTATGTACTTTTCCCAGGAATGGCTCATGTGCTGCTTCCTTTCATTCTGCATGGGTTCCTTGTCTTTTGCTTCTTCTTGGTCTTTTTTTACTGCAAACCCAGAAGCTAAACTAACAAGCTCCAATTTACTCCTTCCTGTCCTTGAACTTGGAAATCCACTTGAATTGTGGATGGACGGCAAGTACATACAACTGCTGAAACATCCAAATCAGCAAACTAACCCGATTTCCACAAAATAGGAAACAATGAATCCTTGCTGAAGAAAGCAGGTGGGGAAGCTGTATAGCACAATCATGATAATGAAACCATGTTTGAAAAATGAAGTAGTATTTTTAGTACTTTTTTTTTTTGAAATGAAGTAGTATTTTTACTGAAGCAAAGTAACCTTAAAGCGGTTTAACATTTCACATAATCTTATGCATTTCATAATTCTGGGAATGTTTGAATGGAATTTTGAAACGAATGCTTTAAGAGCAAACATTGGTTGGTGAGGTCATTTGGAAAGTGCCTTGAAGTATAAAAATAAGATTTTTTAGTTATCCAAGGGTGATATAAAAGTAAAATCAATTTTTAAAGTTTAAAACAGTTCAGAAAATTTCCTTCATGCTGAGTTGCAGAAAGATAAAAAGAAGGCAACTACAATATATACTTGACTATAAGTTGAGACATATATGCCCAAAAATTGACCCTAAAATCTGGGGTCATCATATATATATGGGTCAATACAGTCACTATGGGTTGAGATCAACTGGAGGACAGTTAGCAACAACAGTAACAAAAGGTAATATTGGTCATAAAGCTCCTTTAAAAAGCAGCCCCAGTGCCTCATTCTCTGTGCCTTGGCATTAACTGCTGAAAGAGCAGTGAGGTACAAGTGTGTCTGTGCATGTGTGTGGTGTGTGTGTGATTCCCTTTTTAATCCTATCTCCAAACCTTTCCTCTTCCTCCACCTCCTTTGCATTTCCTCATTTCCCCTCCACTTTCAAGCCAGCCTCCAAAACCTTTTCTCCTCCTTGCATTTCTCCATTTCCCCATCACTCAAGCTGATCTCCAAACCTTTCTTCCTCCTTGCATTTCCCCATTTTCCCTCCACTTTCAAGCCAATCTCCAAACCTTTCCTCCTCCTAGCATTTCCCCATTTTCCCTCCACTTTCAAGCTGATCGCCAAACATTTTTCCTCCAGTTTCATGCCAATCCCCAAACTTTTCCTCCTCCTTGCATTTCACAATTTTCTGTTCACTTTCAAGCCAATCTCCAAACTTTTCCTTCTCTTCTTTCTCCTCGCATTTCACCATTTTCCCTCCACTTTCAAGTGGATCTCCATACTTTTGCTTCTCATCCTCCTCCCTGCATTCCCTCTGAAAACCAAGCTTTTCTTTCCCTCCCCCTCCCCTTCCACTTTCAAGCCAATCTTAGAACCTGTCTCCTAAATTCTACCCTTGACTTATCCATGGGCCATATGAAAATCCATGATTTTGACCCTAAAACCTTCCCTCAACTTACATATGAGGTTAACTTGTACATGAGTATATACGGTAACTACTTCTGAAGCTGTGTGTTCATGCACACATGTATTTTAAGAGTGAAATACATATTGGATTAATGGTGTCATCTCTAGTATAAATTTAGTATTAGAAATGGTTGTAGATTATGTGAGGAGTTAATGGGTATAATTTTAACTATGTCCCTTACATAAAGCTCCTGAGTAAACTTAGAAATAATGTAACTCAGCCATCTTAACTGGTGTAATAGAATCAGTAAGTAGGAGTTAGTGGATAATTCTAACATCATTAAAATAAGGATAATTAATGGAGAATTCTCATAATTAAATTTCTCTTTTTTAAAGAGTTGCACAACATAAACATTGGTATTACCGGTATATTTCAGTTTTATGTCTAAATTACTTGTTCAGTTTCTGCTTCCTTAATCATATAAAATGCAGAGTTTTTATGACTGGCCTAATCTGTTGTCTTGATGAAACATTGGTTAAATTCCTTAGCCTTGTTTTTCAGAGCAAAGTACACATGTTGTAAAAGTTATTTCCTGCTGCGTGTTAACCTGACAAAAACAAGTTTTCATCTGGCCAAGCTTATTTTTTATTGTTTCTGGGTAAACAACTCATGTATAAAGAAAATAAAACAAAACCTTTCTCTTGCCAAGGAAGGCTGGAGTGTTAAGCAATGGAAAGTCTGACATATCTTTGCTTTGGTGTCTCAGTTATGAGACTTTTTAACCTCTAGTCTACTAGCTTTCTATTTTGCAGCTTGTCTACACACCTGTCAGTGAAAACTTTCTGCCTCTGAAAAGGTTAATAATAATAATAATAATAATAATAATAATAATAATAATAATAATAATAAATATTTCTATCCCTTCCCTCTGCAATGCAATCATTGAACTCGTTTTAGGGATCAATAAATTCAGGTGTTTTATGGACTTTAATGTCTGGTTCAAATTATTCTGGTTTAGGCCAAGGATGGCAACTTGCCTTTCCAATGATGATGCATTGCAACTCCCATCAGCCATAACAAGCTTAACCAGTGATAGGGGATGATGGGAATAGCAGTCCCATGATAGCTATAGCTAGAGGGCCACACATTGCCCAGTCTTGTTTAGATGCTTGTGAATGGGCTGCAGGTGCTTACACAATGCTCTCCCCTTTCCTCTTGTTCCTTTGTATGTAAGAGAAAGAGTGATAGTTTATTCTTTACATGCAAACCCTGGGGCAAACTCCTCAATACAGTTAAAACTAAGCAGGATCAAACTGTAATTTGTTATCTTTTTTCAATCAGCCTTGGATAGAAAATCCCCTGGACTAGACCAAAGTATGCAGGTAACTTGTAATCCAAATATACCTATTTAAAGGACCAAGGAACAATTTCTTCTCCAGGGTACTTCAACAGTGTTACCTGCAATTATTCTCCTATATTGGTTTTCTAATGTTAGTTTACCTAGGGTTGTGGATTGTGGTCACAAATGCGGTGCCCAGTGTTCCCTGACTAGACCTTGGAAAGAGGAAATTATATAGAGTCTTTCCACCAAGGTGTTCCAGAGTTCCTCAGAAAAATTAGTGGTGATCACTGGAGTTTCATGAATGGATGACAGTTTCCCTTTCTTCCCAGATATTTTGCACCCTCAAAATACAAGCATATTCGCTGGTATTGCAAGAATGGGAAAAACTCAATATGCCAGTTTTGAAAATTAAGTAATAAATTATGATGGCATGCAGGCTGTCCTCATTCAGAAAATTCTGGCAATCTGGACCGTGTATGTGTCTAGTACTAGGACAAAGATGGGCAAATTATTGTTAGACAGCAACTCCCAGTGTTTCTCACCATTGGCTAGGCTGGTTAGGGCTGATGCAAGTTTCAGTCCAATAACAGCTTCACACCCATTCTGATTTAGGACTGTGATTAGTAATACAGTTTTTCCAGCTTCTGTGTAGTATGAGGATTTATTTGAATACTCCTCCCACAGTTCCTATTTTTTTCTAAATACTTCATTGTTTTAAATGTTGTTATACATCACTTTGGGAGGTTTTGTTGTAAAAGATGTGTTAAATAAGCACTCAAATATGTAATCTTGATCCATGCAGCCTAAAATAGTACATCATAGAAAAAGATTTATTAGTTAATTTGCTGATAAGTTAGGCCTGCTAGAGATTTCCTGCAGTGATGCCTTTTCTGCCTCATCTCTATGCCCATCTTGCACTATCTGTGACTTAAACAAAACATACTTTGATGCAATAGTAGTATAGCACCACTAGCCTTTTTTAAAACAAAATATGATGATAGTCTAACTCTAAAGCATCCAGGCCATTTCCACATATCACTTTGTTTAAAGTACACCATTTTGAATAGTTAGTCTTTAGAAGATTATTTGCCTGTATCCAGATTATTCTACCCCTTCCCCTGCATATCACATAACAGAAAGGTACCGTAACAACTTGTAGCGTTATCATGCAAAGACTGAAAATACATTTGCTGGTTGTCTTGACAATACAAAAGCGCTGTTTATGATCTAGTACATCTGTTCTATTCATTAAATAGCACCAATACATTTTTAGACATAAGTTCTTGCTGATATCTTCAGCTAAATGTCTGTCCATTGGGGGGGTGTACAACAGTGTGAAAAATATAGCCCCATGTAAAGTGTGTCTTCTTTTAATATTTATGTAGTCATCATCATCCCTGCTGCTCTCGCCATCCTCATCACAGTCTCAGTTTAGCCACTGCAAAATGAAGGCTTCACCTTTGCGTCGCTCTGCATCCCTGACACTGATCAGATGTGATCATGTAGCCTCTGCAAAAGCTACAAGCCCTGTAAAGGCTACAAGTCCACCTGTCTGCCTTCAGCGTTGGAGGCCCACAATACCCCTATCATCTATTGGGCTCCATTGTGCTGTAAGTGTAGTCTGACTTCCATCTCTTCTCTATGGAAAGCCTATTGCCTCACCATTTCATCTAGAACTAATGCTGATCTCTGAATTCCTTCCTGGTCTTTCTGGTGTAGTAAATGCATATCCGCTATGCTTTCTTGTCTTAAATCCTCAATAAAAGCTCTTACAGAAGAATATTAAACAGCTAAGAAGGTTGCCTCTAAACGAAAGGAAACTGATACTTGTTATCAGCCTTATCTCCAACTATTGATTGGTTGCTCTTTTCTTATTGGTGTTTCAGTTGGGCCTGCTGACTTCTCATCCTATGCCAAATCCATTTCCTTCACATGTGATTTAATGTTGTTTAAATGTTCTGTTTTCTTGGCAATGTTACTCTTTAAATTTGTAGTACATTATTCTTCTGATTGATGGTAAAAAGTCTCAGTTCCTTTATTCATTACTCTTGGATCATGTATTCTTCTTCTTTTGAAAGTGCTTTGATTTACTCCAATGAAGCAACACTTTCCTACAACTTAACTGCTTTCATAAGAGGTACATAACATTTTCCTGCTTCCTGCATACTTACTACTATGTATGCAGCCATTGTTTCCATCTATGACACTGAAAAAAAAAAGCAGGGGTTGTTACATTTGTGTGTAATTACAGTTAAACATATGCATAAAAACTTTGCCTAAACCCTATTTCCAATTAAGCTAGAGTAGATCCAGTGATCATGGGATTATGTAAGATGATGATCATCATCATTCTGCCTTTCTCCCAAAACTGGGTTCATGGTGGTGTACAAAAATTAAAACAGCAATAAATCCACTTGAAGACCAACAGGAAAAATAAAAGCCATACCATCATTGTTAAAGTGCAGTGAAGCTATGCATAAAATTAAAACCATTAAAAATAAATCAGAAGACAAAATATAAAAATGAAACAACATACTACCCTTGTTGTCAGTTTCAGAAAGTTTATCAGAACAGAAAACATTTTGCTTTGACTTAAAATTATTGACTTACTGAACAGCAGTTGATTCAGTAGATGAGCTCTAATTGTGATGTTGGTGTATGACTCCAAATATTTCTCCCTAGAATATAAAACTAAGGTGATGTGACAGTATACATATGTAAGATTTTGTTTGCAATCCCATTTGAACCTGAAAATATTTACAGAAATTAATATTTCCAGGCAGTGTGGGAGGAAAATGATAACACAGTAAACATGGGGATGTAGTGGTTTGGAAGTGATCTCATTTGGACTTTAAGGAATTACTGAGAGAAGAAAAAGTATCACTTCAAAAGTATGATTGGCATGCACATTTTCATTTTCTCACTACAAACAGCTTGTTCTTAAAGCTAACGTTTTCCCATACATATGTTTCTGCAGTTGGTAGATGGCACAAGTAGACATTCATAGGCCCAAAAGAGCACTGTGAGGCCACAATGGGGCTGTTTGCACTGGGGTCGCGGCAACTGCATGCGTCTGGCCCCAATCCAGGCCGCCGCCGAGTCCTATCTGCTCCTTTTTGACCCAGGTACTCCTGGATGGTGCAGCCTCAGTGTGGCTTCCAGCCACATTCAGGGTGTGCATCATCTAAATGCTACACCCTGAACATGGCCAAAATCCACATCATTTGGCCCATGTGTTTTGGGCCATATTTGCACTGATCAAGCCTCCTTTGTAACATGATTTACCTGTGTTTTGTCTAAGTAATGCTAACACAGGGTTAAAGAAAATATGCAGGGGTAGCTATGTTGGCCATTTAGCAAATTCAAACAAAAATCCACCAAACAGTGATACCTTTATTGGCCAACCAAAATGCACAATAGGAAACTTGGACTTTGAAAAATTCCCAATTGCCACATGGCCAGAAGGAGGAGGAGCCAGCCTGCAAAATTAACCTCCTCATACCATCTTCACTAAGGACAGAAACAACAAAATGCAGGCATCTTATTAAGATCTTCAGTTTTTCTCCTGTAGATTTGTAACATCTTGCCTGATGAAGAAGCCAGTGGAGTTTCAAAAGCTAGCAACAAGTAGATTGTGCATTTTGGTTGGCCAATAACGGTATTACTGTTTGGTGGGTTTTTGACTGGATGAAAGATCAGTAATAATCAGCATTTTAGACAAGAATGATATTTGGAACAAAGAGAATAATAAGGTTGGAAGGAGGAAAAGGAACAGATGTTTAAGGTCCTCCAAAACAAAAAAATTGATACAGGAGCAGTGAGAAATTGTACAAGACTCCTAGTCCAGTTTAGTGTCCTTATTTTGTAAAGACAGAAAATGCTTACATGAGGATGTAATCTTTTGAACTGGAATGCAAGGTTCCCTACAAAAACCTTTGAGCCTTGGAGTGTGATTCTCCCACTTTTGTTTCTTGCAAGTCCTGCTTCTCTCATATTGAGGCTATGTTCAACATTTTTCTCCTCTTTTCTTTTCTTTTTAGAGTGAGCCACTGTTTTAGATTTATAAATATTATAGTGTACAAAAGTATCTTTGGTTGAACAGTCCTTTTAGTTAAGATTCAAAGCAAAGATCCATATACAGTTTCCCCTCCCAATTTGCAGGGGATCTATTCCGGACCCCCCCTGCGAAAATAGTGGCTCGCTAATATTCGAGCCCCATAGAAACTAATAGTGCATGCACCTATGGCATCTGCTGCCATTTTAACAATAGCTGTTGTCCCCTGCCCCACGAAGACCCAAAGTCTGCGAATGGAGAGGGACAATGTACTTCTCCCTCATGGAGTAACTTGAATTTTGATGTGCACTGTCCTCAGCATGTAATTCTATAAAACGTCTCTCCGTCTCATTTAGTTACCTTATTTTTAAGGGCTCAGAATGTATGAGATCCCAAATATTATAAAGCTCCTTCTTGTAGGGCCTTCTGATCTTTTCCAATATTTTTCTCTCTGCAAGTTTTCCTGCTCTGCCAAGGAGTCACTGTACCAAATAATGCCTGGAAACCTGTAAAAATATATCTGTTCCAGATTTGTAGCATATTTAGTAGCATCTTGTTGGCATAATAGTTGTGTTCTAAGGCAAAGTTTTTTTCATTGGAATGCTAAGATACATAACTTTACTACTGTGAATGCTGGAGGCCTTTTGCTGAATTATAAGAGGTTGAAAAACTTAAGAGTTGACACTGAGCTGCTTTAAGAGTTCTTGCCATGAATACCAATATACGTTGGTTTTCATTAAATCACTACTTGGGGAAACAATTGTATGTGAATATAGGTCTAACCAGTGACAAGCTTGCTTCAGTTAACTAACTTTATTACATAGTCCTTCTGTATTTGTAGTTATTTTGTTGTAGAAATGGTATGTTTTATAATTTAATTTTTATTGCTTAAACTGTTATTGTCATCAGCATTTGGTAAAATCAGTCATATACTGGTTTCTATTAAAAAGAACAGCTCTGACATGGGATTCTGAATCTAAGTTTGTAAGTTTAAATACTAAGTTAACAGTGTAGTCCTATATGTATCTGCTAACAGAAATAAATCCTTTTGAGTTTAGTATAGACTTGCTCTCAGGTAAGTACCGTATATCTGGTTTCTCAAATATAATATCTGGAAACTCTAACTGTGATCCCAGAACTGTGTGTCTATGGATGAGCAATAAGGAAAAGGAACCTTTACATATTCAGAAGCATTTGTCCTAATATTTCTGGTGTTGAGCCTGAGCCTGAGTCTTAGCTCAGGTTAGTTTTTCCTCAGATTGTGGACACAGCATCAAATGTCTACTGTTGCCTTACATGTCTTACACTCCTTCTTACAGGCACCAAGTATAGATGAGAAAGTAGATCTGCACTTCATTGCATTAGTAAATGTTGGTGGCATTCTCTATGAACTAGGTAAGAGCAATCCTGAAAGACATGATCAAATTGTCTACAGCCAATTCTGCCTGTTCCTTTAACTCCTAAATGAAATACTTATTTTCTTAATTCAAGAACAATAATATAGAATGTTAGATATTGGTTTCCTAGTTTTTCAGAGGGGAAGGAAACTATCAAGCTAATATTATCTATGACACACGTATAGATTATTTGGTGTCTGACACACGGTACTACCACTTCTTCTATTCTTATCCCTTTAAACCATACTAGAGGCATTGTATTTGGGGGCAATGAGGAGTCACTGCATTCTTTTGTGGGAAAATGACAAATTATCACCCACTGGCATATATAGCTACTAAATAGCTTTAAATATGTGGAAATTAATATATATATTTGACTGTTGCCATAGAAAAACTCTATAAGGCGGCATAGAATAAGCAGCCAGTTTCATGAAATATGATTTTTAAAAACAAAACAAAAACATGTTTAAGCATTTGGTCCTGATGGCGTTGAAGGGTGTAGGCTCAATAGTATATTTTTGAAGGTTGTTTTCCAAACATTTCTGTACATTGGAAGATTTTCTAGATAGTCTTGCTTTTGGATCCTTGAAAATCACATGAACACAAAGATTTTGAATGTTCTAGAGACTACTTGAAAACCTCTTCCAAAATTAACCCCCCACTTCCATCAGCCTCCACTTTTTTATGATTTCCATTTTGCTAGCCAGACTTACAGATCTATGTTTTTTGAACATGTGGAGGTAGCTGGCAAGCTAATCTTTCCCCTTTTCTTTCCATTTTGTTATTCACACATGCTCAGCAAGGTATTGTGGAGGCAGATGCTGTTCATCTTGCCAGTTGTAGACAGGCATACACAGCTACAGTGTGCTAAAGTGAGATCCTATTATTTTCCAGCTCAATCTTTATTATATTGTTTATTGTTGATGTGCTACTGCAACCTGACACCAAAATTATATGTTTCTACAGTCCTCTGTCACCATGTACCAATGTCATCATCAGTACCAGTGTTTAAAAAAAACCAAACTTCCAGGTAGACAGAGAACAAGGAGTAAAGGAGGTTGGGTGGGCATAAAAAGACTTTTTGTTAGAGGCTTGGTTAACTGAAGTATGCCAGTATTATGGAAAGCAATGAGGTATTGGCCACAATATATCACTTGTAGACGATAGAGGATTCACATGAATTTTACTACCTAATGCTTTTGAATAAGTCCTAATGAATTACTTTTTGTGTATTCTGACAGATGGACGGAAGCCATTCCCAATAAACCATGGGCAATCAAATGATGATACCTTTTTAGAGGTACGGATATTAAGTGTTGGAGCTATATTAAGACTGATTAAAGCAGTGATTCTCAAGCTTTGATCCTCCAGATGTTTTGGACTTTAGCTCCCAGAGTTCCTGGCAGTTGGCCAAACTGGCCAGGGCTTATGGGAGATGAAGTCCAAAATGCCTGGAGTATCAAAGTTTAGGAACCACTGGATTAAAGCATTTTAATTTTACTTGAGTTTAATCCTATTTTAAGGGGTGGGAGGGTTAGGGGGGGAGGATGGAATGTTTTTACTTGTTGTATTTTAACTTGTTGTACGCCACCCCGATTGCTGAGCAGAGGGGCGGGTTGTTATTATTATTATTATTATTAAAGCAAAAGTAAAGAAAGTGTGGCCCATAGCAACATGGAGCTCTTGAAACACCCCCTCACACACACACTTTTTTTTTTTTTGGCCTGAAATATTTCTCAGTGTCCTGGAAATGTCTTCAGATCACTTTCTACTGGATAAAACCTCCCCAACTTCTCCTGAGCCTAAAATGGGCCAAAAAGATGGCTAAATTATTTGCTACATCTTTGAGGGGGCATTTGGGAGCCAAAATATTTAAAATTTCTGTGGGTGTGGTATGGCAGGGAGGTGCAGTCCTCCAAGGTACCATAGGGTGCTAATGTGGTCTCTTAACCCCTGACAGTTGTCCATAAAGCAAAGTACTCGTATTTACAGGGGCATTGTTTGAAAGGACAGTTCTAGAAGCAAATAGAACTTTCAGTTGTTTGTTTTACTAAAGTTGTTCACTGAATATTATGTATTACTTGGTTTTGTATTTATTACTACACTACTAAAAATTCTAATTCTGAAAAGTCTAAAAGCATTCTAAACTAATAGTCTAGAACAGGGGTCGGCAACCTACGGCCCCCGGGCCGGTTCCGGCCC
>JAIPUX010001232.1:35007990-35019937 GCA_020142125.1 Phrynosoma platyrhinos
AGACCGGCCCAGGTCTCAAAAAGGTTGCCGGTCCCTGGTCTAGAATGTCTTACCACCACTGTCAGGTGATATTTAATTTTATACTCCCTGTAAAGGCATAGTATTCTCAAAGTGGTTACAAAAATAAGAAACAGTTATTTTCATATAAACTATTTTAACTGCTTTTAACTTTTGGGGTTTCAAGTAATCAAATTGTTTAGTATAGTTTTATGTTTTAAATGTGTTAAATCAGACTGTATGATACCTGAGATCCTTTGAATAGGGTGGGATATAAATATTTTAATTTAAAAAATAGGTTTGGCTAAAATAGCAGTACAGTATTTCAGTAAAGAGTACATTAAAAACCTCAATCCCTGTTAGCTGCAAAGTATAAAATAAAAATATAGATCAGTTTTGGCTAAAATCAGATATGTTTACTGAAATGAAAGTTACTGTACACCCTTTCCTTTTTTATGTTTTCTTCCTAGGATGCAATAGAAGTGTGCAAGAAATTTATGGAACGTGATCCAGACGAATTAAGGTTCAACGCGATTGCTTTAGCAGCAGCTTAAATTATTCATGCAAGAAATGTGTTTTAATGTATTACAAGATAAGGTTCTTGCCATAAATCATTGATCAAATTTTGATATCTCCCCACTAACATGTTAATACGTATTAAACTTCAGATTTGTCCTGTATCTCTTGTTATCCTTTCCTTTTCATTTTCAATGACTGCATGAGTATGGATTAGAAAAGCACTTGATGGTTAATACATACTAGAAGACTAAATCATCATGAAAGACACTGTGCTCATGTTCTTTTCTGAAAGTAAGCAATCTGAGTATATTTGACAAAAATTATTGTAGCTGAGCATTCCTGGGTATGACCATCATCAGAGGAGAAGGCTTCATTGCAGTAGAAAAAATTGCTACAAACTTGAATCACTGGTTGATATAATGCATTTCTTAACATGACTGTGTCAGAAGGTCAGGATCTCACCTTACACCATATTTCGTAGATTGTTAAGTAACATGCTTAGAGGTTAACATGCTAATCGGATGATTGGAAGGGTGGCAGTTCGAGCCCCAAGTGTAGCTTGATGGGGTGAGCTCCCGTCACTAGTCCCAGCTTCTGCTAACCTAGCAATTCGAAAACATACAAATGTAAATAGAGAAATAGGTACCACTTCAGTGGGAAGGTAAACAGCGTTCTGTGCAGTCATGCTAGCCACTGGAGTCATCTTTGGACAGTGCTGTCTCTGGCTTAGTAGTGGAGATGACAACCACCCCTTACAATGGTTACAACTAGATATTCATTTACCTTTACCTTTACACATTAAACATAAGTAATTTCATTTTATAGTTATGAAATTATTGTACCATATATTGGCACATTCTTTAGCCGAGATAAAAATTACAAGCTCAATAAATGCACTCTGAATACAAAATGCCAGATTTGCTCAACTGTAGAAAACTTGCATCCTGCAATACCTGAGGAATGTCAGCTCTCATGCTACGCCCTCACTATCATAATTTTCAAGGGAACATTCTTAAAAATAAGCTGACAGACTTCCACTAGCATTATTCCAGCAGGTGAGGGCTGACCAAAACAAGAAAGAGGAATTTTCTGCCACTTACTAGGTAAATTTCAAGATGCTGTTTCCCTCCTTATTAATGGTATAATTTCTAAATGTTATTATAGACAGTCATTTGTAAATGAGAGCCAATGTTGTGTAGTGGTTTGAATATTGGACTCTGAAGACCAGGGTTCGAATCTGGTTTGGTCAGAGAAACCCACTTGGTGATCCTGGGCAAGTCACATTCTCTCAGCCTCATTGAATGACAATAGCAAACCCCCTGTGAAGAAAATTGCCAAGAAAACCCCATGACAGGTTTGTCTTAGGGCAGACTTGCACAACTTGGAAGTAGGAAGGGACCAAAATTAAAATAGGTTAAAGTTGTTCGGGCTGCAGATAGGTTTTTAGTGACTCACTTTCCAAGTTAAGGTATAATTAATTATTAAACTGTTTTGCAAATAAACCATATTATAAAAAGGAAATTTCAATTAATATCAATTAATTACATTTACTAAGATTGTACTTACTGTGAAATCACAATGTTAAAAAAAACTTTGCTAAGTGGTACAAGTTTTAATACACTTTGAAAGTTTTCTTCAGAGATTGAATGACAGCTCAGCCATGAAAACCCACTGGGTGATCTTGGGCAAATCACACTCTCTCAGCATCAAAAGAAGGCAGTGGCAAACCCCCTCTGAGGAAACTGGCCAAGCAAACTCCATGATAGATTTGCCTTGTGTAGTCTCTGACTTATGACAGCCCTAAGGCAAACCTATCACAGAGTTTTGTTGGCAAGTTTCTTCAGAGGAGGAGTTGAAGTTTCTTCAACAAATCTGAAGTTTCTTCATTGGTATCTTCTGACACTGAGAAGGTATGACTTGCCCAAGGTCACCCATTAGGTTTACATGGCTGAGCTGGGATTTGAACCCTGGTCTCCAGGGTCCTAGTCCAATATCCAGACTGCTGTGCCACAGTGGCTCTCATATTCGCCTTGGGGTCACCTTAAGTTGGAAACGACGAAGATACACAACAGACACACGTGATTTTTTAACATCTTTTGCCTGATGATGAAGCCAATGGAGCTTCGAAAATTTGTGGGAGGCTTCTGGGGAAATAAAGTACTACTTGCAAGTAAAATCCAGGTTGCAGAGGAGGCTTGGGGAGAGCGTTACCCTCTTCCTCCTCCTCTGCCCAGATTCTACTTGTGAATGAAGGCCAGGCAGCAGAGGAGGCTTGAGAGGAGCATTTCTCTTCCATTGGCTTCTTTATCAGGCTTCTACTCACAAGTAAAGGCCAGGCAGCAGAGGAGGCTTGGGGAGAATGCTCCCTCTTCCTCCTCCTCTTCCTCTGCCAGGCTTCTACTTGCAAGGGTTGCAGAGGAGGAGGAGGAGAAGCATTTCCGCCTTACCATTAGTTAGCAGCAACGCCATCCACAGATTTGCCCCATATCATGGTGGGCCGCCAGAAATTCTCTGATGGGCTGCATGTGGTCCGCAGCCCATATGTTGTGCAGGCCTGTTTTAGGGTCACCGTAAGTTGGAAACAACTTGAAGGCACACAACAAAAACAAATAATATCAAGAAATGGGTCTTAGTAAGCCATTTGTCATAATCATTCTGATTTCTACCAGAAACCTAGCTGCAGGACAAGGAGAACAAAGGACCAATAACTGCTCAGACTTTGCTGACCTTGAGGCTGAAGCAGCAGCACATTATCCCAGAACTGTAAATAGATAGCTGTGATGGAACACCTGTGCAGGTACCTACTTTTCTAAAGTCAAGGCTGAAAACCCTTAAAGAGAAGAACTGAGAAGCCTGTTGATCTATTCAAGTTCCAAAGTGAACAGAAATGGCAAATTAATGTATCCAATCTTAAGGTGCATTACATGTAAACAGGAAACACATTCTGCTGTCTTGTTGGACTTGCTTTAAACTTAATGTCCCCTTTTGGTCTCTCAGGGCCAATCAAGTTACTGTTATGAGCGTCCCTTTCCTGTATATCAGAAGTTTCAAAAACAATGTATTTTAAAACTTAAAAAACCCAACCCCAAAGTTAGGAAACCATTGCTTTTTACAACTCATATCAGAGGCAAGAATATTTTTGTCATATAATTGTATTATACATGCTGATGTTTACAGGACAATATTGAACAAGTATTCTACGCGGTGAAGTTTTAACTATGGGTAAAGTGCTGAAGGATACATGGAGTAGAAATTTGCTTTGAGGGATAATTGAAGAACTTGTGAAACAAACTACTGTCACATGGAGAAAAAAAGGTGGAAACCCATGAGGCTGGGTTAAAGCAACAAACTGCCTTCCTAAAACAGTTTCTGATTCATTTTCTTAATGATTTTCTAAGGAATGAAGTCTGCTGGCAAGTCACTGCAGCACAATACATGCTTGTATTTAACAGCTATGAAGAGAGAGAAATTAAACTGCACTTCTTTTGCCTGTGACTTCTGATTTCAATCCATTTCACCTGAAATATTTAGGCATTCTGAAAAATCAGAACTGCCACATGGCAAAGAGATAGGAATCCCAGATGTAAAGGTCATTTGGGGTACAATCTGATACCCATTTCTCTCTAAACTATAATTAAGAAAGGAAACAGTAAGGAATGGACTGAAAGTGCTTTAAAAAAGCCTAAGAGGTAATAAGGTGTACCCTTGGTATCTGATGGGGTTTGTTTCCAGGACCTCGCTGTGGATACCAAAATCCGTGGATGTTCAAGTCCAATTAAATATAATGGATAGTAAAACGGTGGTCCTTACCGTATATAAAATGGCGAAATCACAGTTTACCTTTTGGAATTTATATATATATTGAAATATTTTCAAGCCCTGGATGCTTGAATCTGTGGATATGGAAGGCCGACTGTAATTTCTTTTTGCAGAAGGGAAGAATGAGCCAACAGAAGAACTTGCAAAATACTCACTCCAAGGAGCAAAAAACAATCCCTTGTCACTCTTTTTAAAGATTTGCATCAAGTAGCTCCCTTGTGATCAGAGAAATGTGTTTGCAAAGAACACCAATTGAAATGTTGGATGCTATTGCTACAATGCAGTGGTGTTGAAGAATCCATAGCTTGCAGTGTCCATCTTCCTTCCCCTGCCTATAACCTCTATCTGACCTTTTCTGGTTACTAAGGGTAAATGAAAGTCATATGTTTCAGAGTGGGATCTAAAAGGGGTTGCAGACTGCCAGAAATAGTGCAAATTGAGTCCACTTTTAGGATTAGGGTTAGTGCTAGGGAATCATGGGAATTGTTTTTTCCCCCCATGAGACATTGAGCCTTCTCTGTCAGAGAGCTCTGGTGCCACAATAAAATACAGTTTCCATGATTCCCTAACCCTAACCCTAACCTTTAAAGTGGACTCAATTTGCATTATTTCTGGCTTTCACTTTTTTCATATTAGCTAAATAAATTAATTGATCTTATTAACATTCTAAATAGGTTACAAAATAAGTGTACCATATTATGTGCTCCTACTAATTAAATGGAGCTGACAGCAAACATTGTGTTCTTTGCTAGCAAATGAAGCAGGATGTTGGAACGCCCAATTTACACCTCATCTCCAGATCTTTGCTCTTAAACTTAGGTGCACAGACCTTTGTATTTGTTTCCAAAAGCTGCTATGGCCATCAAATATTGGTGAGATTGTTCTTGTTAGCTAAACACTAATGTTAAATAGGTGAGATACACACACGGTTGAAGAAAAAGGAGGTGGCTCAGTAGCAAGTAAAAAATTGAGTTTGCATCTTTGAATAGGGGAGAGCACCTGGGGTCATGACAAGATGGTGTGAATCTCTTCTGCAACATCTCCCCTTGTTGGTTTTTTAAAAACAACAAAAGCCATGATTGATATTGACACAGTAAACAGAATGCCTTCCGTTCCCCCACACGACTGTCACAAAGGCCTGCATTCTTACATGCAAGGACAAAAGCTGCAATCATTTGTTTTATAATGGTACTGGAATAAGTAAGCACCGCCTTGCCTCACATATGTGATAAGGGTGATATATCCTGTGTGATGTTCCAATAAAAAAACAACAAACCTGCTTTTATGTCTGGGTAATAGTATGAAATTTACAATAATAACATCGCTTCCATGCCTACTCCTATTCTTGAATGAAACTGGATTCTAAAATTTGATTGCCTTACGGTTTCTACTCTGTCCTGTGTTTCTAAAGTTAGGGGGGTTGCAGACTGCCAGAAATAGTGTGAATTCAGTCCACTTTTAGGGTTAGGGTTAGAGTTAGGGAACCATGGGAACTGTATTTTATTGTGGCACCAGAGTTGTCTGACAGAGAAGGCTCAATGTCTCAGGAAAATAACAGTTCCCATGATTCCCTAGCACTAACCCTAACCCTAAAAGTGGACTGAATTCACATTATTTCTGGCAGTCTGCAACCCCCATTAGTAAATTATAAACTTCTTACAGAAATGAAATAATGCATTAGTGGGTCCCATTTTGAATTAGATTTTTACATCTCTACCTTGCTGAAGGGAATGCTTGATGGAATCTACAAAGAGTTATTTTTTAAAAAATTGTTCTTAATAGTCTGATGGAAGCCATGCATATTTTCTTATTAATTTATTTAGATTTTGAAGTAATCCTATTTGGGCACAATGAAGAACTGGCTAAAACCAGTGCTCTGGACAAAATCTAGTGGGACTTGTTGCCCCCAAAATGCACATAGGAGGAAAACACTATTAGGAGAACTGAATCAGGGTGCGGGTGGGGGATTGCTTCTGCCTATACTCCTCAAATCGTGGGTGGAACATTTTACATTTAGATTAGAAGTATATACCTTATTTTCCTGCATATAAGACTACTTTTTAACCTGCAAAATCTGTGGTTAATGTGGGGGGGTCGTCTTATACACCGGGTATAAGGATAGGGAGGATAGAGGTGCTAAAACTCTATATTTTGACTGGAAAAATGGGGGGGTCGTCTTATACGCCAGGTCGTCTTATACGCCGGAAAATATGGTACATTTTATTGGGGGTGGGTGGGTTAAGCATGCTTTTATTTGCAGCTTGTGTACGTTGACATTCCTACCACAAAGTAAACTGGTGAGGTGTTCCATAGGGGACCTCTTTTTCACTTTATATAGAAGTATATAAATTTTTAAAAAATCTCCCTGATATGTTTTATGGCATCTTATTTTTACTAGAGCAGATCTGAATCCTTTAGAACGTGTTCAAAATAAATTTATTTCTAGATTGCTTTAAGTTTCAAAATTGATTACAGTAGCATCATTTCCATTTCATTCAGTCTTGTATTTTGGCATAACGATACTTTTTAATATGGCACCTTCATCCCCAATATCTGTTTTTAAAAAGATTGGCTGTGGTATCTGAAGGTACAAAATACAGCAGACCCTTGGTATCCTCTGGGGTTTGGTTCCAGGACAGTCTGTGGATACCAAGATCTGTGGATGTTCCAATCCCATTAAATACAATGGATAGTAAAATGGTGTCCCTTAAATAAAATGGAAAAACCAAGGTTTGTTTTGTGAAATTAATATATTTTTAAGTCATGGATGTTTGACTCTGTAGATAAAGAATCCATAGATAAGGAGGCTGACTATACAGCTAATAATCATACATATCAATACGTCCATGCTTTGTTGTTGTTGTTGTTGTTGTTGTTGTTGTTGTCTCTGGTTTGTGGTGAGGCAACATTTATTCTACAACAGTTCAAAGATACAGAGTAACAGATATAATAACATAAATCTATTACCTTCATATATAAAGTTTAATAGTATGCTACATCCCAGTCTATAGATTTCCTGAGATGACATGATTCATTTGAAGACTTGATAATGCTTGGTAACATTGAAAGCAGTAAGAAAAGAGAAAGAACACATTCCAGATGGATTGATTTCAAACTCTGATTTTGCAAAACCTGAGCATAGCTGTTGATCATTGGAGCTCTTGGAGGTTGCTCTGCATTGTTGCCATAAACTGAAGCCACCTTGATAGCCAATAATTCTCAGATTCCTAAAGATCTTGTTCACTTTATGTGAGCTATACAGAGACCATAATTTATTCATAATTAGTTGCTATTATATGATTGACTAAATTAATACATTGTTGTTGTTGTTAACTGCCCTCAAATATGATTGACTAAATTATTTTATATAATTTAAATAAACTAATATGATTGACTAAATTACATTACATTTATTTATTTATTTGTTTGTTTTAAAATACATATTTACTTTAAAATACATATACTAGTAATTATCTGATTTTTATTGAGACCTGTTTGTTTTATCTGATTCACTAACAATGTGGCATTGCAAGTGAACACTGAAGGGGCCATATTTTCTGACAATACCAAATTGGGGTAATTAAAAGGGAAAATGCTCCTGAAGAATTTGTGCTAACTGGATAATGGGCATTTAAATGATAGACGTGGTTCAGTATAAGCAAATGTATAAGAAATAATACAACCTTCCCTCCATATCCACAGATTTCTTATCCATGGATTCAACCATCCATGGATTGAAAATATTCAAAACATATAAAAATTCCAAAAAGTAAACCTTGATTTTGCCCTTTTATATAAGGGACACCATTTTACTATGCCATTTTATTTAATGGGGCTTGCGTAGACACAGATGTTGGTATCCACGGAGAATCCTGCAAGCAAACATCAGTGCTTATCTCTATTGAGCTGGGTCTAGCTTTGTCCATTTGTTCCTTAGGGCCTTCCCATCCCACCCATTGGGCTACGGGAGACCGGCCCAGGTCTTAAAAAGGTTGCCTTCTCCTGACTGAGATCATGGGAGACAGTCATGTTATTATCACTGTTCAACTTTTCACAAACATTGGTGTTATGCTAAGCACGTATGCATCAAACAAAAACCCATCAGTGATACCTTTATTGGCCAACCAAAATGCACAATATACTTGTGGCAAGCTTTCAAAGGTCCATGAGCATCTTCATCAGGCAAGAGGTTACAAACCAAACAGGAGAAAAACAACTGGAAATGTTGAGATGCATGAAGAAACCTACAGATCATTTGAGGGCTGCTTAAAATGCCAAAAGACAATTGTGTGTGTGTGTGTGTGAGACAGAGAGAGAGAGAGATATTAAAGGCTCTCTTAAATTAGACATTTAAGGCCTCAGTGGGTTGCAATCCAACCCTGGAAAGGAGGGTGCAATTTTGGATACCTATAGGGTTGCCATATTATAAGGGATGTTCCTTACTGGAGGGCTGGTAATCTTGTCCCTTATAGAGCTTGCAGGTATCCCTTATTATAAAGGATAGCCCCTATCTGAGGTCTGGAAAACATCTCTAGAGCAAATGGGATGCCAATAATAATAATGTAAAAAATCCAGTATTTGGCAGATCTGGGCATTTTGAAGAAAAGTGTCTGAAATTTACTGCCAATACAATAGTGATACGATTAAAATGGATTAAATGGATTCCGGACAGTTGATGAAAAAGAAAGGATTTTCACAAAGACAGAAAATTACCGGTAATTGTCATTTGTTGATTGTCTCTCCTTGGTATGTTGAAAAATAAGTCCAAAACACATTGCAAACGTAATCCAATTTGAGACTGCTTTAGCTGCCATGGCAGTTAAAACCCTAGGGAAACCCTGGAATTGTAGTTTATTGTGGCCTCAGAGCTCTCTGATAGAGAAGGCTAAATGTCTCACAAAACTACAGTTTCCCAAATTCCCTAGCATTGAGCCAGGGCAGTTAAAGCAGCCTCATACTGGATTATTTCTGCAGTGTGTTTTGGACCCTGGTTACATAATGACTGAGATTTGAGTAGGGTGACCAGGCACCCTCCTTTTCCGGGGCATGTCCTTCATTTCAGCCTTCTCTCCAGGAGGAATTCCAAAATATCTCAATTTTGAGCATGATTAATAAGCATGAATTTACATCTCTAGGAGTGTTTTAAGCTTTTATTTGTCCATGTCCTCCATTATGGGTGAGTGTCCTTCATTTCAACCTTCTGTCCAGGAAGAAGGCCACAATATCCTCCATTTTAAGCATGACTAAGCAGCACTGATCTCCCACGCAAGCAAAATCATGCTCAAAATTCTGCAACATAGACTCCAACCATACATGGAGAGAGAAATCCCAGAGGTCCAAGAAGGGTTTAGGAAAGGAAGAGGCACTAGGGAACACATTACAAACATACGATGGATAATGGAGCACAGCAGGGAATTCCAAAAGAAAATCAGCTTGTGCTTTATAGACTATAGCAAAGCCTTTGACTGCATAGATCATGAAAGGCTATGGAATGCTCTTAAAGACATGGGAGAACCAACATATCTGATAGTCCTGATGAGAAATCTATACTCAGGACAAGAGGCTACTGTCAGAACAGAACATGGAGAAACAGAATGGTTCCCAATTGGCAGCATGAATTTACATTTCTAGGAGTGTTTTTTTTTTAAAAATATTTTATTTATATCATTAAGACATGCAATAAAAAGAATCTTAACAATGCATTTTTGTGAGCAATGTCCTGTTTCATAAAATGTATCATATATCTATGCTTTAATTTCCTTAGAGTCCTAGTACTTCTTCGTAGATTCTGAACTTACATTGCTTTTGCTTATAGTCAATGTCTGTATGTCATCCTATTAAAAACCATCTTTAGAATATCAAGTATTACAAGGTAGACCTGCCTCTCTCTATGCAGAATTTCTTCCTTTAACATCCCTTTCTCTTTGTACATTATTATTATTTTATTTTCCCATATCCCACCTTTCTCTCAATATATAGGGACTCGAGACGGCGACATTGACATGAAACACATTATATTACATTTTCCTATCAGATCAAAAAAGAGCATATTATAAGAAAATGCATAAATATGTAAGACCGAGCAAATATAAGGGATCTATGGGCCTTTACAGACTGCCAGAAATAATGCAGCGTGAGTCCACTTTAACTGACCTGGCTCAGTGCTGGGGAATCATGGGAATTGTATTTTTTTCTGAGACATTGAGCCTTCTCTGTCAGAGAGCTCTAGTGCCACAATAAACTACATTTCCCATGCTCCATTAGCACTGAGCCAGGACAGTTAAAGTGGCTTCAAACTGCATTATTTCTGGCAGTCTGTAAAGGCCCTAAGTATATTCTAATACTTGTGAGAAAGTCTTTTCTGTTGAGGTTTCATCCAGGAGTGTTTTGAGCTTCCATTTGCTCATGCCCTCCATGATTCTTGAATGTCCTCCATCCCAGCCTCCTGGACTGCCACAACAATGCCCTCCAAGTGGAGCATGGGTTTATATGTATAGTAGTAAGTGTTTTTGGCTTTTACTTTCCACTCTTCTTCCTGGACAGTCCTCCATTTTGCAGTGCCTTGTCCTCCACTGCGGTGGTGGCCTTGCCTTTGAGATTGCCTCCAGCAGAGATGATGGTTTTTCCCTCCCCTCCCTTTGAGCCTTTAATGCGCATGCGCCCGTGTGGGCTTTTTCTTTCCTTTGGTTGCTCCCAGCCTCGGGGCTGCTGTTCCGTTACCTGCCGCCAGGTGGCAGCGGCGCCCCCTCTTCGGTCTCCCGGGGAAGTTTAAGAAAGTTTGCAAAGTTTGGGCGGCCGCAGACTGAAGCTGGCCAGGACCAAGGAAACACTTCATAGCGGGAAGGGAAAGAAAAGCGGGTAGAGGAGGCTCTGCTTGGGAGGCTCAGAAGGACGGAGCCCCTCTCCAGCTTGGGGAGCCCTTCTTCACCTGCAAGAGGAGAGCAAAGGTGCAGCTGTGTTTGTTTGCCTTTTTTTATGGGGGGGGGGGAAGGGGAGCAAGGTGATGCCATTGCCAAGGAGGACAGCTAGGCATCGCAAAATGGAGGACATTCGGGGAAAAGGGAGGACGCTGCACCCTAAAAGCCAAGAGCGCTCCCTAGAAAGGGGGAAATCCCTGCTTCTTAGTCCTGCTCAAAATGGAGGGCCTTTTGGAATGCCTCCTGGAGAGGAGGCAGGGAGTGGAGGACAGGCCCTGGAAAAAGGAGGACGTGCCTGTCAGTGGGGCTGGGGTCTTCTCTTGGGACCCCCTTTTTGTGAGGGCTCTTCTTTGAGGCGACCTCTTAGAGCATCAGGGAGGAGAGCTTTCCCCTCCAAGCCACCTCGGCTCCTTTAAAAATTAGGCGGCTGCTGCTGCTGCTGCTGCCACACGGCAGAATTGATGCGGTTTCACACCGCTTTAACTGCCCTGGCTGTGGAATAGCGGGGATTGTCCCTTCTGGTGACAAAGGAAGCTAAATGTCTTACTACATTTTGTACAGGGTTCCTTAGCAGGGAAGAGCCAGGGCAGTTAAAGCGGTGTCAAACTGGATTATTTCTGCAGCGTGGATGGAGTCTCTTCTCTCAGGGGAAGCAGACACATTCCCCTATTATTCCTACCTTTCTAGCCCTTTCT
>JAIPUX010001232.1:35020037-35041267 GCA_020142125.1 Phrynosoma platyrhinos
CGCCTCCTGCGAGGGAGCCTTTGCCGAAGCCCGACGGTGGGTAGAGGTAAGAAAGGAAGCACAAAACCCTTGTCTATGGGGCTGGCAGCAAGTCCTGGGGGTTTTCTATACTTGGGGGTTGTTCTTATGGTGGATTTTAAGGGGAGAGGCTGGCCCTGGGCTCCCACTTGCCTGGAAACCCCTACCAGCCCCTCTCTGAGGCTGAGGCAGGCTGAACATCCGTACCATTTTACAGTACCGTTTTTTCATATTTCCAGACCGTCTCGTCGTTTTAATATAAAGTATTGTTCTCTTTTCAAGAAAAATTCCCTCTTATGTTGCGAGAATAGTTTGAAAATCCCGGTTTGGAATTGTGGTTGTGAAAAAAAAAAATTTGTCACGGAGTGTGAGTTTTATGATAAGGTGTTGAAAAACCAAAATTTGCTGCGTGAGATTACTTCCTTGGAGAAATATTCATGGGACAGTTGTGGTGAAATAATAATAATAATAATAATAATAATAATAATAATAATAAAATTTATTTCTATCCCGCTCCTCTACCGAAGCAATCGGGGCAGCTTACAACAATAAAATCTCACAATTTTGTCCCCCTCTACCTCTACCTCATAAATAATAATAATAAATAAATAATAATGATAATAAATTTTTTTATTTATATCCCGCCCCTCTGCCAGGCAATCGGGGCGGTGTACAGAATTCAAAACATCAAATCAAATCACATCAAATCAAATTGCATCCCTCAATCCCACCCCCACTCCCCCTCAAAAAACAACTCAAACAAAACAAATTAAAAGACAATTATTAAAATATACAAAAGTAATCCCAAAGGCTGTCCTTCTTTATATAAGGCTGCAACTGCATATACCTCAATTTTTGTATGAGTTCTGTCACTGTCACTGAACTCATATGTTCAGTGTAATAAAACTTTTGATGTCGTCTTCCTTTTTTCATGAATATGGAATATTACATAATTCCGTCCATTTTCGTCTCAAGGAAATATGGTCAGACTAGGCTGAGGTGGGCCAGAAGAGTTACTTGATGAGGAATGGCTCCTCTCTTCATTTTGATTATTTCTGGCCATGCCCGAGTTACATCCGGAGAGATGGCCGACCTCCTCGCCCCTTTGCAGTGACCCCCCTTGGCAGTTATTTTTAGAAGGCTGTACAGGAAGATCTGTGTGGTTTTGGAAAACAAGAGAGAGTTGGTGTGTGGGCCTCTGTTAAAAGATTTCCTACTTTTCTTCCACCAGTTTTGTGGCTGAGAGATCTTTAGCACAATCTCTTTGGTAGAGTCCTTTAGGCACCAGCCTTACAGGTTACTATTACTCATTAGCACTCCCTTGCTTGAGTTAGGGCCTTTACTGACTGCCAGAAATAATGCAACTTGAGGCCACTTTAACTGCCCTGGCCCAATGCTAGGGAGTCATAGGAACTGTAGTTTTTTCTGAAACATTGAGCCTTCTCTGTCAAGGAGCTCTGGTGCTACAATAAACTACAGTTCCCATGATTCCCTAGCATTGGGCCAGGGCAGTTAAAGTGGTCTCAAGCTGCATTATTTCTGGCAGCCTGTAAAGGCCCTTAGACTTTCTTGAGTTGAGTGGTGCTAATTTTGTGTGTGGAAGCTTGGGCTGGTAGTGTTGTGTTATGGTTGCTAAATGCCCTGTTAAATAGGGGTATCTTTTAGTGCAGGGGTGGGCAACTTGGGGTTCTCCAGAGACTGCAGCTCACATCCTCCTTGTTTTGAGGAGCATTAACAGTCCCAGCAAATACTATTTGCCACCTCTGCTTTGATGTAAAGGAGTGTCTTTTATTAAAGACCACCTAGCTCTTCTAGACAGAACTTATTTTCCTTCTTCTGGTTTCCAAACGGTTAACTACATTAAATCTACTGTAGTAAAATGAATAACACTTGTCATGCCAAATTGGTTAGCTTTTAAAGTAAAGATTGTAAACTTATGGATCTTTGGATGTGGACGCCATCTTCCCTGACTATTGGCCATACTTGTTCAGGCTGATGAGAGTCGGAGTCCAGCAAGGCCACAAGTTACTTACCTTTTGGCTAAGTCTATTTGCTAGTTCTACCTGAACTAGACCCACTAAATCAATAGGGTTCTAGACCCATGCGACACATATTGCTGTGGGAGAGGAGCTCCCTGGACTCTGTGGAGGGAAACCAGAGGCTTTTGCATTGCGTACAGTGTGGGACATTATGCATGGAGCAGAGTTGGAGGCAATAAAAGGCCTACCCATCCCTCCATGTTCCTCTTTCTGCATGGCTCACCTTTCTGCCCACAGTGCGGTGTGAGCCTTGCTAGTTGCTTCAGGGCTGGACAGGAATTTTCTCTCCTTTACCTGGATATTTTTCTTACCCCACATACACTATATCTGGGGGACTTGGACAATTGGCTATGGGTGGTGTCTATAAATAGGCTTCTATATGGCAGATTGCAGGGGGAGATTATAAGAGTTTTGGTGTACACCTTGGCACCCTTTTAGTGTAGGGCACGGCTCTGGAAATGCCTCTCTAGACTCCCAGGTTCTGCAGGTGGGGAAGGAGTCTATTTTTGAGGTGGACCTGGGGATTTTGCTCTCACTTGTAAAGTCCTGTGGCTTGAGTGGAAGCACCCTGGGTTTCCTTTCCAGTAGAAGGTTGGCCAAGGAGCACCCAGTTATTGCCTCCAGATTGCTTCTGGGGTCAGGTGTTTTGCCCAAGGGAAGGCTGAGGAAGTAGGCAAGGGGTGACACCTGGTCACAGCTGAACCCACATCAGGTTGCTCCTCCCTCTGGCTTATTTAAGGATCATTGTGATGTAAATAGATTTTAGATCAATAAAGTCGCCCTTATTTAATCCAACTCTCTGTGTCTGATTTCATTTTTCTATGGTAGGTCATCAATTGGATTGTGAAGTCGTAGACTTCAATCTATGGTTTTTTGTGGGTTTTTCGGGCTGTGTGGCCATGTTCTAGAAGAGTTTCTTTCTGATGTTTCGCCAGCATCTGTGGCTGGCATCTTCAGAGAATTGAAATTTTTATTTACATTTCTTTGCAGGTGTTTTCATAATGGTTATATATTTCATACATGACCTAACCAAGAAAGCAGTATTTTGTATGAAAGGTTGATTTCAAAACCTGAGGATTTCTAAGTGTGGACATGCATGCTGCTCTTATTGAGACTCTTCTATTAAGCATACAGGGAATGGGGCATCCTGCTGAGCTATGGATGGCTTAATGAGATGGCCTTAGATTCAATTCCAACCTTCCCATTAATGTTCTCCAGTAGACAACTGGGGAGGGGGGCATTCCTTTCCACTTAGCAAAGCGTATATCAGATTTTGTGGCAGGGTTTGGATCTTGATGAATTCCTTAGGGGGCAATTCATTTGTCAGCTTGAACTAGTGTAGCCTTGCCAAAGACAATGGAATTACACTTAGAGGAGAGATCTGACATCTGATTCATGAAAGATACCTAATTATTCTTGGAACTGAGAATGGTAATTGGAAAAGGTACTATAAGAGTAACAAGGTGTCTTGGTCTAGTTCAGAAGAAACTAATTGCTGAAACTTTTTCTAAGTATAAGGATAGCTGCAGGTGATTTAGCACTTTTGGAGTAGTTTTGAAAATCATACTTTCTTTGCCATGATCCTATAAATCGTAATAGTTCTCACAGGAAGTAATTGCCAACTCCAGGAATTATGATACATACTTTGTAAGGCAGGAGCCCTTGACAAATTGCTGATCTTAATTAATATTTGCCAGACATTGTCAGGTTTTAGATTTGTAATTTTTAATCTGTATTAGTTGTTAATCTGACTGAGGATAAAAAGGAAAGAATGGGGAGATAAAGAAGATGTGGCAGCACCATCTTTAGTGTTAATATTTGCATGAGTTTTTGTGGATAAAAACCACTTCTCTGGATGCTATATAAAATGGCATCAAGGCCTCCAGCATAATGCATAATGCATATTTATAGTTGTGGGAGTGGGATAAAAAGTAGTAGGATCTAGAAAAATGCAAACCATGAACCTTAGTGAAAAGTTAAGTTTCAATTGTATTGTCTGGTATAATTGAATGAGGTTTTATAATTTTGACATTGGTTGTTTTCTCACCTTCCTGTATTGTTACTTTGATTAATAATTTTGCTTGTTGATGTTTGCTTTACTGTAAATTGATACTGTGCTTTTGTTAGCCTAGTTGGCTCCTCCATAATAATTTTCATTCATTATACTTCTGAAAGAAAAACTAGTTGGGGTAATTTTTCTCTTCCTGCCCTTTTCTTGTTTCAGGAAAAAGATAAGCTGGGATTTTGCGTGCTCTCATGGTACTTGTCCTGTTTTGGCAAGTAGAATTTCATAGCCCAGGGGCTTTGAGTCCAACATTTTATAGTTCCTACATGGGAAATGCAAAACCAGGCTTTCTAACTCAGCAGGTGTGCTGGAATGTAGAGTACAAAGTGGCATTAACAGCAAAGAATAAATCATAGCAGTATTTTCAAGGGAATATGCATGCTGCTGGAAAGCATTCTTTGTATGATAATGTTTTGGCCACAGATGGCAAACTTCTGTATTTTCATGGTTTACTCTATTCTCCAGAAGGTTATATTTGTATTTGCTTTACAAATTGACCCCTTTCTGAAATACCTAGGCCCCTTAACAAAACTGGTTACATCTAACAGTACAGGCTTCATGGTTACAACTCATGTGTGCTCAGGTACAGCTGGGGCATTGTGTGCAATCCAGCAACATGACATGCCGCTATATGGGCTTAAATACTGCCTTTTTCATGACAAACTAAAATATGGGCCTTTCCACAGACCTCATTTCAAACTTGGTAGAGCTGCTAGTATTAAGATAACATTACTTTGGATTTTGGGTTACTTGACTTTTGACACATTGACATCACTCTCTAGTTGTGTTGTGAATTATTATTTGTTTAATTAATTTTAACTATTACAAGAGACAGTTTTTTTAACATTAACTTTAGAAAGTTGTCCATCATGGTACATGTACATGCAGGATTTCCCTGTAGAGCAAAAAATTGACTTTACAACTGCTAAAAGCAGAAATCTAGTAGAATGCAAACATTAGGACTTATTTTCTTTGTAGCGCTGATGTGGAACTGTGGGCAGTTTTGGGCAGGAACCTGTTCTATCTCCAACTGCATTAAAACTTATAAATAAGAATGTTTAAATTTTATTTGAAAAGACAGCATTTGAAAATTGGAATATATTGCACAGGGTAGAGGTCCTTGACTCCTTGAAAAGTGGAAGAGTGAAGTAGACAAGCAAGTTTTGCTTTATCCTGAAGAATTTTCCTTTGGGTCATATAAACTGATAATTCTTAGGCTGTACCCTTTCATCCTGAAGATTGTGAGCTAAGCTTGCTTGCTGGCTACCTGAATATGTTTTACTTTAAACTCGTTTGCAGAATGCCAGACATTTCTCATTTATTGCTGCTTGCCTGCTTTTGTTCTCCTCAATGCATGTTAAAATCTGCCACAGTCAAAGGCTACAGAATTCCTCTGTGGTGATTATTATTGTGAGGATATTTTAGGAAGTTGTTGAATTTAGTAGTGGATGGCCACTGAGGAACCAGACTCTCTCTAGACAGCTTTGGGTCTGGAATCTACCTGGCTATAATGTCATCACAGGTGTTTGCCCTAGCAACATGGTCTGGAGGGTGACATTCCCTGAATTTCCCAAAAGGCATCCTTCCTAATGAGAAGTGAGATTTGCTAATTATGGATATGCTGAATGCTTTGCCAACATAGCAGTTCCTTTGGCTTGATGATGGCGCTTGCCAAATTAAGGCATGGATGTTGGCCTTGAAAGAGATCCCTCTCTTCCACTAAATCATCAATTAGGTTTGTTCATGCCATCTCCTAATTTAGCAGCTCACCAGAATTTTCGGTTAAATGTGTTAACAACAACAACAACCCCTGTAATCCAGGATCAATCCACACATTCATCAAATTGTTTCTTGTTTCTGACAGTGCCTGCCAGATATTTCAAAATTTACAGGCAGGGCAAGAAGACAAAACTTCTCCATACTCTGCTTTCATGTTAAGACATACCCTGCTTCTCAACTACAGATGTTCCATTTACTCGTCATGGCCAATACTTACAGATTGACTTATTCCTTATTAATGTGTCCTAATTTTTTTAAAAAAGGGAACTTGTGTGCCATAGTAGTTTGAGCATTGGACTACGACTCTGGAGACCAGAGTTCAATTTCCACTCGGCCATGAAATCCATTGGGTGGCCTTGGGCAAGTCACATGCTCTCGGCCTCAGGGGAAGGCAATGGCAAACCTCTAACAAATCTTGCCAAGAAAATCCCATGATAGGATTGCCTTAGCGTTGCCATAAGGGGGAAATGACCTGAAGGCACACAACACATAATTCTTCAAAAAGTAATCAAAACTTGTGCAGTTTGCAAAATGTTGTGATGAATCTTAACCATTAATTATGCAGTTATGCATTCCTGTTGCCGGTCAGTTTCCTTGAATGACACTGATTAAATTATTCTTTCTGCATATTCATTCACATTTTTAATAACCACATTTTTTTCTAAAATAAGAGACTCCAGAGAACATTGTCTTTCCATGAAAGAGAAGTGGTCTAGCATCTTACTGTCTTTTAAGTTACTGTTAATTCTCTGATAATTTTCTGCTGTAATAGTATATATATTTTAGATGAGCCACCTGGAATTCAAGACATGGTTATGCTGCAGAGTTGTATAAAGGGATCATGATATTGTTTGTTACATTTTGAGTCTAGAAATCTTTTATATTTCTTCAGTCCTACCAGATATCTGTTTTATATTTGTTTACACCTCCAAGTTATTTTCAAGCTGAGTTGTTTCTACAAGTTGATATCCTTGATGCTGATGAAGATGCTTTTTAAGTATATAATCAAAACCAAAAAGTCTGATATGTTAACATGTGGCACTAATAGTACTTTCACAATAGACTCTCTCTTCTTTGCCAGTAACACACACGTGGCAACAGCAATAAAATTCTAAATGTGAAATACAAATGTGTGTGCTTTTAATAAAGTTCAGGGACAACTTCTAAAGTGTAGTTAAACATAAAAAGTGCACACATTTCAATTCAAAGTGCAATGTATTGATTTAAAACTTCACACGAACAAGCTGTACTGTCAGTTACTTGCTACAAAGTCAAGTATGTTTTTAAAAATGCTGGTGGAGCTAAAATGTTGAAGGGATGTAGGCTTTGCTTTCATGTCACTTTCAAGAGCAAAATCTCTAAATTCATTCTAGAGCAGGGGTGGGCAGAGTGCAGTCCTCCAGAAGTTGTCTGTGTTGATTAGGGTAGATAAGAGTTGTAATTTAACAATTTCGGGAGGATTGCACTGTGCCCATTCCAGGTTCAGAGCAAAAATGGGGAGCGTGTGACTTCAGGTGCTTTTGGACTGCTGTTCGCCTCATCCTTTAGCATTCACTGTTCTGACTGGGAGTTACGGTTCCTCAATATTTAAGAGGACCACAGTTCTTAGTACTGATCCAACAGTAGTTGTTGTGTGCCTTCAAGTAATTTCTGGCCCAAGGCAAATGTCTAATGGGGTTTTCTTGCCAAGATCTGTTCAGAAGGTGCTTCCTGTTGCCTTCCTCTGAGGCTGAGAGAGTGTGATTTACCTGAGGCCACCCACTGGGTTTCCATTGATAAGCAAGGATTTGAACCCTGGCCTTCCAGAGTCTTAGTCCAGCACTCAGACCCTTACACCACTACATGGTGATTTCAGATCTACCATGTTATGGATGTCGATGTGAGCACTCCAAGCTTTTTTCCTTATCAGTAAGAGTAGCCAAGCTTGTGCATCTTTTTATGTCTTCTGAATTTGCAGCACTTAAAAGGATTGGCTCAGGGTGTCTTAAGTTGCATTTCTGCAGAGTAAGTAAGGGGGATTAATTTACTGTCTATACTCATGTATAAGTCTAGAAATTTTAGTCAAAAAAGCAATCCCAAAAACTTGTAAGTGTAAAAAAAGTATAAGTACTGTACCTCAACTTTTATCAAAATAGGAAGTACTCCCTTCTCTGATTAGAGTGAGAGCTTAGTTGACCTTAGTCTAAAAGAAGCACTTAGAAGATCTTAGTTTAAAAGAAGCACTGACCATGTCTACTTTCTCTGTCGCAAGGCTGCTTTTGGCTTTTTGAATGCCTGTATAGGAAAATGACGATATGCTTTGGCATCATTCCTTTCCTTCATCCTTTACATCCTTTGTTACATGCAGCCAAGTTTTACCCTCGACTTATACATGGGTTATGTCAGAATACATAATTTTGGCCCCAAAACCTGCCCTTGACTTAGACATGAGGTTGATTTATAGTTGAGTATATATGGTACATTGAGAATGAGATCTTAAAGTAACACTTGCTAGTGACAAACACAAAACGCTGCCATTTTCATGTCCAAGTCTGTGAGATTCTGAAGCATCTTCCTGGCTGTTATGAGACTTGGTGGATATTTATCTGATCCAACAAGACAGTTCTAGTTGTTGATAGAACAGTATAATAGTTGTTATTATTGTTATTATTTAATTAATTGGGACTCATGGTGGCTTACAAAAATTTTAAAAATACATATTAAAATACATACAAAGACATCAATAAAACATATAACATTATTTTATAATGCCATTAAACAGTCTATAGAATTAAAAATATTTAAAATTTATTAGAAGACAGAAGATAAAAAAATCAGCAAAATGACCCAGTCAATTTCTAAACGCCTGCCAGGATAAAAAGAAAAAGATGACTTTCTGATAGAGGAAGCCATCTTCGCCTCCCAGCCTGGGAGTAGGTGCCGTCTCCCATGTTTCCACCAGATGTGTTGTGAGGTGGAATACACAAGGCAGGCTCATAGAGAGGAATATGGTCCCTCAGATAGCCTAGACTTGAGCTATATAGGGCTTTGTTGCTCATAACTAGAACTTTGAATTGTGGAGATGTTGCAGGAAGGGATAGTATACATGCATCAAATATAAAAGCCCATACAAGAAATTGGAGCTGTACTTCCCTAATGAAGTGCTGATATAGTCTTAAGAAATGCACTTCAGAGCTCCGTTGTGTGTATGAGCCTTCAAGTCACGTTAGGTCACTCTGATTAAGAAGCAGGAGATGGTAGCTTTGGATGTGTCTTTCCATATGTAGGGAAGCCATGCAGGAAAACTTTTTGATTTTTCAATTTGCTGTCCATTTCTTTGTGTGAGGTGGAAAGGGGGATTTCTGTAAGACATTGCCAGGTTATCAGAGAGTTGGGAAGGTCATCAGGCAATGAAGACAAAACAGAGAGAAAGCACTGTTCATGACTGTATAAAGACTTGCTGTCAAAATTTGGGTGCCAAAGGACTACAGTTAGGAAATAGGTTCTTGGGTAGCCATCAAATTCTGAAATACAAATGCCTTTTAAAGTTCAGAGTGAGAACTTCCACAGCTTTGAACATTTAAATCCAAAACATTTGTTTGAAATACATCAGAAACAGGTGGTGTGTTATCGTTATTGTTATTATTTGGAATTATTTATACCCCACTCTTCAGATAGAAAGGCTATCATAGCAGCTTACACATGGTTAATTAGATGGTTCTCTGCCCTCAGATTTACAGTCTAAAAGGACATGACACGAAAGGAGAAGGGAATGGCAGTGGGGAAGGGAATCAGGTCCAGTAGTTCTTTTTCCCTCTGAGGCAGATGGATTGGAGGGAGGGCTCTCCTTCTTAATTTAGGCTAGGCCCAATGGAGCTGGCCTGCACCCCAGGCCATTCTTTAAAAGCTTTCTGTTTTGAATGCCTGTCTGAAAAGGAAGGTTTTTGCCTGTCGGCAGAAGGCCATCAAGAAAGGGGCCATTCTGATCTTCCTAGGCAGGGGGTTCCAAAGTCTAGGGGCAGCCGTGGAAAAGGCCCTTTCATTTTGTGTCCCCACCAACCGTGCTTGTGATGGTGGTGGGATGGAGAGAAGGGCCTCCCCCGAGGATCTCAGAGCCCTGGCTGGCTCATAGAGGGAGATATGATCTGCCAATATCCTGGACCTGAGCCATGTAGGGTTTAAAGCAGGGGTAGGCAACCTAAGGCCTCAGGGGGCCGTATGCGGCCCCCTGAGGCCTTTGGACCGGCCCCAGGCTGGTCCTTCTGCCGCCACTGCCCCCTGCTTCTACCACCGTCCGCCATGATGATATTGATTATTGTTGTTGTTATTATTTTTAAATATTTATTTATTTATTTTTGGTGCTTCGGCCCCCCAATTGTCTGAGGGACAGCAACCCGGCCCTGGCTCAAAAAGGTTGCCTACCCTTTGTTTAAAGGTACCAACACTTTGAATTGTGCCTGGAAACAAACTGGCAGCCAGTGGAGCTGTTTCAACAGGGGCGCTGTATGATCTCTGCAACCTGCCCCTGTTAGCAGCCTGGCTGCAGCTCTTCAGACCAGCTGAAGTTTCCAAACACCCTTCAAAGGCAGCCCCAAGTAGAGCGCATTACAGTGGTTCAAACAGGATGTAACCAAGGCATGTACCACTGAGGTCAGATCTGGCGTCTCAAGGAACAGGTGCAATTGGTGCACAAGTTTTAAATGTGCAAAAGCACTCCTGGTCACTGCAGAGACCTGGGCCTCCAGGTTCAGAGCTGAGTCCAGGGGTACCCCCAAACTGCGAACCTGCATCTTCAGGAGGAGTGTGACCCTATCTAACACAGGCTGAATCTTTATTCCCTGATCTGCTTTCTGACTGACCATGATGTTTTACTGGACTAACTCTGCAGGATAGACGTATGTATGCATGAAGGCAGATTTCTAACTAATTATTGGAATGACAAGGGAAGCAGTATAGACCTGAACATATAACCTAATTTAAAACAACAACAATTGAGGTATTGGGGTTCTAAGCTCTTTCACACTATACATTATAAGCACTATGATTCCACTTTAACTGTTATAGCAATGTCCTATGGATTCCTGGGATTTTTTTTGGGGGGGGGGGAAATATTTAAAATTCTCATCCAGACAGATGTAGTGTCTGACTAAACTACAAACTCTGGGATTTCATATGATATAGCCATGGCAGTTAAAGTGGAAATAATAGTGCTATAACTGGAAAATATGAAAGGGCCCCATATTAAAAACCAATCCTGTTGATTGCTGTTTGATAGCAAGCAATACCCATGTGGAAAAGTTAGTATTGTGTGGAAAAGTTAGTATTTCCACGCTCCCAGTTAGGTACAATATGGGATATGTTTGAACAGAACATCTTGCACTTTTCAAAAAAACATCAAAACATTAAAAAAATTGGATGATGCAGTGCACTGTGTGTTTCAGACAGAACTGGGCAGAGGACAGGTTGGGATCTGGCAGTACATCCCTAGGTGGTTTGCACTATATTGGCAAGAGTTTTCAACTCTATGTGCTTTAGCACTGGTACCCTCACAAATAGTAGGCTGTAGAACTTAAAGGGATTTTTTTATGGGAGCAAGAGGATCAGGAGTAGATTTTTGTGTTTAAGAGTTTCTGTGTGAGGTCCAGCTGTTTTATTGAAACCACACCTCTGGTCTGAACAAGTGCACCAATATACAGTCAGCCCTCCCTGTCCATGGTTTCAACCATCCACAGCTTGAAAATATTGAAAAATATACAAATTTCACAAAGAAAACCTTGATTTTGCCATTTTATATAAGGGACACCATTTTACTACACCTCTTTATTTAATGGGACTTTAGCATCCATTTTTTTTTTTATAACCACAGGGGGTTGGGGAAGTCCTGGAACCAAACCCCAGCAGATAGCAAGAACCCACTGTTCCTTATTACTCACTTGTATACTATCCTAGTCCATGATTTTGTATCAGGCTTAAGTTGGCAGACCTCAGAGTTTTAGTGGAAAAGTATAAGTAAATTCCACAAACCTAAAGCCTGCTCACATCTGGTATAATTCTTTAATACCTTCCATTGCACCAGTTTGCTAACTTCCCTTGTCCCCTTGAGAACCTACCAGTTGCCCTGGCAGAACAAAGAACAATTTCATGCACTTAGGAGCAAATGGTTTTTCATCTAACCACAGTGCCTTAGCCTGATCTGACTTGGGTCCCCTCCATGGCTGCTTTGAAAACAACAAAGCAAACAGCAGGGGATCTACTTCTATTCTTAGATTTCCTGCAGGTACTTTCTGTGGCCCAAAGAGCCACAGTACCAGAAACTCAGATTGAATTTTACTTAAATAACTCTGTAACACAAATGTAAAACAAATTGCTAGAAGATGAATTCAGTTAAAAATGGGGCACTTCTTCTTCCAGTTCCACAGTAACAACATTCCATATATGCCAAAAATAGTACAGAATGGACTCTGAGGCATTTCTTTATGTTGTGTGTGTGTAAGGGAAGACTTCTGAAGTCTGGAGCATGTGCAGCTTGGTTCAAGATTAGCAGCTGCAATTCCTTCTTTCACCTTCAGACAGGTTTTTTTTTGCTTTTTTTTTTTTTAAAAAAATAGGTTAACTAATATGCTACATGCTTAGTATATCAAATATGGCCTATTTCCATTGCTTATAATTTCATGATTAAATCCTGTGAAGGGAGGAAACATTTGCTCCTTTCCCATTCACTTTGTTCAACACCCTTCTTTTGAGAACCAGCTTGCTGCAAAAATCAAACATACTGTTTACTATGATTTGACCCTGAGAAACCTTGTACAGAAATGTAGTAAACTAGGATAAATATCCCAGAAATTGGACACCTGTTTCCTTTTAAAGAATGCTTAGCATGAACCAAGCACTGTTTACATAAACTCGATAAAGAACACTCAATACTTTTGAATAGGATAGGTTTGTGATTACAGCATTCCTGCTATGAATGCCCCAATGTTTCTAGGTGCTGGTGGTTTTTAACTACATTTTTTCCTTGTAGCCACAGCAACCCAAATATTTTCAAGGAAGATGATTGGGAAACAGTACCATCTTTGAACTCAAACCAGTATAACACACTGTACTGAAGTAACATTCCTAGTATTTTAAGTTTCTGATGATGTAATGCAATATACATACATAATATGTATGTATAATGAGAACAAGTGTGCATAGTGGTTTGTGCATTGGACTCTGGAGACCAGGATTCATTTCTCTGGTTGGCCATGAAAACACACTGGGTGACTTTGGGCAAGTCACACACTCTCAGCCTCAGAAAACCCTGTGATAGGTTCACCATAAGTCAGAAGTGTCTTGATGGCACACAATAACAATATTGTATAATATAACTTAATTCAGTCAGATGTATAAGAAAAGGCAAGTTCAGGGTTTGGTATTGTTTAACTGGGTTGAAGCTGTAATAATATGAAAATCTGATTCATGTACTACAGTAGTACTGTAAGCTTTAGAAGAATTATTCATAAGTTCACCATTGTGGGTGTTTAGAAATAATTTTGTAGAAGTAAATATATAAAAACCTTGCCTTAAACATTTCATTTATCAAATGTTCCAATCAGCAATCTCACTGCTGACTTTTGTACTAGCTGCAGTTTCTGAGTCATCTTCATGGGCAACATCATGTCAAGTGCATTGCAGTAATTTAATTGGGAAGCCAACTGCATGAACTACTATAGTTAGGCTGTCACTATCCAAAATAAATAAATAAATGCTACAGATGGTGGACCATTCAAAGTCGTGTACCAGTCAAAGCTAGCCTCAGACAATCCAAATTCCACTGTCTCCTGTGACAGAAATGTATCAGTATGAACTCTCCAAGCTATGTACTTGCTCCTTCATTGAGCACTGAGTGCAAACTCATCCAGGATAAATTGCTTGCCCAATTGCCACACCAAGAAACCATTAGCCCAGGGGTTGGCAAACTATGGGCTGCGGGCCGAACCCAGCCCTTCGAGGCCTTCCTACTGGCCCCTGGCTGGTCCTGTCGCCGCTGCCTTTCTCGTGTGCGTGCGACTATGGGGCGCCATTTTGTTTTCCAAAATGGCGCCTGGAGTCTCTATACCAGGGGTAGGCGACCTAAGGCCCGGGGGCCGGATGCGGCCCCCCAAGGCCTTTGGACCTGCCCTAGGCCGGTCCTGCCACCGCCGCCCCCTGCCGCTGCCGCCGCCCGCCATGATGATATTGATTATTGTTGTTATTACTTGTTCTTGGGGTTTTCTTGGCAAAATCTCCACAGGAGTTTTGCCATGGCTTTTCTGGGGCTGAGAGAATGTGCATGCATTTTTAATTTTTTTTTAAAATTTATATATATATATATATATATATATATATATATATATATATATATATATATATATATATATATATATATATATATATATATTTCTGGTCCTTAGGCTCCCCAATTGTCTGAGGGACAGAAACCGAGCCCCAGGCTCAAAAAGGTTGCCTACCCCTGCTCTATACTGATGGCACCCAACCACAACATTCCTAATGACTTAATCCAATGGCTTTATATAGAAATAAAACTATTTAGGTAACAGAAATGAATCCAGTGGCATGCCACAGCTTAATAGCCACAAGGCTAAAGAAGACTCCCTCCGTACCTTTCTCAAGAACCAGCTTTGTAAATAGGAATGGAGCCATTGTAATACAGTGTGTCCTTCTTCTAACCTGCAGAGTAGTCCAGTAGAATATCATGGTCAGTGAAATCACAAGCTGGTGGGAGATCTGGAAAAATAAATAGTGTAGCACTCCCCTTATTTTTCACCAAGAGTAGTTCATCAGGGTACCATACCCTTCTCTGAAATGAGATTGAAATGTGTCTGGATGATCTGTTTTCCTCCAAGATGTGTAAAGTTGGCAAGTCACTACATGTTAAACTACCTTGTCCTGAGGGAAGATATGAACCACAGGATAATAATCCTCATGTGCATCTGGGTACAGAAATGTTCTCTGTGGCTAAAGTGCATACAGCGTCTTTCAAAATGTGAGGCATATCCTCCTAACAGGCATTTGCCACACCCTTGATCATCCATTTCTACTAGTTCTTATCAGCAGGAAGGACAGGGGTCAACTTTACAAGTGGGAGGATGGACTGATTCAAGTACCTTGCCCATACCAGGCTGCAACAGCTGAAACTAATCCCAAGAAACTGGACCAAGTGGAATAGTAAGCACTTCTTTAGGCTTGGCAACAACTGTGCCTTCATAAGTAAAAATACTACTGAGGCTGACTCTGCACTACACAAATAATCCAGGTTGACATCACTTTAATTGCCATGGTTCAGTGCTATTGGATTCTGGGAATTGTAGTTTTGTGTGACATTTAGCCTTTGCTCTGATGCCAAAAACAAGCTACAATTCCCAGAAATCCATGGCATTTAAATTGGCATCAAACTGTAATATTTCTGCAATGCAGATGCAGCCTCAGAGTCCTTTCTCAAAGCATTTGGAGGAAGGGGAAATTGCTACTTGCTATTTTCTTTTAAGAAATAATTATTTGAGAAACATAATACTAAATGCTTATCTTTTATTTACTTTTCAATGATTTACAAGGTTATCAATAATTTTAAATGATTAATTTAAGACTAAACAGCTGTAAATGTCTAATTGTCAAATGTAATGCAAGAAAAGAGGCAGTGCCATGTAAAACCTACTAGCAGATCTTCTTTTTCTAACAAAATTGGCACAGCCATATGATGGTAGATGTGTTTCAGTGCTTAATGGCAAGCAAAATGTATTTAAAGGCTTAACTCAAATATTCCTATTAGGTTATGACATCTTGAGCAAAATGTGGTGAATTCATTAGAAATATTAACTCAGTGCATAGCATTTGTGTGGAAGGGAATAACCGCTGTTTGCTTAGCAATTCTGGGTAAGGAGCTCTTGCATTCATTTTACCAAGGGCAAGGTAAGTCTTTATTGTCCAGCCTGTTGCTGAAGAGAAACCACATCTATGACAAACCGGGTTTCCTCTTTATCTTACAAAGGGTGGGACTAAGTACTGTCTCTTTTCTCAGATCTAGAGAAGAGAAATCGTATATGCTAGAAGTGTTGCCTCCTGCACACTGATACCTGAAATTTGCTTTCTTGTTGTTAATGTAGTGTAGAGCTTGGAAGTAACACCTTATGAGTAATGATGTCAGCTGTACCCTGTGATTTTGGGGGATAATGAGGCAATAATGGAGTTTATTATTTTTAAAATTAATGACCAGTAACATTGATATTTTTTTCAGTGTACTATTTTCATATTGGTACTATTTTCACATTGGTCTTCATCATTTAGTTTTTTGGAAGACTGAAATGTTTTTCTTGGGGGATTTTGGGGGGATTTTTCCGTGTCTTATGTCATTTTAATAGTGCTTTTAAAAGGAACTGATATAGCTCTGTAATGCATATGAGTTATTTTTTGGAGAGGGCCCCCTGAAATAATTTATGTAATAAATTATTTTTTCAAAGTAACTTTCCTAATGTCTTTGGCTGTATCACACACACACTGTTTTGATAGCAGGGTGTTGCTCTGAAACTTTCACATATAGTGACCATCTAAACTGGATACAATCCCATTTTGAAGTCTCTTCTCCTTCTTAATGGGAGAATGATGCTGGGAAGTTATCATCACCTGGCAGATTTTAGTTGCTGTGTGTGACTTGATGTATCTCAGCTTGTACAGGACTGTCCTAGATAGACCCCAGACATTAAAATTGGCATAAATAGCACATTTTCATCTGCTGGAGTTGATTTGAAACATTGACTAAACTCTGCCATTTAAAGAGAAACTAAAATATAGCAATAACTTTGTTCCTGGGAGCACTTGCAGCCTGAACCAACAATGTTAATAGTCCTGGTTAGAAGCTCACTCCCAAGGCAAATAAGAAGCAGTTGTAGAGTAGTAAATATTGATGAGCTAGAGCTCAAAAATTCCTGACATTGCTGCATTACGTGTCCCTAGCTTTATGGAGTTAGAAAAGGAGCAAACAACTCTGGCTATTGCAGGCTGGTGAAAATGCGTGTTGAGCAAATAGTATGCCCAGCTTATTCATTAGAAAAATGCCCTTGTGACCTGCTTTTAAAGAAAACCAACTGAGGTCTGAATAGTCAAATGGTCTGAAAAACCACAGACAACATTTGATGGATGCTTGGTCACCAGGAATGTTGGAGTTTCATGTGATGTCCAAGACTGGCTGTCCTCGGTTATTTGCATTTTGAAGTTTCTTTTCTTACATGTATGGCTTTTCCAGAATTGTCTTCTTCTGCATTTATATATTAGTGGTATTTAGATGTTGTAAGCTACATATATGGCTCAGATTCTTCTTAAGATGAGTTTTAATCTAGCCAGGTAATGCATGTACTTGGTATTTAATGCTATTTTGTATTTTAATTTTGAAATGGTAGGTGGTGCTATTGTTGTAGAGGGATGATGGGGCCATGTCTCCCACTCACAGTTGAGATCATGTAATTTGGAAGAAGCATTTCATTTCTACAGGTTCTTATTTTAGAAAAGATAATTTTGCCAGCGTTGCTAGGCAACTGTCCCAAAGTCATCTGGCGTGCATGAAAGAAAAATGCAATAAAAAAAAAAAAGACAGTGCAAAACTGCCACTGAGTCTGGTAAATTGTCATCACTAAAAGTAGAGTCTAAGTGTTCAGAAAAGTGTTGCACAAAACTGGTTGAAGAAATCCATCCATCCATCCCTTTATTTATATCCCACCTTTCCTCCAAACTGGGACTCAAGACATCTTACAAGAGATCCAGATCTTTACATAGGAGCACAAATGAGTTTAGCAGGCTGGGCCTGGTTCTTCTTCCTATGGTGTGAAACAACACTATCTTTACAGGCTAGGTACTAGTTTGGTTTGCAGTAACAGAGGAAATCCCTGAAAGAAAAGAAGGCTTTCCACATTGACTTGTCTGTTGGTGGACCATAGTGCCCTGCAGAAGTTTCTTGGTTTAGTATGAATCTTTGGGCCATGCAGAACATAGGCCAGGGATATTCAGAACTAATGGTTGGCTTTGCATAGACTGAGAATGCATCATAGAAGGATACACTCAAGGGCTTTGCTTTACCTGAGTACTGCAAGGAAAGATTGTGTTCAACAGTAATGATGGCCAGATCCTGTTACGATCTTTCCACTGAGGGATCTCTGATAAACTTCCAGAAACCACATGGGTTCCACAGCTTAAAAACTGTTTCTGTGAGGGGAACTAGCTTCAGGCATAATCTTCAAGACAGAAAGGGTCATCTTCTGTGATTTGAGAAGAACCTGGTGTTGAGTAACATATAGAGGATATCAGAATTGGGGGTGGGAGTGGGGAATCCAGCATGGCTGTAGAGGCTTCATTTCAGGGACAGATTTAATTCTTGAAAAAGCAGATGTTTGCTTTAAATAAATCTGCCTGGAGCTTGAAAGCACTATGTAATATAATGATGGAGTCAGAGGAAATAGTTGTCTAACATGTGGCCACCACATGCCTCTATTTCTGGAACTTGTTTTAAAGCCAGTCTGTCTACTGTATGTTTTCATAGTTTGCTTTTCTGCCAAGGCAGAAATATTGTCCGGCTGGGATGGATTTCCTGAATTTGCATAAAGAGTCTCCCCCTCTCCATCCTCTCCCCTCCCAATCCTGCTCAGAGCATGGGACTAATCAATACAGTATGGCAGAGACATATGAAGAAGACAAATGAAAAAGGAAACCTGGGATAAAGAATTTTGAGATTCATCTTGTGTCATCTTTAATATTGCTAGCAAGTAGTGCTTTGGTTTTCTCTCTCTCCCCCTCCCTCGCTTTGTATACTTTTCAACATGTGAAGAGAACACAGACATTAAGCATCTGAACGACAAAAAGCCAATCTGCACATATCTCAATCAAGCAGTTCATTCATATTGTAAAACCTGGGTGGGCCACTTTCTGGAATGCTTTTTATAGCTCTGTTGCTGTGGAATTGGCTGGGTTTAACATCTGAGTAAGGGATACACTTAAGTCTCTGTTAGGTGAGTATTGCTGTTTCACTGGATGAAGAAGTTGAGGGAGGGGGCCCTGTAGCTTAATTTGAAATGTATCCAATAAGTATATAAGTCTTTTGTCAGTGAAGTGGAATGGCAAAGAAATTATGAGAAACTGGAGCTATGGTTGGTTCATTCATTTTAGGCTTGGGAAATCTGGATTTGATCCCTGGTTTTCGACAAGGACTCTTTCACTATTGTACGGCAAATTGCTTCAGCTCCTTAAAATAGGAATAGTTGTAACGTACCAGAAATGGTGATGTGGATTAGCACGCAAAAATGTATAGCATCTCACAGGGACTTGAGGGTATATGAGCTGTGTGGGCTTCTTCAGATCTTGCTGCAGCCATGAGCTCATTATAAACCATAGACAAGTTAGTTGCCATTTTTACCTTCAGCCTTAGCAAAGATATGGGGAATAGTAGTTGTTATACAAATTGGCAAGGTGAAATCTTGCCAGATATGCTGAAATCAAGCTGCAGTTCAAATGCTATCAATCCATGCATAAATTATAGAATTTTGCACATCAGAAGTTTGTACATCTGTTTCTTCGGAGGATGCTGTCTGTGTTGCATTGCTAAGGAACCTTTGAGAACTGCATACATGGAGGGGAGTTTTTCTTGCTTCCTGTGAGGCAGCTGGCAAGCCTGTGGGATCTCTGTTAGCCTCTCATGAACTGAGTGTGTACTGAGCACCCCACAGAGTTTGCAAATATTGGCCCCTAGAGTAGCATTTTAACCATCCATCTTCAGGAAAATTACATGCTGCAACTTCTGGAATAACTTAAAACATTTGGCCCCAGTTGATGATGTTGGAGAAAACATGTGTAGGTATGGGCTTTACACCCATAAGAAAACAAAAAACCAAAAAGTGTTAGGAAAATTATGAAAATGCAAATTGGGGGTTGGAGGGCTAGTGTGGTGTAATGGTTGAGCGTTGGACTAGGACACTGGAAGGGCAGTGTTCAAATCCTGGCTTGGCCATGGAAATATACTACGTGATCTTGGGCAAGTCACACTCTCACAAACGCAGAGGATGCCAATGGCAAATCCCCTCTGAACAAATCTTGCCTAGAAAGCTCACTGATAGGCTTGCCTTAGGGTTGCCATAAGTCAGAAATTGTTGAAAGACACACAACAACAACAAATACTGGAGGTGGCTGGCACCTAGAAATCAGGTAAACTACACCTCTGATGGGTTGCATTCCCCCTGAAGGAGCAGATGTATCACTTGAGAGTATTCTTAGAACCATATTTGTTACTGGACAGCCAAGTGGATGCTGATATGGTGCATCAGCTATGGCCTTTCCTGGACAGAGATAAATTAGCCACAGTAGTTGATGTACTGGTAACTTCCCAATTAGACTGCTACACTGCCCTTGAAGATCACATAATACTGTACCATTTTAAAAGAAATTTTAAAAGGAAATGCACCAGCTGCCACTATGCTTCCATGGTGTTGGAAATGTTAGCTGAAGAAGCACCTCTCCATATATATGCTTGCCCAAGGTTTACATGTCATTATCATGAAAGACACTGTGTTCATGCTCTTTTCTGAAAGTAAGCAATCGGAATATATTTGGCAAATTTTTGGGGTAGCTGAGCATTTGTGGATATGACCATCATCACATGAGAAAGCTTTACCACAATAGAAATGACCACCTTCTGTGCTTTGGCACTCCCATTATGGAACACTCTTCTCTTGGGGACCCAACTGATATCTTTGAAACTATTTTAATGTTTTAATTTGTCTTTTTAATTTGTTAAATTGTTTCACATGTTTTTAGCTCTTAAAAACATTTTCAATATTTACAGTTTTAAATTAATCAGGTTGGTTTTATTGTATGCCACCCTGATACCTCTGGATAAAGAGTGGTATTTTGTTGTTATTAACTGCCCTCAGGTCGATTTCAACCTATGGCAACCCTATGGATGAGACATCTCCAAGACCCTCTGTCCTCCATTGCTCTGTTTAAATCCTGCAACCCCATACCTGTGACCTCCTTAATAGAGTCCAACCATCTGGCATGTGGCCTTCCTCTCTTCCTACTTTTCTCCACCTTCCCCAGCATTATTGTCTTTTCTAATGAGTCTTCTCATGATGTGTCCAAAGTACAACAGTCTCAGTTTGGCCATCTTAGCTTCCAAGGAGGTTTCCGGCTTCATCTGATCTAGGACCCACTTGTTTGTCTTTTTGGCTGTCCACAGGATCCTCAACACCCTTCTCCAGCACTACATCTCAAAGGAGTTTATTTTCTTTCTATCATCTTAACTGTCCAGCTCTCATATCCATACATGGTAATAGGGA
>JAIPUX010001232.1:35063715-35079721 GCA_020142125.1 Phrynosoma platyrhinos
TCTTACAATAATACAATCAGACCTCCAATTACTCCTTAAAATTACCCTGGTATAGCTGGTCTGTCTTCTGTTTGTGATTATTGTGCATCTTTTCATTGATGGGCTTTCCGTGTCAATTTCTGCCAATATTGCTGCTGTAGCATGAATTTGTGTATGATCATGTCTGGGCTTCAGTCCCAGCATTGGAGAGTCACATGGTGTCACTTTCCTCCTCTTCCTCACTCCCAGAAGGGGAACTCTTGTGATAGTCTCGCCTGTCCAACATTATCTGGAGTGCCACAGATTCTCTAACCCAATGTAAAACAACACTTAAAAGTTCTAGTTTACCAGGTGGTGGATTTGAGATGTACCAGATGCCCTAGTTGTAACTGTTCCTAGGTGTGGCCGCCACCATGGGAATGGCAATAGCATAGCTGAACTTTACTCTTTTTGGACACAGGATTAATTTTGTACCTTTGCTCTGCTAAGTTGTTGATAGTCCTCAGAACTTTATTGTTTCATAACAATCAATGCTGACATTATTGCACCTGGAAAAGTCGTGAGACTACTTGGAACTTCCTCTTCAGCTCATGCTGTGTGTCTTATCTGTGTGTGTTTGTGTGGGAGTTCGGATGTTGTAGTTGAGGAAAGGAAAGGGGGAAATGGTTTCAGGGACTCTGGCAGGGTCATGAGAACACAACATTTCAAATAGAGGATTGAATTGTGGTTTTTATTATATTGCGGATTTTTGGCAACCTGCAACAAAAAGTACCACGTGGGCAACATAAAATTTGTAATTTCAAAAGGTATAATGAGCTCAGCTACTACAGGTCATCATCTGCATACTGATCCTTTTAACATTTCTTCATTGTGTGCTATACAATGTCCAGTCCTTATTAGCTATATGATATTAATAAGGAAATTTTTAGAGGGTCCAGAGAGATTGTTATTCAAGCAAGGCATTTCTGAAACTTCCTCAACTGCAGTATAACTTACTAGCAACAACTAGGATTTTAATTGCTGTATACTACATAGTTGGTATCTGAACTATTCATTAAAAATGTGAGTATAAATCTTGAAACTGTGGTGCTGGTTAAACTGGTAGGATTAGAAAAGGTATTTTAAATAATAATTGGAATACAGTAACAGCATTAATCACTTAATTGCATGCATGTATGTGTTAGTGATTGCACAGCATTAATTAATATTGTGCAAACACTGAATACCAGTGTGTTCTTAACTGTTCCCTATCTTATTTGATAATAGATCAAGTTGTAATTATATGTTAGATGTGAACATATGTAGTGCTAATCAGACAGGTCTTTAAATGTAGAAAAGCTGCTTTTTGGTTGGGTGTTTTAATCCCTTTAAGGAAGAAGTTCCTACCTGCAGCTTCCAGACTGACCCAAGTGGTTTTTGTCTCCATTGAGGAAAATCATAAACGAAGGGAGGGCAAAACTGGGTTAATGGGTGAATCATGTAAAGTCTGGCTTGGCCCTGTAGAAATAGCTTAATGTTTCAAATAAGGCTTGGAAAATGTACAGTGTACAATGTGTAGTTTGAGCTTTAGTATGTCAGAGGAACATTTAACATGACTGTTTCCCCATGATTCTGCATTATCTCTAGGTATCTTCATATTAAGGACCAAACACCCTTGAATATTAATTGCTTCAGTTCTCTAAAATAGCAACTCAGCTTGTGTTGAAAATTGTGTTCTGATGTCATTTCAGTTAAGATTATTTTTCATTACTGAAATTGACAGCCACCTTTGAAAAAAAAACTTCTGGTCTTCCAGGTCTCTTCCCTAAAGTGCATCTGTAATGCTGATCCAACCGCTCTAAACTTGCTGTTCCTGAAGGGATTACATTTAAACTGAGAAGAATGTGAAATGAAAACAATGTTATTTGAAACAGAGATTGCTGCTGGGTTCCCCAACTTGGGCCTAAACCTAATTGCAGTTAGGATAGACAGTGATCTGATGCTGAATTTTACAGCGGTTATCTGAGAGAAAACGCCACATGGGTGTACCGTAAATTAGTTTCACTCAAAATCAACATATTTTCCTATCCGCCCCACCCTGCTTTTAATGGTACAATCGTCTTGGTTATTGCTTTTATTGAAATTCAAAGAAACTCTGTGAGCTTTCATACCTATGTCTCAGCTAGGGAAAGATTGGAAGAAATAGCAATCCTTTAGTATTTTCAGGAGATGACCAAATAAGTCAGATATCCTTGCTGTAAAATAAGACTTGCTTGCAGGTATCAAGAGTGGAGAATCAGCTCTTTTTAAAAGTTGTGGCTAAAAGTATACTTTATAATAGGGAAAGGATGCAGTAGGAGGAATAATTCATTGAACTGGATGCAGATTTAGTTGCATGGAAATAGGCTGTGAAAGCACAGTGTCCCATGTCTTCCTCACCACAGCAGCCCAGCAAGCCTCCTGAAAATGCTACAGAGAATATTGTGGTTTTCCTCAAAAGTCCATGATCGGAGCCTTCTGGAGAAATCACATCCTAAATCAAACCTTATGTTACTATTGAGTGAAAAAATGGTGATGGGGAGAACAGATATACTGATACTGTTGTCAATAACATATTAAATAAAGATAAAATGTTGAACATAGAGACTTGATTGCCTTGTGCAATTGAGGAGAAGGAAACATTGCAGAACTCTGTATTACTAAATGTATTGAAAGAGAAGCAGGTGAATCATTACATTTCTGCAAAATTTAACTAGCATCCCTTTTTACACTTTCATAATTCACATCATTTTAAAGGCAGTGTTCTATAACAATAGTGGTAGAGACTTGATATAACTTTTAGAGTGTTAACATGCTTTTTAACGATATAGTATCTGCATTCATAGAACAGTATAAAAGAAAAAAAAATCCTGCTTAAGTAAAGTGTGTTTATTGACATACATGTATGTTGGAAGTTGTTTCAGAGATGCAAAGAATGGATGGTATTTTGGCACAAGAGAAATACTGGTTAAAACCCATGGGTTCTGATTTTAATGAGAAAAAAAGAGCAATGATAAAATTACTTGATAGGAAATGTACAATTTAGGCAAGCAATACAATGAGCATGGGTTTTTTGGTTTGTTTTTTGAAGTTCCAGACAAGAACAGTAGAGGTCAGACAATGACAGTAAATATACAATGATTTTTCAATAGAATAAGTTCTCTTCCTTCATGTACATATGATGATAATGGGAAAATTATTTACAGTTAGGTGTTCTTATATTTATGCTTGCAAAAAAAATGTCACACACAAACTATTTATCTCCTGTGTTCTTTTCTAGGAATGGAAGTCTATCATCCATATATAGCAAGGAACTTTATTTTAAAGAAAGCTGTCTCACAGTACAGAATTAAAATTTGCTTCTACATTTTTACTTTGAAAGACTACATTTAAAGCTTCTATTGCAGCAGAGTAGTTTGCTAAAAATCTCGAGTGCAAGGAAGCGGGGGAGAGATTACAAATGCTGAAATGTTTTAGGAGAACCTCTGGTCATCCAGATGTTTTCGGCTACAGTTCCCACAACTGCTTTTACAATTGACCACATTGGGTGGGGCAGATGGGAATTCTAAGCCAAAAACATTTAGCAGGCCAGTGGTTCCTTCCCTGTTTTCAGGAGGATCAACTTTTCATTGTGACCAAAAAAGCTATAAAAGTAAATACACACAATGTTTTGTAGTTATAGGCATGGAAACAACCCAATGGAAAAAGGAAAACCCAAAGAAAGCAAGCCTTGAGAGCTGGTTCTAAACTTCACAGGAGACCCAGTTCTATCCCTATGTTTCTTTATTTATTTTTAAAAAAGACTTCATCCTAAATTAATCACTCTGGATCCTTGGGTGGTCTTCCTCAAGTCACACTACTGATCTAGTGTAGATGAAATGCTAGTGAGCTCCTAACCATGGGAAAGAGATTGAGAGCATGTTGCGAGTTCAACTGGGGTCAAAATGCACTCGTGTGAGTGAAATGTTGGACTAAAATTGGCCTTTGGTCTGATTCACCATAGCTGTTCTTATGTTCTTGTGAAGGTACTTCTATGCACAGAAGTTGCTCCTCCAGTTTTGACTCTCCTTGAAGTTCCCCATGTTACAGGAATGGGAATCATGTGGCTCTCCACATGTTGTTGGACTGCAGCTCCTGTCAGCCCTAGCTGATGTTGAGGAATTCTGGAAATGGCTGCCTAATATCTGGAGGCCACATGATTCCCACTCTTACTTTACTGCATCTCATGACAATCTGGATATTTGCCCAGTCTTCAGAAGTGTCTTGGGATGTGGGCTGAAATGAGAAGAAGGTGAGAAAGGCCCACTGGTTGAGCCTAGGTCCCCAACACATGGTCTTCTAGTGGATGGCTCCAGAGGATGATAATTTGCCAATCACACTGCTTGGGGGTATACAAGAACAGAAATGTTGGATTCAGAATACAATCCAAGTTGGGCATTCTGATGAAAACATTAACAGATATACAAATATGTGTTTCATAATCAGACTATAAGGGATTGCAGTGTGCTTTTTTTCTTTTTAAAGAGAGCATATTAATTGTAGAACCTCAGGGTTTTATATTTGTTTTCGCCTACAGCTAACTTATTCATTGTTGTCAGATAATTTTGAAAGCTTTTAACAGATTTTATAAAAGTATGAACAGTGCATGACTAGCTGACATCAACTGACATTTAAGTACTGATGGCTAAGCATGTACACCCACTGTTAATTTGTTTGGTTTTGAGAAGAATCAGCCATTTGAAAAGCCTGAACAATCTGGTGACTCTTGAACATTTTAATAGCAATAGCTTTTCTTGTTTCAAGATTGCCCTAGAATTAATAATGCAATAGTTCTTACAATCTGGGCATTTCGTGGTGGAAGGGAAGAAATCAGCTGTTGTCTATTAAGCTAAAATGGAAGGTTATAACAAATGTGCATTTGTTGAGAGTAGCTGCACTATAGTCGTACAACCTGTTGTCTTACTGCCTTAAAACCTAAAATGGAGGCAAACATGCCGTAAATATCAAGTGTCAGATTCCCTCTGAAGTATATCACAATTCCTGTTTTCCTGGCAAGTGATATATAAGGAACATGTGTGCATTGCAGTAAATCACTGAGATGCTTTGTGTAGTGGTCCCTTGACTGAAATAAAGCTATATTTAAGAAATGTTAACAGCTTTAAAAGTTTAAGATATGAAAGCAGGAAAGTCAGTGTCTTTGTACAGCAGATATGCCCCAGCCTATTCAGAGGACCTTGGATATCTTTCATATAGCCTGAATGGGTCACATGCCTATTGACAAAATGCTCCAAAGCTCACATTCAGTAAATTGTTCAGTAAGACATCTTGCAGGAAAATGGACAGGATTTTATTGGCTATCATTACAGGGAGGAGGAAGTGTTATTTCAGGGCTTGGTAAAAGTAGTGTTATGGGTTAAAAATTCCAGGCCTCCTGGCCCAGCATTATCTTTGGCCATGATGTCTGGGGGTGGAGTTCTTGTCCAAAAAGTAAGTTTTCCATGGTCTGATAACTTGCATATTTGTATATTTAGATAATCCAGGTTTGGCTATACAGTAACTAATCAGGACACTTTCCAAGCCAACCTGGTGCATACGATGTGATGCCTAAGTGATTTGCTACATTTACAGGTTGTATTGCTTGGTGATACCTGGGTCTTTCAAGCTTAGAATTGTTTTGAATATTGGCATATCTAAGATTATAGCACAGATCACTTACAAGAGCCAATTGAATGTTTCATTAAACTTGTTCTGCAAGAGTGGTATTTTGGTTACACCTCGACATTGCTAATGACACATCTTGTAATGTTGATGATATGGACTAATCAAGAAGGAATGTAAACAGGGTGGAAAATCTTGGCTTTGTGGAGGTACTATGGCATGCCTTAGTTGAAGAATACATATACATTATACCGAAGGCCTCATGTTATGTCCCTGGTGCTGCAATGAAAAGAATCTTGGGTACAGAAGCTAAGAAGATCTCTAACCTGAGACCTTGTAGGACTGATGCTTGTCAAAATATGTTGGGCTAGATCAGTCTGATGTAAGGCAGTTTCATATGTCAAGTGTGTTTCCTAAGATATTAGTGTTTAAAATGTGCTCCGCCTTAAGATAGTTTGTGATTTATATTTAGCTGCTGCCAAGTCTCTTGTACATGTTATCCATGCTGCCATCATGCTTGCACAGAATGGAAGTGAGATTAAATGGTATATTTATGCCAATTTTTTTTTAAATGTTAAAGCTGACCAAGTCTGGTTATGTCATAGAACAGTAACTAGAAAAGTAATTGATAGGAAATTGGAGTCTTACTTAAAATTGTCATTGCAAAAAACCCAAAACTAAAACCATTTCTTTTATTTCCTCACTTGTTTGTGAGGAACTGTGGTTATCATATGTCGATAATGCAACGTGATCTATAAGTGTGGATATACCAGCATGCACAGCAGAATTAATGTATGCTGCTGACTATCCAATGGTCCAGAGCCTTTCCATTAATAAATATTTAAATAACAGACTGAGGAGATCATGGCCAGATTGTAGAACTGATTGAGGTGGGGTATGGTATCAAGTTGCATTTTTTTTTCAGTGATTGAACCTAATCTTCATTTAAACCAGAGTTGGGGAAAGTGTGACGGACAGACTTGAGGGTCTTTGCACCCAACAGTTGCCCACTCTCTGGTCTAACTAAATCGGTTGTAGTCTCTTAAGATAATGCTGCACTACACTGTTATAGCACTATTATTCCACTTTAACTGCTATGGCTGCTTCCTGTGGCATTCTGTGGTTTATAGTTTAGTGGGACCTAAGCACTTTCTGGCTGAGAATGCTAAATGTCCACCCTAAACTGCAAATTCCAGGATTCCACAGGAAGAAGCCGTAGCACTAAAAGTGGAATAATAGTGCTATAACGGCATAGTGCAGTGTTGTTGCTTGTGTGCATTTTTCAAGAAGGTCCAGTGAGAATTCCACAGAAGTGTGCTTCAGTACTGGCACAAAGCACCACCGGAAATCCTTCTATAAGTGTTCAGCATGTAGAGTCTTATGACAGTGTAACCTTATTATTGTGCTGAGACAAAGCCTGTCTCTTTAAAGAAGTGAGACTAGATTTTATACATAAAGATTAAACAGGGAATGTTAAGACTTAACCTCCTTTTTAATAATATTGTTCCTAATATCTTGCTATTTAACCGTGCGTTGACTTCTAATGGTGCTGTGACATAATGCTAAAGCTATTAACTAGTTTTAATTTCTTGCATTGAGCAAAATTATAGAGGTTTTCAAGTGCTTTCCAGGACTGTGAATAACACTTTTGGGGGGCTTTGTTTTAAGAAATAATTGCTGTGCTTAAGCAGCAGAAATGGGCATGGTTCCATAAAATATGTTGCAGCAGAGAAAAGATGTATTTAACATGGAATAGGCTGCTCTTTGTCTGAGTTGCTGGGGAAACACCAGACATTCTTAAATTCTGAACATTCCAATAGGTAGCTGATCATAGAAACCATTGTGGGCAGAAAATAATGCTTTAGACATCTTGTCTAACTCATATGAGCAGTTTTGGGACTATGGCAAGGGAGGTGGTGCCTTCGCAATAGCATGTGTTTTGAAAGGACATTCCATCCAGATCACAGCTCCAAATTTATTGCCCTGACTGCCATAAAATTATAAATAGAGTAGCAATGCAAGGAACTCCTGAACATATTCATTGGTTCCTGTCTGCTTTGTAATGTAAAAGAATACCTCTCATGTTGACTAGAAAGGGAGTGTATGCTGCTGCTGCATGAGATAAGGATTCCACCCAGTAAAGGGAACTCTTGTTTCTGAATCTGATTAATTTGCAGCCTAATCAGACTTTCTGTCCATTGTGTGTAGATTGTGTCAAGTACCAACAAACCTTCCTGGTATGATTTTTGGATCCTTGTAAATGTTTCCTGTAATGGCTTTAGGGTTTGAGTGGGCAGGGTGTATGTGCATTTTTCTTTTTCTTTTGGTTTTGCAAGTTCCCCGTAAACATTTTGTGAGTCAGGGAAGGGAGGGACTTCTTCATCTGCATGTACATCTCAATATTGCAACTTTCATGGCCTGGGGTTATTTTTAACCTTAGGATACTATCACAGCATTTTACTACAGTATTCCCCCCCCCCTCCTGCTTTCCTGCCTCTCTGGACCTCTTTTCAAGTATGCCAGACTAAGCAGCTTCATTTATATACCGCTTCATATCGTGCTATGGGATGTCTAAGCGGTTTACAACTGTAAGCTCATTGTCCCCCAACAGCTGGGTACTCACTTCTTCATGCTGACATTCTCATTTTGACCCGTTCTAATAAGGAACTAAGGAGAATGATATGTTCTTGTGTGCCTTCAGGTTGTTTCCAATTTATGATGACCCTAAGGTGAACCTATCATGGGGTTTTCATGGCATGATGTATTCAGAGGAGGTTTGATAGGTCTTTCAAAAGCATTCCCCTGAGTATGTGGATGTATGGAGATCATTGTCAGGATTAGCTGAAATGGAGAGCAGAAAATGTTTTGTAGTGCAAAATGTTCATGTTATAATTTTATTTAAGCATTTGAGAACTTTTCTAATTGACCATCTGGGAGAGAATAGTCCATCTCTCTATGTAACCCTTGCACTGTCAGACAATGCCTTTCAAATCAGCCTGTTCTGTCTTGTCACATATGTTGAAACTGAAACCACTCAAGCATCTGAGGACATAATGACTTGTTGCTGTGGCCATTCGTTTTCCCTTTTGTTGAATGGCTGGCAGAAACTTCCTTTTTATCCCTTAAAATTTCACAAGAATGACCTTGCAGCTTTCTCCAGTGACCTCCCTTGCTAGGGGCAAACTCTTATTTCTTAACTGCTTTCCTGATTGTTTCCTCCTGCACCTGAAGCTCTTGATTTTGTGTTTATATTTTCTGGACCAGTGGTTTCCACCATTTGGTGTTGAATTGTCACTCCCAATCCCCAGCCAGCCCAGGGTACAATCTGGAATGATATAGGACAGCAAATTTAGTGAATTCAAGTTTGGTTTAGCCTATGAATCTGTTCTCATTCCCCCACTGTGTCCTCCCCCAACTCCTTTGGGCTGCTCTGTTGGGTTCTGTTAAAACCACAACTTAGAAGACTTTTTGGACTATCACTCCCAGGTTCTCTAGCCTGGAAGAGTCTGTATTCTAGGCATAGCAATCCAAAGGAGTAAGTTTCCCAATCTCTGCTTTAAACTACTTCCCATTGGCACTTTCTAGATTGCCTCCAGCATTGCTACCTTGCCTGTTTATGGCTGTCATTTTGAATATCTTGATCATATACAGTCAGTCCTCCGTATCCACGGATTTTTTTATCCACGGATTCAAGCATCTATGGTTTGAAAATATTCAGAAATATATAAATTGCAAAAAGCAAACCTTGATTTTCCCATTTTATATAAGGGACACCATCTTACTGTGCCATTGTACTTAATGGGATTTGAGCACCTATGGATTTTGGTATCCATTGGGAGTCCTGGAACCAAAGCCCAGCAGATACCAAAGTCCCACTGTGGGGGGTTGCAGACTGTCAGAAATAGTGCAAATTGAGTCCACTTTTAGGGTTAGGGTTAGAGCTAGGGAATCATGGGAATTGTTTTTTTTCTGAGACATTGAGCCTTCTCTGTCAGAGAGCTCTAGTGCCACAACAAACTACAGTCCCCATGATTCCCTAACCCTAAAAGTGGACTGAATTTGCACTTTTTCTGGCAGTCTGCAACCCCCTTGTATTAACTGTTGGACCAAGCACCATGGTTTAATTGGTGGAAATGTGGCTGCTGAGGATTGAAACATCACTGCTGTTTTTTTAAATCAAAGGAGCAGCTAACTGCATGCATTCTCCAAGTGGATGTTCCTTTTTACCATGTCTTTCAGAAGAGGGGACAAGAAGGGCTGCCTACAGAGACAAATATACAAAGTAAAGCTTTTGATGGTTAGTTTTGGAAATCAGTTCCTTCAACTCTGTAGGAGGCTTTATACATAATAATAGCTCTTGCCTGCTCCTGGCTTGTTAATCCTATAGTTGGTATGTGGGTAATGAACATAGCAACAAGCAGGGTGGCAATTTGATCTTTTGTTCCAGGAGACACACCCTAATGACAGAAAAGGGTTCTGTCAAATTTGTTCATCCTTATTTCAGCCATGTTCATAATGGGGCAGAAAAACTTAAAAGAATTTCAGCTGTTTTTACTCCCATGCAAGGGTGAGAGTGAGCATATTACATCCCCACGACCTGACAAGAATCTAAGGCTCTATGAAGACATGAGCAGTGAAACCAGGTGGTAAAGTGTTTTGTAGCAAAGCAATAGAAAGATGTCTGACTTGTGCTCAATCCAGCAACAAATCTGTTTTAAAACAGGGGAAGGAAAAATATTTCTTTTGAAAAATTGTATATTTTCCAGTTGCTGGGTTGTTGAGTAGTTCTTAAGTACCAATTGCCGTCATTTTGTTCTGCTGCCCCACCTCTTCAGCTTGATGGTGTGAGGCTTGAGCAAAATACTTCTGGGCATCTTTCAAATTCAATGGTCTAGTTTCCCTTCTCCCATCAGGTTTCTTCTTAATTTGTGTCCATCCTCCTCCTTGCTGACTGTAATTACTTTAACATTGTTGCCAGAGGCAGCTTCTTTCATCCCTTGCCAGGGAAGGAGCCCTAATGTTGGCTCTGAATCTGTGATAATATTGCACCATGCGTCTTTCATTAGGCTGTGTTGGGCAGTGCTTGCCATGTCTCCTTTGCCATGTTCTTCACAATACTTTCCAGCAATGGAAACAAGCTGAAGCTGATTTCATGGGAAATAGTAAGAAGTGTAATTCATTATGTTAAATACTCATCTATGTCATGGGAGTGGTATGGCTGAAGATGTGGGATGTCAGCCAAGTTGAGGTAGGGTGAGGGACAGGACAGGTCTCAACACTCTTTTGTGGGTGTTGTTTGGGTTTTGTTTTTTTCACTCATTCCCTTGGGAAAATGAGAATTTAGCACTTGTTGGGTTTGCTATTTCTTCATTCACTCTGTCTGTGAATAGAAGAATTGGGTTTTATAGGAAATGGGTCCTTGCCGCCTACTCCTCCTCCTTTTTAGCGAAGTATACCATGTAGAGATGACCCAAAAAGACACTTATGAGTGAGAAGCAGAAAAAAGGCAAGAGTTTATACCAGGGGTAGGCAACCTTTCCCCTTTAAGGGCCGAGGGACTTCAGCTCCCAGAATCCCAGGAGCTATTGGCCAACATGGGACTATTGGCCAACATGGCTGAGGCTTCTGGGAGCTGAAGTCCCTCGGCCCTTAAAGGGGAAAGGTTGCCTACCCCTGGTTTATACGTTTTAAACCTGGGTACTGAAGGAAACAAACAAACTATTAATTAAGGTCATAGCTGTTTCCAAACTGTAAAAAAAAAAATTGAATGAGAAAGAAAAAGGTGAAAAAGCAGCTATCTAAACAGTGGAAACAGATTCAGGGGTAGTCATGTTGGCCATGCAACAAAATTCACAAGAGTGATACCTTCATTGGTCCGCGTCTGATACAAAATGTAGGCCTATGACTCTAACATTGTCACTTTTCTTCGCCTTCATGAATTTTTAACATCTTTTGCCGGATGTAGAAGCCAATGGAACTTGAATGATGTGTTTTATGCATTCTTGTTGACCAGTAAAGGTATCACTCTTTTGTGCATCTAAATACTGTGTTTTCTATGTGAACTTTTCCCACTACTTTTTCCAAAGTATATATGTGTGTTTTTATGCCTCTAAATTCAGCTCTTTCAGAGGGAGGAGGCATTCATTTAGCCCAAAGCATTACTTTTATAAACAGTAAATGTTATAGGCTTCAGTATTGGAGCAACTATGAAAACTATTAAAATACTTCCTGGAGTGTTGTTAAGTTTCTACTTCTGACAGAAAATTGCTGAGGACTATAATTTTGGCTCCAAAAACCCATTCCAAATTACATGTGGCAGTTTTACATGTTATTTTTCATTTGCTTTTCTCCCTCCATTCTGGAAAGGATTGTGGAAGCCTACCAGAAAGCTTTAGTTAGGCTTGCAAGAACCAGCCATCCAAATCAGAAACTGCTTTTGCCTGTACATGATCACAAAGCAAGCACTTAAGTTTAGAATAGTATCCATGAATATCTATGACTGGCCATTTCTGAATTGGAGTCCCAGTCGTTCCCAAGAAAATGGATTAAGAATGCTAGGGTCCAGTTGGATAATGTTCAGTATAACCTTCTGTTGTTTTTTTTCTGCATGAGTTTTCTGTAAGAGAAATGCTTTATACATTTTCATGGTTTTTAAATATTTATTTCAAGATTGGAACTGCATGCTAAACCCTAGGTGCTACCCATCTCTGAGGTTAAATCTTGTGGCTGCTAAGGCAGGAGCTAGAGTAGTTTTACAGATTCTGCAGATTAAGAATCATGAACTGTAAGGGAACCAGTGTGGCACAGTGGTTTGAGTGTTGGACTATGGTTCTGGAGACCAGGGCTTGACACCCACCTCTGCTATGAAGCCCACTGGCTGACCATGGGAAGTCATTTGCTCTCAGCCCCAGGGGAAAACAATCAAACCTCTATTGAACAAATCTTGCCAAGAAAACCCCATGATAGGTTCACCTTAGGGTCATCATAAGTCAAAAATTACTTGGAAGGCAGACAACAACAAGAGAGCAATGCACTAAAGGCATTAGATCTTTCCTGATCTTGGAAGCTAAGTAGGGCCAGCCCAGATTAATACTTAGATAGGAGATCACCAAGGAATACAGGGGCTGTAAGCTATATTTCAGAGGGAGGAACTGGCAAAACCACCTCTGAGGATTTCTTGCCTAAGAAAACCATATAATGAGGTCACCATAAATCAAAAGTCAGCTTGAAGGTACATATGCAAAGGAGCAGAAAGATCCTTCTGTAATGTTTTGTCTTGAGAAAAGATCTCTTGTGTAGTAAGCATTACTACACTGTCCCTTGTCTGTAGCTCGCTTCATTTTTTGAGTTTATTGTTTTATTGTAATGTATTGTTTGTTTGGTTTTAGACCCTAAAACAAGTTTAATCTTGTTTTAGGGGTGGGAGGGGGGTTATGGGGATAAGGCTTGTTTTATCTTTGTATGTTTTAAAATGTTGTAACCCACCCCAATTGCAGAGCAGAGGGGGGCTAGAAATAAAAAAAAGTTATTATTATTATTATTATTATTATTAGGGGGAAAAGCAACACAAACCCCCTCCTTGAGATGTAATAGCTTATAATATCAGCGGGACTTTTAAAAGGCTGGACCTAGGCAAAGTGGGCAGCCACCTCAAGGCAGTAGATGTTAGGTTATCATGAATGGGCAGGTTAGGTTATCATGAATATGTATTTATTTAATTTCTCACAATTGTATTTATAATGCCAGCTGCAGGGAGAGCTAGTTATGGGATTGTCTCCCCATGCTTTGCCAAAGTAACCAGGCTGGTTTTGGATCCTGTGCAATGTGACTTGGATAGGATGAAGCATGCCATTGGCTGCTCTGCCTCAGACAGCAAAACGTCTTGGGCCAGCCCTACTTTCTTCACACTATAGCAATGGGAAAGCATTAAAAATACAGGAGCTCCAGCTGGAGTGCTGGTTTGGAGTCCAAAGTTCTGCGTAGCATGGATAAGACTACTCTACTCAGTGGGGGATGATGGTTTCTATGTCAGTGCTGAAGCGAATCACCTCCTGATTTAAGTCTAAATTTCAAAGTGAGCTGTCCAAGAAGCAGGTCCTATTTGGGCTATAGGGTGTTAAACAATTTGTATAACTCCTTTCAAAGCCATACTAAAATCTGGAGAGGATCCACTTGCCAAATGTCATAAGAGCCTTCACTGTCTCTGCATAAGCTAAAGGAGCAGCAGAAAGAAGTGGCAGAATAGACAAAATCACACAGGATGTAGATGAAATACCACATTTTTAACTGATTTTCCAGATGGTTTTTATTGTTTAAATTATTTGAAAGGGTTTTGTTTTTGTTTTTGTTTTTTTAAAAAAGTATTGTGCTGATCTCCCCTTACCAAACATATTGTGCTGGCTTGTTGTCTGTTTTACATTTAAAAATGAGATTTCCTTCATGTAGACTCCAGCATGGTGCAGGTTTAATTATTGGGCCATGACTACATCTGCACTGCAGAATTAATGCAGCTTGACATCATTTTAACTGGCATGGCTCAATGCTATGGATTTGTAGTTTATGTTGAGATATTTAGCTTTCTCTGTCAGACAGCTCTGGTGCCACGATAAACTACAAATCCCAGAATTCCTTAGGATGGAGTGATGACAGCTAAAGCAGTGTCAAACTGCATTAATTCTGCAGTGTGACAGCAGCCCATGACTTTAGAGATCAGGGTTTGAATCCCGCACTAGGCCATGGAAATCCATTCAGTGACCTTGATCAAGTCACACTCTCCCAACCTCAGAGGTGGCAATGGCAAATCTTCTCTGAACAAATCTCGCTAAGAAAACTCCATGATAGGATCACCTTAGGGTCATCATAAATTGGAAATGACTTGAGGGCAAACAACAACAGTAGCAAATATCTACAAGTATAGTGCCAGGGTTTTCTCACATGGCATATGAAGTCCATTTGTTACTCATCCAAATTCTCTGTTGGTGCTCCCCATCTTCTTTCTGAGCCTCAGTTTTCATAGGACAAAATTAAGTTTGTTCTAGTATTAGTCTTCTCACAACATGGTTTCTCATGAGATTATTACAGATTCCAGGCTATTTCAGTCATTTTTGTGCTATTGTGAACTCCATTGTATCTACTTTTGTGAATAATTCTGGCTGCATTCTTTCTGTAAGTTACTGTTAGGTACCCATAATGTAGTCATTGTTGTTCTAGGAGTAAGATTCCTGTACGAGACAATGAAGTTAAATATAGCCCAAACCTGCCAACATATTTGAGCCAGAGTGAAGGCAGGAAGGAGCTCATGGTAGTTTTTGAAATATAACAAAAAATTTCAGCACTGCCTAAACTAGACATTGCAAATTTCTGTTGTGACTACCAGCACAAGCTTTTAGACAAGAGAACAAGCATGCTCAAATTGCTGTTGTGTATCACTGACACATAAGACATTTTATATGCAATTCTGACTGCTTTGGTTGTGAGAGTTTCAGTTTCCTTCAGTACTTTGCCTTCCTGTCTCTCTTACTATCCACAGTGTTGTGGATAATAGTGTTAGACCATCTCTGGTAGCAGCCACACTTGTTCTGATGCTTGCCCTGTTTGCATATAAAGCATGGCTTTGGGGTGTATGGTTTTATCTTGATATCAAAAAGAAGATATGGGCAAGAAAAGCTGTACTCTCCCCTTTACATCCTATTGCTTGAACCCCCTTTCTCATTACTGGAGGACAACCAGGCTGTTATACTAAGTTGTATTTTATGGGGAAGGTTGAATGCCCCAACACATTTTGATAAAACATGTCCTGCACATGCTGCCATACCACTCTGCATATTAGCAGGGATGAATATCATGCATAGCCAAATAGTCCTCCTGTACTGGGAAAAAATTGATGGCAGTATGAACACTTATAGAAATACTCTGTTTCCATCTAGTTAGTGGATATTTCCTATAATGCCACATTATCAGAAAAAAAACTATTATCTGTTAGTTAAGAACATTTTTGTTACTTGTATAACAGATGTTGGGGCCCACTGATATAAATATATGAAAAACTGATATGTAAAATTCAAGATAAAAAGCAAAACAGGAAAAAAAATGATACTGGAGGAAGGTGAAAATAGCTTTTGAAAGTTCTGCAACCAATCGCAGCATTTCAAAATTTCTACAATTTCCTTTTAAAAATGGTTTTACTCTTATTTTAATGCAATCACTTCCAATAATGTCTTTATTTGACACAGTTGAGCAAAAGCCTTACAGGCCCATCTTGGGGAATCTGTTTGCTCTGATTTACTTCATTGAGAAGTGTTTTATTAATACAGTGGTACCTCTACTTACGAAATTAATCCGTTCCACAGCC
>JAIPUX010001232.1:35079821-35097225 GCA_020142125.1 Phrynosoma platyrhinos
TTCGTAAGATGAAGCATTCGTAAGTAGAGGTACCACTGTATATGAAATTATTGTGTGGAATTTACAATAAAACAATTATTGTAAAAACCCACAAAAACTATGGCAAACTGAAACTCTGTCCATGAAAGCCTTCGGCTTCACAATATTTTATTTATTTTTATTTTATTTATTTATATCCCACCTTTTCCCAGCTATAGGGACTCTAGGCGGCTTACACTTTGCTTAATCATCCCATAGTGAAAAGAAGCATAGGCAGCCTTGCAAAATACATAAACACAATAGATGTACTAGTCTGTTACAAAATCCAATACTTCCAAAGGCACACAAAATGTGTAATGCTGTGACATGTCATTAGAAATGGATGGTTATATATTATCAGATATAACAGGCTTTTTATTGACCATTTTAATGAAGCATTTCCAGGCAGGGTTTTTCCTTAAACATTTATTCAGTGTTACTATATTGGACCTTTCTATAATGGCTTGTCATTCACTAGCTTAATAGGCTTGGTTATCTTCGGCAAAGGTTTCAAAGCAAAGTCATTAGAGCTGAGTCAGGTAAGTGTGTAAATCTTCAAGATAAAAAATTAAAAAATAAAAATTAGAGACACTACATTGAAAAAAAGTCAATTTATGTGAGATTACCTGTGATTTGGGACTTACAGTAATTTTGTCCCAAATACATTGCTTTCTGTGCAGAACATTTGTTTTGTATACACATTTTTCTCTCTCAAGAGGCTTAAAAATGAAAAAAAAAAATAATTGACAAATACATCAAATCTTTTGCTTGGCAGAAAAATACTTTTGATATTCAAATTCTTGCATATGACCTAGTCAAAGAGATGATGATTGTTTGACACTGCTGGAAAGTTTCTATGGACAAAGAACAGGACCCAAAGCTGCCTATATCCTAAATCTGGCCTTATTTAAATTCAGCACTAAATTAAACTGAGCATGTTCTCAAAGGGTAAGCCATTTTGGTGTAATGGTTTAAGTTTTGGACTCAGAGTCTGGGAGACCAAAGTTCAAATCCCCATTCAACCATAGAAACCCATTGGGTGAGGCTAGGCAAATCACACTCTCTCAGCTTCAGACGAAGGCAATGGTAAACCTCCTCTCAATAAACCTTGCCAAGATAACCTCGTGATAAGTTTGCCTTAGGGTTTCCATAAGTTAGAAACAGTTTGAAGGCAAACAACATCAACAACAATGTTCTCATCGTCTTTCCATTTCTAGCATTTTGTATCATATTCAAATTTGATTTACCATCCATCTTTCTTCACAGAAGCCCAGGATGGCTCCTGTTCTAACCCTCAGTGTTAAATGATCAATCTGGAACTGGTGTAACAGTGAGAAAAGCATTAAAGCCCAAACTTGTGAGCAATTGCAGAGGAATTTAAAAAATGCTTTCTTAATTTAAACAGAAATGGTGTGTTGTTCAGAAAGAAGGGTAGGGCCATACTCGGGTGTAGAAGAAAAGGAGTACACAATGCAAAATTAATTTCTTCTCACCCTTCATTTAACAGAAAAACTTTGCTCTCTTGAGTTTTATTCGGATCAATTAATTCATTACAGAAAAGCACCACACCTCTGAATTAACCAGCTGATGAGTGACACTTATGCTGTGTGTATGATTCAGATTGTGAATCACCATGCTGAACAGATGTCAGTTTCACACCATCATGTTATAAAGTACTTATTGGTATTAAACAGATTGAAGAATCAAAATCACTTGATCTCTGGTGTTCTGAATTGAGCAAGTGTCTTAAATACGCCTTTGTCAATTACTGGGTTTGATGCAGAATTTTAATGTATTAACAGCTAGTAAGATATAGATGAGGTTTGGCCTGGCAGATATAAAAAACACTGTGGTGTAACATATGGATGTTAATCCTTGGATATGTATTAACTGCACAAGTCATAGTAGCATTTGATTTTACGTTTCCCTTCTCTTTCCACATGACTAAAGAGGATTTTGGAAGTGTTTACATTTGTTTTTTGCTTAAAGGTGGCATGTGGCATTCAGAACATATCACTAACCATAGTTGGTTGCCCAAAAAGTGAATTCAAGGTCATGGTTTTGACTTTTTGAAGCTGACTGTGTTTAATCACTGAGAATTCATAATCCCTAGTCTTATAGATTGAAAGGAAACCAAAAGTAAGCATGTACGAAATCTTTCTCAGCCATGCAGGTGAGAAATGGAGAAGCATGTGTGCTCATGAGAAGGATAAACTAATTTGTGGTTTAGCACAGCCTTTCCCAGTCTGGTGTCCTCCAGATGTTTTTGGACTACAACTTCCAAAATTATTGGGCATTAGTTAAGCTGCCCTGGATTAGTTAAAATATAAAAAATATCTGGTAGGCATCTGTTCTTGTAGGGACAGGTTTAGCATGATTTCTGAACACAATACACCCTTTCCCAATGTTTTTCATTTAAATGAAATGCTCATTTTCAAAAGTCAGTAGGTTGACTACAGAGTGACAAGAGCTTAGGTCTGTTAACTATAATAGGTATATATTTAAACATACTGAAAACATATCTTTTCTAGGAAAGTACTTTATATCAAACTTCTTTATGAATACCTATTACCTAATAAACAATATTATTACCCAGTGCATGAGGCAAACACATGAGGATTGTCTCCATTAGTTACTATTAATGTTCTTCAGCTTGGTGAATGAAGAGTACTGCACAGTCACTGATAGGGCTCATTACCATTACATTTAAACTGGTTTGCAATTCTCTATGGCACAGGGTTGGTGAATCTATTCCAGTCGAGGCGTGGTTCCCACTATGGAAGCGAATTATTTCCTTATTTCATGGATTCGTGTATTTTTTTTTGCCTTTCCACTAGATTTGTGCCGCTTCAAAATGCATGTCAATCATCTGCGTGTCATTGGTGACGCAACCACACCGGCAACACATTCAAGAAAACATGTAGGACGACATGACCACATAAGAACTAAACACACTCATAGAAATGTAAATGCCATGCTTCTTAGTCCTGCTCCAAATGTAAATGTCATGCTTCTAGTCCTGCTCCAAATGGAGGACCTTTTGGGATCCCTCCTGGATGGGAGGCTGAAATGTAGGACCTGTCCTGGGAGAGAAGGAGGATATGCCTGGGAGGGAGTTGGGCTTCTTGCCAGAGTAAGAGGCTGAGACTGGTGCTATGGCTTGGCCTGGGAACCCTCTGCCTCTCCTCACCCCTTCTCCCCGCGGGGGTTACCTTCCACTTTGGTGATGGTGAGGATGGGGCCATTGACTTTAGCAACTGGAGCCTTCTTCTGAATTATTTACTTCCCCTCAACAACCCAAGCTGCTCCCTGAGTACATCAAGCACACCATTTTCTAAAAAGAAATAAAATATGACATTATATTCGCTCCATTGTGTTTGCAATTACTTGTGTCACTGAGCCGCAGTTAGCCTGTTCCCTGCCTGCAACGGCCCCGAGAAGAGAAAAGCCACCAAAGTTTTCCCCCTTCCCCAATACAGAAGATGTTCCTTAACCAGAGAGCTTTTCTCTTCTCGGGGCTGTTGCAAGTGGCGAGCGGGGCAAGCTCAGTGACACAAGTAAGTGCAAATACAGTGGAGCGCATATACGGTCCATTTTTTTTTAAAGAAAAAAAAAGTCATGTGCCCATAGTCACACCACAAAGCACAAAGGCAATGCTGAGAGGGGGGAAAAATGGCAGATTTCCCAAAAAACTGAGGTGGGATGCATTATACCCCTCTGCCATTAGTCCCTCCCCTCCAGTACAATGCGACTGAGATCCTTTGTTAATAATAATAATAATAATAATAATAATAATAATAATAATAATAATTTATTTCTAGCCCGCCCCTCTAACGAAGCAACTGGGGCAGCTTACATCAATAAAATATCACAGCATAGTCTCCCAGACCCACTCTCCCCTTAAGATAGTATTAAACATGATAAGAATTAAGACAATTAAAACAAAACAGTTAAACAAAGTTGATAGTTAAAATAATAATAGACAATAAGAAAATAAAAAGCAGTCTAACAGGCAGACCGCTTGCAATAAATAAACTTGTTGAACATGCTTCGGAATTGATTCTTTTCAAAAGAACAGCCAAATGATCCATATTCGGAAATAGCAATTTTTTTTTTTTGCATTTGCTTCACTTCACCGCGATTCAAACTGAGCGCAGTCGGTTCTGAAACAGTTTCAAGTGTGAACGAGCCACATATAATCTGATCAGCAATTCACTTTAAATCATAGTGGGAATGAGCCCTAAGGGCTGTTTTGCTGTAAAAACATCTACCTGCGCTTTCTAAAGTGAGTCTAAACAGTGATCAAAAATTGGTGGCTGTCAGCTAATCGAGTTTTCAAAAATTTTGCATTTGTAAATTAGATGCAGCTTTAGAAACAGAAAAGCTTAAGGTATTCCAACTTTGTAATTGGTCAAGAGAGGAACTTTTAGTCATTTTAGAAAAACTGGCTCTTTGCTCTTTCAGGGGTGTAGTTCAGGATCTTGAGTCATTGCAATCTTTATAAAGGCGATTCAAAATGAGTTAAAAGTGGCATTGATGCAAAACAGTGGATAGTATTGCTGAGTGCCTTTTTCCAAATTTAAGATAATTTTTCTTTAGATTGCATTATGGAATTCAATTTCCTTGCTGCCTTTGTGCTTTTTTTCTTGTTCAGATAACACTTTTGGACATCTTGATAAGAATCCCAAATGTAAGATAATTTTTCTTTAGATTGCATGATGGAATCCATCTCCCTTGCTGCCTTCGTGCTGTTTTTCTTGTTTAGATAATACTTTTAGACATCTCGATAAGAATTCCCAGCTTTTCCCTCCCTCGTACAGTAGAGTCTGTGTATCCATATGCTTGGGAGGCGTGCTGCTCTGAAAGAATGGCTGGATTAAAAAGATGGTAATTTCATGAAAGGAAAAGACTCTTGAATTTCCCCCCCTCCATTAATATCATTATGATACATTTCTAATATTCTTAAAGAATCAAAGTAGTCTGATGCTATGTGTTTTAATGAATTAAAACTGAATCCCAGGAGAAAAACAGAATGTAAGTCTAGGAAATAAATAAAGCAGCAAGAACAAGAGCCTTCCATTTCCCTGTTGCACAGTAAATTTAAGGGAGAAGACAGGTTCATATTTCTAAGTAGTGGAAGTGAGTCTGGACATAATTTTGTGGTCTTGGAAAAAAAAATGCATCAGAATGTAGCAAATATATTCTGATGAACAACTTCTATTATTTGTTGTTTTCTTTTGTTGTGATTTGTTGTGGTGATACTATATTATTTATCTTGCCAAGTGAACTGAAGGCATTGTCCCCCGTACTTCTCTCCACAATGCCCCAGTGAGGTAGGTCAAACTGAGACTGTCCCAAAATGACCCAATGAGTTTCTAGTTCTAGTGAGGACTAGAACTATGATATCCCAAGTCCGAACCCATCGTGTAACCATTTCAACATATTTTTGAATATCTGCTATGTCTTCATGCAAAAATAGCATATATTTCTATTCATCAGAATGAGAAAATAATCAAGGGATTTAATAAGGAATCTTAAATATGTGTTAACCATGACCCTAAGAGTGATCTGGCTCATTATGTTTCCAGTACCTCTAAATCTTGGCACAGGGTCAGATACAAGCCCTTGGTCCCTAGGCTCAAGCTTGGACAAAGGATGGGGCATATCCCTGCAACTGCACTTCATTTATTATAGAGGAGCTATGTCTCTGAACACTGTTGTGAGGATCATCCCCTTTCCTAGCTTTTTTGTTAAGCAGAGAATTGGAGCTTGTCACACATAAGGAGAATTGTATAGAGTGCTGGAAATCGCTCTTACTTCTTGTGCACATAAAACTCTTTCCTGTTCGGTTTCACAGCCCATTTTTTTCTTAAAAGACATTTATTTGTATGTTTCCTTTGTAGGCAGTTACTGGGAAAAGTTTTGGAAACAAGGATTTTCGTGCTGCTTTGGAAAATGGAGTCCTTCTGTGTGAGTAAGTACTTTAGACACGAAAAAGGTGTAATTTCTTTGTAAAGCTTTTATAGTGTATGTATGACATATAAAGCCCTGTACAGCTTTGGTCCAGACTATCTTACAGACCTTGTTTCCACATATGAGCCTATGTACTGGGATATACTGGGGAGGTGCTTTTCTTCTGTTCCACCACCTTCACTGGTAAATCTGCTGGGAACACATGGTGCCCTCTTTCCTGTCTGTACCCAGGTGAAGACTTTTTCATTTTGGCAGGCTTTTGAAGGCGGATTGTAAAGTGGCTTTAATAGCGTGATGCAGTGTTCATATTGGTTGTTTTTCTTCTTTAACGGACATGAGCCTAACTGCTTTTACTTCTATTAATGATTTCATTATATGTTAACTTTTATATGATGTATACTTTTAGGTATATCTGTTTTAACCTTTGTAAGGGCTGCATCCACACTACAGAAATAATGCAGTTTGACACCATTTTAACTATCATGGCTCAGTGCTGTGGAGTTCTGGGAACTGTAGTTTTGTGAGCTTTTAAGGCATCTCTGTCAGAGAGCTATGGTTCTACAACAAACTACAATCCCCAGAATTCTATAGCTTTGAGCCATGGCAGTTAAAGTGGTATCAAACGGAATTATTTCTGCAGTGTGGATGCAACCTTAGCCACCTTGACTTCCAGGGCTGTGCAAAAGGGGTGTGTGTCCATAATTTAGTTGCAGCAGGAGTAGAGCACTTCTGTTAAAGTTGATCAGTTCCTTAGTGCAATAGTGTTTGGTGCACCACATCCTGGAGTATTTTGTTGTATTTCTTGGTGATTTAAAGATTTCCTATGTTACAGGAATGCAGTTTTAAAATATGTATGTATTTAAATATTATTCAAAATATTTCTGGCCTATCGCTCATGCTGTGGTACATAGTATTAATGCATAACAAAACATTAAAATTAAAAACTAATATTGACAATAAATATATGAAATAATATCTTCTGTTCAGTTCTGTTATTCCTACACTAACTGGGCACTGTATGTAGTGTGTGTGTGTGTAGACTTATACATCCCCCCCAAATATGACAGGAGAGTCTCAAAAACATTGGCAATAACATTTGAAAGACTTAAAATTCCTAATAGGCACTATTTTTGAAAAAAAAAAAAAACACCAATACTTTGGTCACATTTGGCAATAAAAATGTGAGAGTATATGGCATTTAACAGATGGGATCTTCTATCTGAAACTGCTTTCATTCATGCTAATGAGCACTCGCTTGCATTTAAAATGTATCTTGGCATGGATGATACAGCCTTTAAAAATGGAAAAGATTTCTGAGAATGCAAACCTAACATTGCTCTAACTTGTTTAATTCTGAGCCTTGGGTTTATAGATTATTTAATTCATGGCATTGTCTCCACTTATTCTAAGGCGTTCATGAGCAAACCGAGGAAAATGTTTGGGCTCGTTAGCATGGTTTTGTATCAAAGCAGAGGCTTTTCAGTTATATTGTTCTAGCTTACTAAGGGTCTGGAAGAATCAGTTGTTTCATTTCAGATATTTTATAGGTTGTGTAGCAGTACACATACTGCCTTTGCTAATTTAAGTATAGAGAGTTTTCAACTTTGCCATAATGAATCTCCTCTTCAGATTCCACACTCAATTCTCAGTGGCAGTGGTACTGATCCATGCCATCTCCGCTTGTTTGACAACCATTGAATGACAGAATTATTATTTCGATGTGCGCTGAAGCACTACAGAGACACCTTTCATACAATGTTTTCATTTTTCTTGTTTGTACACAGATTAATGATTTGTTAGCAACAATGGTTTAATTTGAACCAAACTTTTGGCATTGACAATGCTGGAGGAAGATTGCTGACTGACGGCTGCTTTAGTAAAACCTGCTTTCATATGGGAGATTATCTCACATCTTAAAAAACTGTCTTACCTTTTCTGAATTAAAGTCTCACTTGGGCTGCATCTGGGTCCTATTGCATGGCTTTTGTCACCAAGTCCGCCAGCGGAGTACAGCCCAGATGCAGCCCAGGCCCCAAAACATGCTCCAGCAGCTATTTTTCAAAGCCGGAATCCAACTTTGAAAAATGGCTGCCAGAGCGGGTTTTGAAACCCAGGCTGCATCTGGGCTGTACTCTGATGGTGGATTTGAGACAAAAGCCATGCAATAGGACCCTGATGCAGCCCGAATTAAACTTCAATTCGAGAGAGGCAAGACAGGTTTTTAAGATGTGTGATAATCTCCATAGTCTAGAGGTATGAAACCTTTGGCTCTGAAAACATTTACCAGTTTGCTTCCTGGAGTCTCCAGACATCATAATTGGCGGTAATGGATTATGGGAATTGTACTCCAAAACATCTGAAGGACCAAAGGTTCCTTTCCTATTTTCCAAGCAACCGTGGGATTTCCAGGATGTATATTCATTCATTTCAATAACAAAACAAAAATAAATCACAACCTTCACTGAGAAACAGCTTCTCCCTCCCTTCTCTAGTCTCCTCTACTCCTACAGTGTCCTGGGTGGATTCTCAGTTCACATGAAGTGAGATCTAGGGAAGGGGTGGCCAGCATTTTGCACAGACTGTGTAAGTACTCTGAAAAATTCTTTGCAGATTGTATATATTCCTTGGCAGGCAAGTTTGTGGTTTCCCTGAAGGCAGAAAGCTTGAAAGCTATTTTATAACCCAGCTGCATTAAAATCCTGACTTAAATTCCTTTGTCTATATGGAAGTTACTGGCATGAATTTAAATCTTTTGTACTAATGTACTGTATTTCTTTAGCATTTATTTTGCCATGCTTGAAGGTTGTTTCTTGTTTTGTTACGTTTTCATTCATATTAGGTCTTGTATATGTCAGTCGGTACAAAAACTGAAGCAATACCAGTTTAAGTATGTTGGATTGATTCAAGTAGTTTATGTGAGAAAAATATGTAACACTTGATAATTGTAATTTATATGTTTAGCCCTCAAGTAAACTGCTTGATAAAACCCGGTTCTCTCTCTTTTTGTAGTCTAATTAACAAGATCAAACCTGGCATCATTAAAAAAATTAATCGTCTGTCAACACCAATAGCTGGGCTGGTAAGTACTAAAAATTATGTTTCTGTATTGTCAGCTTTGTTGTCTGGATTTTCCTGATTTTTTACTTCAAATAATTAGCATTGGTGTGTCAGGATTTTTAGAGCTCATGCTAATAAAGGCTTTAGCATGTTAACACTAATTATGTCATATTTTTCCATTGTCTGTTACAGACTTATTGGAGTCTCACAATATCTGTTTGGCTGTCAGTGAGAACATAACAAGCCGACTAATTTGTACCATTTCTTTTTTCTTTTTTTGCTTGAATAAGACTTCATATCATCCTTCATGCTAACACCATTACTAAGTGATACCAATCTTGCTGTAAAAAAAAAAATCTAATCTTTTTCTCTCTGCATCCTGCCTCCAAATGAAACACCTTGGCCCAGTTTCAAAGGAACTTCTCCAAAGTTTTGTACAACTTGGCCTAACTGTCACAGTGCCACATAACCTCTAATCCACTGGCTTGCCTCCAAAGGCTGATATCCAATTAAAGTTAACAAACCTTTCTTCTGCAGTGAGGTAAATAAATTCTGTTATGAAGCAGTAGTTTAGTGTTTCCTTGTGAAGTTCTAATGTTAAAAACATATAGTAGAGAGTCATAGAGAAGGGCTAGGGAACTGCAGGCCAAGGGCCCTTTTATAAGGTAATTCCTTATAAATCTACATCCTTGTATGTGAGACAAATGCAAGCAAAATGTTCTTTATACTAGTTGCATCCCTCAGTATTAACTGATGTAGAGTCTTTGCTGGCCTTCATTTCATTCATACCTTAAGCAAAAAAGATTTGGGGTCAAACAAGACTTGGTGGTGCTTATCATCAAGGAAGGGGTGCCACACTTCTTACCCATTTAGTGGCCCAATCTACATTGTCATCAGTGTAGGTTATTTCAACCGAATGGGTGAGGTGAGGGTGGGAAGGTATCAGAGGATCTTGTCATAAATGTCCCATTTTGTATCTAGTTTAGTTCTCAGGATGCAGTCCTCAAGTGATTAAGGCATTGACTCTTTTGCAAGATCGGCAGGTTGGCAGTTTGAGGCCCAGGTGCTGCGTGATTGGGTGAGCTTCCATCAGTAGTCCCAGCTTCTGCCAATCTAGCAGTTTGAAAGCATGCAAATGCAAGTAGATAGATAGGTACTACTTTGGTGGGAAGGTAGACAGCATTCAATCATGCTGGGCACATGATCACATAGTAGTCTCTGACAATGCTGGCTCTTCGGCTTAGTAACGGAGATGAGCACCGCCCCCTACGGTTGGACATGACTTGACAACCTTGTCAGTGGGGAATAACCTTTTAGTTCTCAGAAAATGAGTTATGTTAAAAAGGTGTACCTCCTAACAGCCCCCCCCCCCCATAATAGAGAATTAAAGGAGCTGCAGAGCAAAATGGTCTGGAGAGGCAGAGGACCTACTCTAGCTCTGCAGGCAAAGGCAATAGCCACTTATTTCTAAACTTGAGATTGCCTCCTTCAGAAATCAGACTAAGGCAGAAATAGTGTTTTCATTTGCTCTGCAGGGGAAGGAGGATAGTTTCAAGAACAGAAACCATAATATTCTTCAAAATACCATTTGTGTCACAAAGCACACTTGACTGTTTATTCACTTGAACATGTTACTAACGTTCTTGGATGTTTTGCATCAGGCATTGTGTACTGCAAGAAGGGCAACATTCCGATTAGCAAATTCCATCTGTCTGATGCTCTTTTTATGCAAAGTCCCACAAAAGTTGAGCTTTTGAAACTACAAATAATTAACCAATAGATTAATGAGTCAGGCATTTCTGCAAGAAAACTAGGAGCTATAAACAAACAAAAAGCCTGATCGTGTTTTTTGGTTGAAAGTACATATCTCTTGTCAAAGTAAGTAGTTCTGCATATTTTTTTTAAAAAAAGGCAGCTATACATTTTTATCTTTATTTCTAGCCCTGCATGAGATCTATGGGTACATCTTGCAAAGCTCAGAGAAAGCAAATGCAATCATTGTTTATATATCTGGGAACATATTTTGTAGGAGAAGGATAGATCAGGGATGCTCACTCATTGTGTTCAAGCTATATCAGCTATATGTTACTTTCTTTGTTCAGCCTACCATTCTCACATGCATAAGATGGCAGCTCATTTCTTGTACTCAAGATGAGAGCTTACACTGGGCCTGCTCCTGTAGCTTAGTGAGGCACTGTCTCTCTCTTATGAAGATCATGCCCAAGGGGAAATACATAAACATTTGCTTAGAGGAAGATTCTGCTGTTTCAGTGTTGTACCTCAGTGGCATAGGTGTGGGTGAAACATTCTGCAGGTGGTGCCAAGCAGGAAGATGCCAATTACTATTTTCATACTTATGGCATGCATTTGGGAAAAATGGGCTAGACCAGAGGTCACCAAACTTTTTCTGGCTACTGCCCCCTTTCATCTTGAGCAATGACCATAGTGTACCCCCAATGCATATTTGTTGATATTAGATGGACTGTTCTACTGCAAATTCAAAACAAAAAATATTGGTCACTGCTCCCTTTGCATGGGGTGAATAGCAACTGAGAATCCTCTCACCCATGACACTCTTCCACCAAAGGCAAATTAAGGAAAGAGGCCTCTTGATCATTGCTCATCCAGGTGCTTGGTTGCTGCTGTACAAAATGACAAGTTCCTTCCTGGCTCAGAGAGACACTTAAATCCTTCTTCAGTGGGCAGAGATAGGCACAGCTGATGTGTATGTAAGGAGTTTACAGGAGCCATATGCCCTAGACTGGAGACTGGCATGGATGGGGAAAGGGAGAGATTTTAACTACAGAGCCACTTCAAGGTGAAGGCCTTTTTGCAAGAATCAACCCCAGGTACTCCTCCCTCTTCTTCACCAGAGACATGTCTTTCCCACACAGCTTCAAGTGTTTCCCCTCCACAAACACATACACAAAAATAGCTTCTGTTACCTCTTCTCCCAGCCTGTCTAATGAAAGAAAACAGGAATAGCAGAGCATCTCCAACCTGCCAGCCAAGTTCCAGCAAAGCACACAAAGCTTAATCAGGGTCCCAAATTAGCAATAGCAAGTTCATTTCTATACCGCTTAAGCTGTAGTTCTATCCTTCTAACTGAATTAGCACTCTCTAAGCAGTTTATAATGTATAAACCAATTGCCCCCAACAAGCTGGGTACATATTTTACAGAACTATGAAAGGATGGAAGACTGAGTGGACCTTAGAGCCCTCCTCTAGGACTGAACTTAAAACATTGTGGCTGCAGTACCAGCGTTTAACCACTGCGCTAAATGATCTGTGAGGCTGCATTATGGTTCTAATGAATCCTGAAAAGAAGTTTAATGCATGCCATGATCCTAAAGCAGGGGTAGGCAACCTTTCCCCTTTAAGGGCCGAGGGACTTCAGCTCCCAGAAGCCTCAGCCATGTTGGCCAATAGTCCCATGTTGGCCAATAGTCCCATGTTGGCCAATAGCTCCTGGAATTCTGGGAGCTGAAGTCCCTCGGCCCTTAAAGGGGAAAGGTTGCCTACCCCTGTCCTAAAGCCTGCTGGTTCTTCTTGTCTTTCTTGTGCACCAATACTTTGACTGAAGCCCCCCTTTCAGCTCCCTTTTCCTTCATCACCCCTGCTGTTCTCTTTACCCCTCACTGCCCCCAGGGGGCATACAACCCAGTTTGGGAATCATTGGGATGGACCATGGAGTGGAGTGTGAGTGTTGTACTGCTAGCCCATGGGCCAGCGGCACCACATAGGATTCTCTGTCTGGCCTACAAACACCTTCTGATGTTAACTGAGGAATGATCAGAGATAAGAGGGTAGGTATTTGATAACATTTAAACTTTAAGTACACCCCTGCTTAGAATGGAGCAGTGCTTTGTATGCTTGGTGGAGGAAATGATAAATTTGAAAGGATTGCATCTGGACTTCCACCTACTTTGTCCTTGGCCCTTCTCCACCCACTGCTGGAATGCAGCCCCTGAGATGCTTTACAAATTGTAATTGGCCTCTCAGCTGATAAGTTTTTTACCCTTTTTCTATGCAGATGTGGCTTTAGTTTTTGGGGGAGCATCTTTTTTTTTGAGCATCAGATTGTACTGTCTTGGCTAGTGGTCTAGAAGCAAGCTGGGGATAGTCCAGAAACAGCCTGTGCCTAGGCAACACATTATTCAAAAGAGAACAACTAATTACTTCGGAGCCAGAAGAGATGCTGGTAATTGTTAGGAATAGAGAGAACTTCATTAGACCCTGAGATTGTCCGACACTTGCTTTTCTGGCAATGCCACCGGTCATATAACCTGATGACAGAGTAGTTTACTCTTAGTAGAGTAGTTTGCTCCTTCCTTTGGGGCCCTACTTCTAGTGACTCTAGAAAAATCCCATCATGCAAGTAGATGTATATTTGTGAAATGCTGGTTCTTGTTCACTGTGTTTAAGGCACTAGAGGCTTTGAACAAGTGAGGACTATAATGTTGGTAATGGAAGATTTTTCGAGACATCCCTTAGGCTGGGGGAGGCACAGAACAATAATCATGTTTCCATGTCACACAATGAACAAGAAGTGGAGAAAGTTCTTCCTCATCACCATTTTTATTTGTCTAAGGATCTTTTTTTCTCCTTTTTTTCCCTGTGGTATCATTCCCATGAACTACTTATTCTGTGCTGTTTTCAAAAGGTATAGATGAGGAGGACCAGCCAAACCATACTGTTCTTTCCCTGTAAACATCACTCCTGACTAGAACTTTAAAATTTCCTTTTTTTGGATGAAAACTCCCATAACCCCCCAGCCAGCATGGTCAGTGGGGTTCTCAAGGAGTCTTTGTAAAGTAATTATTGGAATTCTTGGAATTGTCATCCAAAAAGCAATAATATAGAAGTAGCTTCCATGCCTCTCCAGTAAGTAATGTTTGCCCTTATAGCCAAGGTTTAAAAACACTGTGTGTTTATGAGTGAAACATATAAGGCAGAACATGTTACTGTTTTGGAGCCAATTCTTATAGCCAAACAACCAAGTTCTATATCTGCACAGATATAGAAGGAATGTCCAAGTATATGACCTAAGGTTGTGTGAGATACAGGCAGCTTCGCTTGTGGCAATGAGATTTACAGTCTGCTAACATTTCATGATCAACACATTGCTCATTCCTGTGTTACCCAAAAACCTAGGGTCCCAGGGGGGCACCCACAAATTAAATTCAGTGGGGAAATCAATTTAACTCAATAGGGAGCAGTGAAAGGGCCAAGGTAACTCTGGCTGGGACTTTCAGCCTATGTATATAGTTTCCAAAACCAAAGAACTCCAGAGGTAGGTTCCAAATTATTTTATTTTATTTTTGAAAAGAGGAATCAAGAGACGCGCAAAGCTTTCTCTCTCACAGACATATAAGAATTAAGATATAAAAGGTGGTAGTAGACAGCAAATTTGCAGTGAGCCATACGTACCAGTTCCAGAAGCCAGACTCCAATCTGGGGGAAAGCTGGGAGTTGGATGTTTTGTTGTGCAGCCAGAAATACTGAGAGGTCTAGCATGAATTGGTCAGAGCTTCTGCCTGATTCCAAGCTGGACCAAAGTGGGAGTGCCTGACTGGGCATATTTGTAGGGCAAACTGTGTCTTGAGGCATTTTGAGTTGATTTTCCAGGAATCACAGAAACAATGGGATTCCCAGCTGGTTGATAGTTTTGTCTTCACAGTTACAAAAGGAATATTTTTGGTGACATTGATTTAATCAAGCAGTAATAAAATCAGGACACCCCCAGCAAGTTTGGGACAGGATGAGCTATTGGGAAATACAGCGGAGGCTAGCAGGGAGATTGGCTGACAGACTTCTTTGTCTTGGGCCTTCAAAAGGAAATGAACATGGCAAGGGGTTGGGAAGAAGCAATGCTTACACCCATTACATTACATGGGTTCTTTCCACATGCCCTCAGGTCTTACATTATTGCTCATGAGAAGTTCACTTAAAGGTCATTATGACCTTTCCAGGAATATGCTGTTGGCCTCTATGTAGCTGCTAACTAACAAAATATTTGTACCCCAAAATAATGCAAGGTGCACTAACACCTGTGTATATGGCACTTGGAACTGGTATGTATGAATGTGCATGGGGGAGAGCAACCTCCATACCAATGTAAAGGCCCTTAGAAACCTGAAGATTTTTTGTGACTGTGTAAGACAATTGAAAACCCAAACTGCTCGAACTTCCCTCTGTAGTTATTTTTTCATGTATACTTGGTAAATGTGGGTGTGCCTGAGTAGTTGCGGGGGGGGGGGGATGTTCACAGTGGAAGGACAAACAAGTCAACAAATGGTATTTGTGGTCGATTAAACACAGCAGTGCTGCTAAAATGTTCAAAGGTTGTGAATAACCTTTGTAAGGCATTGCTTTTTAAGGTACTGCTTGCTTTTGCCTATCACATAGCATGTTAATGTTAATTGATCATCCTGTGTTGTGTTTTTTGCTTATCACTGATATTGACAGCAAGTACCTTGGCAGATCTGAGCCACAAACCGGTTAAGCCAGAGTCAGTAGATTCTAGTATGAGAGGACACAATGAGGAACAGAGGGCTTGTCATATTTTTCTTCTTGGCAAGGTGTTGAATGTTCTCTTGGCTTAAGTGTTGGAGGCAACGTGTAGGCAACCCTGACAGTGGGTGGATGAGGAATGTGCAACATTTGCCCTGCCCTTAACACTTCCTGGGCAGTTTTCTAGATTCAGGCATCTCTCAGTCTGTATTTCTTCTCTAACTCTGGTTTAACAAGTGGGTGTTTATGATGTGTCATCTCATATCACTTGTCAACATTCACCTCAATTTTGTTGATACTGGATGGTGAAAGTACAAATTCCTGAGTGCTGTGCTGTTATATGTGGGCTATGTGTGTATATGAGCTCAAGGTTTGTTTGTTTTTTAAAAAACAACAGATAGTGATAAAAACATAACACCGCACAAGTGGTAGCAGGCTGTTAATAGGAAGAAAATCCAGGATAAGTCTAATGAAGTGAAAGCAACCTCTGACCTTGGCGTTAATCTCTGCACCTGTAGAGAATATGATACCTTGAGAATTAACCTACTGTTCTCCTTGCTCACACTGAAATAATTTGTCTTGCATCACAGACACGGAGAAGGACTTAACAGAATTGTGAAGTTGTAGGCTTTCATGGCCGGCATCCATAGTTCTTTTGTGGGTTTTTTCGGGCTGTGTGGCCATGTTCTAGAAGAGTTTCTTTCTGATGTTTCGCCAGGATCTGTGGCTAGCATCTTCAGATTACAGAGTCTAGAAGTACCCCCAGACTGCGAACACAGTCCTTGAAGGAGAGCGTGACTCCATCCAGGACTGGAGACTGTATTCCCAGATCTGGTTTCGGGCCTGTGACTGCAAGTACCTCCGTTTTGTCTGGATTCAGCCTCAATCTGTTTTTCCTCATCCAGTCCATTACCGCTCTAAGACAGTCATTAAGAGGAGAGACGCCATCTGAAGTCTGAGTCGATGATCTGGTCATGGAGAGATATATCTGGGTGTCATTAGTGTACTGAAGACACCACATTCCATGCCTCTGGATGATCTCACCCAGCGGCTTTATGTAAATATTAAATAACATCGGGGACAGGATAGTGCCCTGAGGGATGCCACAATTAAGCTTGATTTTAGATGAGCAACTGTCCCTGAGCTTCACCCTCTGGGATCTACCCGAGAGGAAGGAACGGAGCCACTGCAGAGCAGTGCCTCCAATTCCTAACTCTCTCAGGTGATCCAAGAGGATGGCATGATCTATAGTATCAAAGGCCACTGAAAGATCCAAGAGCACCAACAGGGTCACGCTGTCTCTGTCGATACTCAAGCGGAGGTCATCGGTCAGAGCGACCATGTCCTGTCCTGAAGCTGGTTTGAAATGGATCAAGATAATCGGTTTCATCCAAGACTGCCTGTATTTTATATTGCTGTAACCCACCCAGATTCCTTGTGATTGGGCGAGCTATAAATAAATAAATTATTATTATTATTATTATTATTATTATTATTATTATTATTATTACCGTCCCAAGACAAGCATTCAGAGGAGAGATGCCATCCTTAGTCACTGTGCATCAGTCTGAGACATAGAGAAATATATTTGGGGGTCATCAGCTTACTGATAACACCTCGTCCCATGCCTGCAGATGATCTCGCCCAGTGGCTTCATGTAAATGTTGAATAGCATTGGGGACAGAATCACACCTTGAGGGACGCCCGATTTGAGCTCCTACTTGGCCGAACAACTGTCCCCAAGCGACACCATCTGGAACCTACCTGAGGTAGGACTGGAACCACTGCAGTGCAATGCCACCAATACCCAACTCTCTCAGGCGTTCCAGAAGGATACCATGGT
>JAIPUX010001232.1:35097325-35119166 GCA_020142125.1 Phrynosoma platyrhinos
CAAGTAATAACAACAATAATCAATATCATCATGGCATGTGGGGGGGGGCGGTGGCAGTGGCGACGGCAGGACCGGCCTGGGGCCGGTCCAAAGGCCTCTTGGGGCCACATCCGGCCCCCGGGCCTTAGGTTGCCTACCCCTGGTCTATGGTATCAAAGGCTGCTGAGAGGTCCAAGAGCACCAACAGGGTGACACTTCCCCTGTCGATGCCCAGACGGAGATCATCGATTAAGGAGACCATGGCAGTCTCAACTCCATACCCACCCTGAATCCGGTTTGAAATGGATCCAGAACATTGGTTTCCTCCAAGACAACTTGTAGTTGATTGGCCCTCTCGATCACCTTACTCAAAAATGGCAACAGCAAAACAGGTCTATAATTATTTCTGTCCAAGGAGTCCAGAGAGGGCTTTTTAAGAGTGGTTTAACCACTGTCTCCTCACAAGACAAGAGGGCAGAGACTCCTCTCTGAAGGATGCATTAATTACACTTTTCAGCATCAACTTGATAGTATCACCCCCCTGGACTGCTAGCCAGTTTGGCAAGGGTCAAGAGGGCAGGTCGTCTTTTTCAAACTATTAAGGAGCTTGTCCATATCCTCAGTACTTACTGACTCAATTTGATCCAGTCTAACAGTCATGGTGGAGGAGCTGGATACTTCTCTAGTTGCTACTGACTTAAAGTTGGCATCCAGGTCAGCTCTTATCCGAAAAATTTTATCTGTGAAATGATCATTAAAAGCATCACAGCAAGCTGTAGTTGGTTCTGATAGAGGGTTCTGGGTGGGAGGCAATTGAGTTAATTCCTCACCATCCTGAACAGCTCAGCTGGACAGGATTTCACGGATGCAATAGATGCAGAATAGGAAGATTTCTTAGCTACATCTATTGCCATTTGATAGGACCTAAGAAAAGTCAAATTAAGTGTCTTATCGGATAAGAGTTGAGATTTCAGCCAATGGCGCTCCAGCTGTTGTCCAACCCGCTTCACTTGTTTAAGTTCTTCGGTGTACCATGGATTACGATTTTTTGTGGGTTGGAAAGGACACTTGGGAGTGATCGTGTCTACAGCTCTGGTAAGGTTGTTATTCTACATATTAACCAGAGCTTCAACAGAATCGCTGGCATTGCCAACCATAGAACCCCCAAGAGCTTCTTGGAACCTAATGGGTTCCATCAGCCTTCGAGGGTGGACCATTCTAATTAGTCCTCCACCCCCAGAGGGAGGGATGGTGGCCTTCAGACCAACCTTAACCAGGAAATGATCCGTCCATGACAATGCGGAGATGCTCATTGACTCCGCCCACGGATATGCCTGATCTATGCAGAAGACCACACTGAGGGCATGACCTGCACAATGTGTAGGTTCAGAGACTATCTGGGAGAGGCCCATGTTTGTCATGGAAACCGTGAACTCCCGAGAAATACCAGTAAAATTAGTCAAACCAGCCTCGAGGGGGATGTTGAGATCACTCAGGACTAATAGCCTAGGTAATTCCAACATGAGCTCCAAGACTAGTTGTGTCAGCTCAGCTAGGGAGTCTGTTAAATTATGGGGTGGAAGGTAAGCCAACAAAATTCTCAGTCTCTCCCTGGTCTTCAAGCTAAGGTAAATGCATTTGATGTGGTGTAATGCACAGATCCTGGTTAAGGCAAAGTTGTTTTTATGGACCATGTTTCCCCCACCTCCCGCTTTTCCATAGCTTTTCCATGGATATCAAGCATCTATCATGTCTTCCTCTGTTACGACCTTTCACCCTGCTAATACCAGGATGATTAATACTAATATCTTCCATTGCCCCGCATAACTTGAATTGCTTCTCTGATGAAAATATCTAACCTCTTAATGAGAGAGAGAGAATTAATGGGAAGCAATAAGCAACAGATCTGGAAAAAATGTAGCAAAAAGGTCAAGAAATGTGAAGAGAAGAGGGGATTTCACACCTTTCTCTCTTTCATTCCACTCTTGCTCTCTGTCAAATGTTTGGAGATGAAAATGTCAGTAACCTTCAGTATGCTAATCATGTAATGGACTAATTAAACATTTTCTGCTTGAAACACTAGCTGCTTGCATCAGTCTGTACTGAAGCATGCAGATAAGTAAATTTCATCCTACTTTACCTTACAGAGATGGAATGCCATAGTAAGCTGAGATTAGTGTCTGGGAATTCTGGGTTTCCTAGTCTTGTGATCAGCCCCCTGTCTCTTCTCCTATACTGTAAAGACAGTAAGTAATCCTAATACATGTGTGATGTACACAGTCACAAAACCTTTTTGTTCTCTTAATATATATATTAAAAAGGCCATTTATAGCTGTATTTTTTTTAAATAAATAGGGTGTGGGTAACAAAGTGCAGCTCTAGTTTAGTTACCACATGCAGTTCCGAGCAAAGTCCCAAATTAAGTGTGGAATCATAAGCTTTTATGTTCAACATAATGGTTTCTTTATTTATAAAAGAGCTTATTTATAACTTTGAGATCCAAGTTTGTAGCCTAGGAATCTGTTCCCTCTCTCCACCTTGGGTTTCCAAAGGGCGGGATATAAATAAATATTATTGTTGTTATTATTATTATTGTTGTTGTTGTTGTTGTTGTTGTTGAGTTATGGATTGTATATGTTGCGTTAGACGAAGTAGTGACACATAAAAGTTATTGTGGTTTAGGTACTCCAAATCATAAGGGATATTGAACCTCATTTTAAGTAATTAAAACATGTAGGAATTAATACATCTACTCCAACTAGAAAATGTAGTTCCTCATCATGATAGTCCTTATGGCAGCACTGTCAAGGGCAATCCCAAAATGCAGGGGGCTGTGGTAATTATATAAAAATTACACATTTTAATAGCACATTTCTAGCTATTTTGATCCACACCAGAAGCAGGCCAAATAGTATTGGATTTGGGTTTCCAAGAAATATATTTTGTAGCAATATATTGTTGCTATAAAAATCTGTTTTCTCTCCAGCTACTGTAAGGGTTGCAGGTAAATTCAGAGGGAACAGGGGAGCCCAAGGGGATTGGTGATGGTAGATATCTTAATCCCTTCTACTCAGAAAGACCTGGGACTTCAAGCCTGTGAACCCTGGTTCCACTGCATCATTGGATGAACTGTAGTTTACCATTATGCAAACAGACATTTGGCTGTATTCCATTGAGTTGGCCTTAAAACTGTTTTGGCCAAAGACGTAATGTAAGGTTTGAATGGAACATTTTTTAGATAGCTAGGAAGCTGGAACTTCTGCCTTTCTCCCATAGTCTCCTTTAGAGCATAATGAGAACAGTGCTCTGCACCGAAAGAACTAACACCTCCAAGTGGACAGTAGTAACAGGGTTAACTAGTTTGAGTACCCTGCAGTGATCTGCCTCTCTGTCTCTCTCTACTGACCCCTCTGTGATGTAAACTGATACTCTGAGGGATGTTTCCACTCCTCTTCTCATCCCCTCGCTGCTCTGATACCATCCTAGAAATGTAGCCAGATTAGAATAGCTCCTTCAGTAACTTTCCTATCTTAAAATGGATTTCCTGTAATAAAAACTTGAGTTTGTTCTCTTAGTCATTGGTGTCTTTGCTCCTTAGTCAGAACCTTTGACAGCTTCACTGCACCAATTCTAATACATAATACCAATTACTGCAACGGATGAACAATTGAGCTTTACCCAAATTTTCTTTGGTACTATAAAACAGGATATCTAATAACTGGAGATGCTAGCAAAGTTCTCCCTAGCCAGGATCAGAAACAAACTTTGGAGACTTTGAAAGCAAACTGCAAACAAGTTGTAAGCTTCTGAGGCCTTTTCCATTTTGGGTTTAAAACTCAACGTAAATAAGTCTCAGATTTCCTGCTAGCCCTGAGCACTCTCCTTCCCTTATCCAGGAGTGACAGGAATAGTGGTGCTGTACATGGTCAAGAAGAAGAGCTGAGAGATGTTTCCATTTCCCATCGCCCACCTCCTGTGATAGGCTTGCTGATACTTGATGTATCAATGGGCCTGGTGAACTCCTGGGGCACAACAACCTTTGACATATGTACTGTGAGTCATGTATATTGGCAAGCCAGGATACCAAGGGTGTCGGGTCATAGTGAAGAAAGCAAAGTCCTCTCCATCGTTCTGTACTTCTCATTCATGCTGCTGACTGACAGGCAAAGATTTAAGTGAGAATGGGAGAGAGATGTGTAGGACAGGAGGAGCCTGGAAAGAATCATTACGTGGGACTAAAAAACTAGTGGGAAAAGCATTCTTTCCCCTGAACCAAGGGAAAAAATGCTTGCATTTTTTTCAGACATAACTGTTGTTATTCGTGAAGCAAGCAGAGGCATGTTCACCCTTACAATAAACTGTCTTTAGAGTGGTGGAGTGACTAAATTTGGAAAGAACTTGCATGTTAAAAGTGATCGTGTAAACTAGTGTTTTTATCCAAAAAAGGAGAAATGGGTAGGAAAAGTAGTCTGTTACCAGCAGTGGTTGACACCAAGCATATCATTTTCTTTGCATGGATTGACTGACGTACCTCTACTCCTATGCAGCTGCAGTCTGTTTTAATTTCAGTAGGTGTGTATTCTCCCACTACCTTCTAGTCCAGTTTTATAAGCACTTCCAGTGAACTGGAATGACAAGAGGGGAATCCTTGGGAGAAGTTGCCCTTATACTCTTTTACCACTAGCAGGGAATCGGGATACAATTGACACCTCTTGTAGGCAGGCCAACATGTTTTTAATGTACATGTGTAAGCCCAGATTGAGAGAAAGCTCAAGACATGTAAGTCTTGGTACCTTTTCAGTGCAATGTGTACTAGTACTTGTTATTTTTTACCAGTTAATTCATTTAGCCACTAAAAATAACTGAGTCCTGATTATTGTTAATATCACCCTGGCACACATCCTCAAAATTAAGGGATAAACTTAGGAAATAAATGTATGATGGTGAGTCTACCTTGCTTCTACTTTTGGTGATTTTTCAGGTATTTTCAGAGTCATTTCTGTAATTTAAGACTTGGGGTTGTGTAGCCCTGTCCTTTTAATAGGCTTCTGAACATTGAATAAAATTACCTGCTCCTTTGAGCCTACTATCCAAGTGAAAGTAGAGAAATTGCAGCACTTTCCGGTATAAAATGTTTGTTCAGTGTGAAGCTGAAGATGACTTCAGAATTTCTGATAAGGCTGTGAACCACTTTATTTTTACTTTACTTTTCTGAGAGCCTCCTTAAGTAACTCTTTACTTGCTGGTCTCCCAAAAGTAGCCAAAACGGCTCATTTTTAGATAATTTAAAAACACATATAACTTTAGAACGCTATGAGTGTTGTCCTGTGGTACAAACTACATTCTCTTTCCATCCATAATACAAAAAAGCACAAGGCATAACATGAGATAGCATTTGAGCCATGTGACATTCCTTCTCCATTTCCTCCCCTTCATAATGAAATAATAAATAATGAAAAAATTACAGTTATGCCTTGAGGACTGATGTTACCCCTTTTTGCATTACTAATGCAATGTAACAATGTCTTCATTCTTGGAAATATGAACGAAATATGACTAGCAAGTAGGATATGACACTTTTGTCTTTGTGTGGTGCACTGCCAGAGGTACTGCCTACCAACACTGCATGGAAATATAGAGAATACCTGTCTGGTTGCTGTCTGCCATTTTCCCTAAAAAATAGCCAAAAATATAGTGTGTCTGTAGGAGCCATATGTTTGTTAATAGTACTCCAGTGCTTTGGCTCATCACTGTGAAAAGAGCTAGAAAAGGCAGAAAATAAAAATGTTAATGCTCTCATTGATATACTTTGTTATTTTGAAATCCATTAAATAAGAATACTGTTAATTCAGGCTATTAATGTACCAATGTAATATGCTTTATAAAGGCATAAACATAATTTTTGCACTATCAGATGGTTGGAAAAGTTATTGCAGAAAATGGGGTGGTAAAATACTGAGATTGCCCTACTTTTGTCATATCATGAGACTCACTGGAAAAGACAATGTGTGGCTAGGTGGAAAGCATCAGAAAAATAGGGAGGGTGCATTACAAGTGGATAGACTCCATCAAGGAAGCAACAGTCCTGAGTCTGCAAGTTCTGAGCAGGATGGTTGATGATAGGGTGACTTGGAGGTTTCTCATTCATAGGGTTGCCATAAGACAAAGTCAACTTGATGGCAGTTATCATCAACAACAAAGAATTTTGTGATGTGAAGTAGAAATATTTCTGCATTGGTAACTACATTATTTCATAAAATGTGTAATATATTGAATGAAAATACTAAGTAAAATGAAAACATTAATAGCCAGATTGGGTAGTTTTAAAGTTGTACCTATTATCAAGGTGTCTGTCTCTAGGAAGATATGTCTGCAAATGTAATATAAGTGCATAGCAGTTTGGAATTGTCAAAATTATTGTTTGCAGCTTTCAACGCCTATGTGTTTTCAAAACATTTGAAAAAATGTAGCGGAAGTGAATATTATTGAGTTACCATGTCTTAGAGTTTTATGGAGAATCAACTAAAAATAACAATAGTCAACACTACATTTAAACAATATATGCTTTTTTATTTTTCATTAGTTACCCATCTTAGCAAAAAGACTGAATTTACGTTTTCCTAGTATATTTCTTTCTTTTTTAAATTAAATATATGAACCTTGATAAATCAGATTTAACATGCTTCAGAGAACCAAGACATTCTTCAGAAAAACTAGTGAATGAATGAATACAGCAAACATTTGAATAGTTTCAAAGAAAAGGTTTTATTGTCGGCTCGTCCTTTTAATTTCAGTTATTATTTTAGAACTGCTTATTGGCTATAACTTTAAGCAATTGCAAAAGAGCAGTTTGGATTTAGCTGTTGGACATAAAGAGGCATGACACATTGCATTTCTTTTCAAAACTTAACATTTTGTGCTGAGCATCAATTTTTATTTATTTGGAATAGCCACAAATAAGGTTTGAGCATGGGACTATGACTCTGGGGACCAGGGTTCGAATTTCCCACTCAATCATGAAACCCATTGGGTGACCCTCGGCAAGTCATACTCTTTCAGCCTCAGAGGAAGGCAAAGGTAAATGCCCTCTAAATGAATCTGCCAAGAAAACCCTGTGATAGGTTTGCCTTAGGGTCACCATAAGTCAGAAGTGTCTTGAAGGCACAACAACAACAATCTAAACTAATCTTGAATTTTCTCATGAATTTTACAGTATATTGTAGATTGTTGGACTACTCAGAATCTTGGTTAGATGAGAGGTAGAGTTATGTTTTTCAAGCAAAAAAGGAAACAAATGAAAATCACCCTGTAGGATTTGTTTAGCAGGGACTGCTACCACACTGCAGAAATAAAGTAGTTTGACACCACATTGACTGCCATGGCTCAATGCTATGGAATTCTGGGATGTGTAGCTTTGTGAAACATTTTGCCTTGCCTATCAAGAGTTCTGGTGCCCCACCAACCTATAAATCCCACAGTTCTATGGTATTGAGCCATGGAAGTTAAAGTGGTGTCAAACTGCTTTATTTGTGGCAGGAGCCTTGGGAATTTATCACATGGGAGGCACAAAGGAGTTCCATTATTGCCAGATGGCAGCTCCATTACACTTTTCTGATAAGACAAGCACGCAGGGATGGCTTCATTACAATTTAAACACGGGAGAAGGACGGGAAAAAAGCACGGGTGTGTGAACGCCAATCGCGCAATTATCATGATTTAAATTTGATTTCATGACGGGAGGACTGTGCCTCCCGTGTGATAAACTCCATAGTGTGTGGATCTGGGAGCAACTGGTACTCTGCTTTGTTTCTGCCTAAGAAGCCAGAGCAAAAGCCCCAAGTTGTTCTGTTCTTTGCTAGATACATTCAAGTCCACATGTTACATTAAATAAACTACAGGCTAAAGATATGGCACTCCTTTTGTGGGAATCATATGCGGCAATCATAAAACAGCATTGTGCCAGCACATTTATACATGGTAAGGCAAGGTTCCTGAGGATTAAACAGTCAACAGAAATACTAAACTTTTAAACTGGCATATTTGCTTCCAACTAATACTGGTACATTATTGTTATAATGTCATTTATTAAATTGTAACTGCTTAGCTATCATTGTAGAGCCAGTCCTTTATGTGCTAGTGGCTTTGAAGTCTTAAGATAGTAAGATAATGGGGGGAAAACCAACTTAAGTTCATCAAAATAAACACTTAAAATCCTTGTACATGTATAACTTTGGGTTCAGTAGACTCTGCATACCTTTCATACTAATATATGCATAGTTATTCAGTCTAATTCTGGTTTTACTTGCATAATGTGTTGTCATAGTACATAAGCTGGAATGACAGGAATGCAAAGGACGGTAGAAAAGAGTACAAATATATTTTAGAGGAATAAGTATTCCTATGGCCTGGAAAAATGTGCATAGTTTTCCACTTTCAACTAATTGTTCTGATTAGTTTAGGATTCTGTCTCTCCAAATATGTTGGGTTGAATGTAAAGATGTGCCATAACTTGCATTTCTCCTAATGTTGCAAAGCTGTTTGTCCCAGCTGAATAATGTGATGTTAGTTCATTAGGGTATGCATATTGAATTCAACATTTATTACATAAGGAGAACATGTGATTCCCACACCAACTGTTTATTTAAACAACACCTGAAGAGTTTGGAGGGTGCTGCCCAGATGGAACTGACAGGAAGCCAGGGATTTTAATCAGATTAGTTTTAGCTGCAATATATTATGTGAACTCCCTTTCTTGATGATTTAAGTTGGTTTTATGTAAACAGGAGATAGATTAATAGAATCAGAAAGAACAAGTGTTTCTCCAGATTGCAAGATAACTTGTCTCAGAGTGCACAGGTCCATCAGTAATCCTGCTTTTCTGTGTGTATCCTCCCATCTGGACAGTGGAGTGGGGTCAGCTTGGTAAGGAAATGCAGCTTTTGACAGTCATAAATAGAAGTACATCAGAGTGAAATTATAGCCCTTGGTGGTTATGGTGGTAGTGATAGTTGTTATTTAGTATGTGAACAAGGTCCTGGGAGAACCCATATGAAAATAGAGGTTGAATCTCTTTTATCCAAAATGGTGGCCGCGCGTGACGGAGGAGGGCGCGCGTGCGCCACCATTCCCCCCCCCCCCTTTGGCCCAGCCGAGACCTGGGGTACGGGAGACCGGCACAGGTCTCAAAAAGGTTGCCTGTCCCTGCTTTACACTCATAGCCTGAAGTTAATTTTATACAATATTTTAAAATAATTTTCTGCAAGCAAAGTTTCTGTACATAGGACCATCAAAAAGCAAATATTTCACTATTTCAGCCACCTATGAAAAAGGTTTTGGCATTTGGAGTATTGGATTTCAGAATTCTGGATAAGGGAGACTCACCCTGTATAGTGAGCAAAACTATGGTAAAATTAGCATACCAGGTATCACAACTCAAAAATTGTAAAGTAGGTTACATCAATGAATTGATGTTTGTGTGCAATTAATGATATGAGAACAATATTGAAATAGGTCATGCAAAAGACCCTCATAATTAGTGATCAAGAGTTAAATAACATCAACTAGCCACTTTCTCAGTAAACAAATTATGCAAATCTCAGCTATACACTGGACCACTGGAGCAAAATAAGCATGATGTCAAAAAAATATTGCAAGCAAGAGTAATTTTGTACTTTGTGTACTTCAACTTATGGACAAAATTACTTCGACTTACGGTGAGCGTTTGATTGAGAGACCTTTAAGGCATCCTGTTATTAACAGCCCTACTAAGTTCTTGAAAACTCAGGGTCATGGCTTCTTTGATTGACTCTACCCACCTGTAATGCTATCTTCTTCTTTTGCTGCTTTCCACTTCACCAGACATAATTGTCTTTTCTAGTTTGTCATGTTGTCTTGTGCTATTTCCAAAGTTCAGTAGCCACAGTTTAGTCATTTTGGCTTCTACTGAGAATTCAGGCTTGATTTGCTCTCAGATTTATTTATTTATTCCTCCAAAGTCCATAGTATCTGGAGATACAATATCTCCAATACAATATTTCAAACTAGTTGATTCTCTTCTTGTTGGCTTTCTTCACTGTCCAGCTTTCACAACCACGCATAGAAATTGGAAGTATGATGGCATATTCTGTTGCCCTAAATTTGGTATTCATTGAAATACCTTTACACTTGAGGATCTTTTCTGCCCTTCATAGATTCTTAGCTGCCCTTCCATGCCCTAGTCATCTGATTTTGTTGACTACAGTTTCAGTTAACTGAGCCAAGGTGTAGAAAAACCAAAGTATCTAATGATAATACCTTTTACAAATCATTAAATGCTACTTTGCTTAGGTTAGGAATGAATGGTCATTATATAAACCCTTGACTTATTTCAGTTTTGGTTTTCAGAAAGAGGATGGCAGACAGTATGGTTAAGCACATGTAGAAGTGAGAGTTTCTCATAACTGTCCTCTCAGTTGTGCAAAAGAACAGGGAGAGAATATGAAACTGAGGTCCATTACCTCAGATAGATGCTGCATTAAATCAGGATGGGCATCCTACATCCTTCCAGTTGTTGCTGGACTATAATAAACTATCATCCTCAACCAGTATGGCTGGCAGTCAGGGTTTAAGATGCTGGCATCAAATTTGAGCTTTAGTGGATCTTCATTAAACAATTTAAAGTGTACTTATTCCAGTTAAAGTGCTTTGAAAGCGTCCTGTATTGTTTTTCTTCATAGCTACTTTCCCAAGTTGGCAATGGACAACTTTTACAAGTGCCTTCCTTGGAAATGGTAAAAGTATTCAAGTGCCTTCTTTGGATGTGGTTGATAATTCTCAGGCTTTCTTTCTGGAACTGAACCCAGATTCCCCGTCACCTGTGGTCACCTTGGTAGATGCAGAAACTACAATGGAAAGTTTATAGGACACATGTTAGAATGTGTCATTACCAGAAGATTATGAGAGCTGGAGTCGCAGCATCTGGAGGGCTGCAGGTTGCTCACCCCTGTGCCGTACCAGAGTTTAATGCTACCTGTGAACTAGCCCATTGTTTCTAGAATAGCTGAGCTTAAAGATCCTAAAAGAAGGGCAAAGTACATTTGTGCTGCATTTCCTAGGTGCTTATTTCCATGGCTTATTTGGAATGTGTGAGAGAAATTATTTGGTCACTGCTGATGGGACTTAACATTAACATGCTGACTACTCTGACTTCATTGCCCATATTCTATGAACAAAAAGTGAGACACCAACTGCAGAGTTTCTCTGTCATGTTCCATGTATGCTTCTTTCACTGACTCAGTAAGCAGTTAGCCCAGAGCAGGTGTAGTAATCTGTTAAGCCACACCTACGTTTTCTGGTTTACCCAATGAAAACCACATTTGTGCTGTGCCTTTTGCTCTTTTGAGCTTTTTATTTGCTCCTCACCTCCACCCCCCATTAACCTTCTCAGGAACTGAAGCCAGATTCCAGGTGCAGTATTCTACGATCAAACTGTAATCATAGAAACAAGAGTTTCTCCACTTTATTCTTCTGTTGCCAACCATTTCTGGGTGGTGAATCTCAGTAGCATGAGTTATTTTTAAATGCGAGAAGTGAGGCTTGTCATGCAAAGCTAAAAAAAGGGCGTTTGTTTGCAGAGCTGACATCAAATGTAGATTGCTGTGTACTGGCTGGGCATTTTTGCTTTATACCTGGTAATCTTTAACATGCTTTGTCAGTCACAGAGATCACTGCTCAGCCCAAGGATTTGTATGAAATATTGCTAGTATTTATGATACAAAAGACTGGTCTTCTGGATCTCCACATGCTGGACTTTGAAACTTTGCCTAAACAGTTTGCAGTCCTATTCTTCCATGTAGCTTAACTAAGCGGTCACTTTCTACTTGTCTCTACAGGATAATATAAATGTTTTTTTGAAAGCTTGTGGAAACCTTGGATTAAAAGAAGCTCAACTTTTTCATCCTGGTGACCTTCAGGATTTATCTAATCGCGTTACTGTCAAGTAAGTGTCATGTTTTATCAGTTAATATTAGGATATTGTTTTTGGTATTTATATTCATGTATGTTTTAAGATTGAAAAGCCTATAAAATGTTAAGATTTGATCAGATTTTCCCCAGAATAACCATCTTCTGAAAATGTTTATAAAAGAGGATATGTGATGAATTTTAAAATTTACTGAGCTGCTTTACTAATTAATGGTTATGTTCCTTAGAAATTAATTAATGGTTATGATGTTTAGAAAGGTTCCAAGGTTGTGGGTGTTTTTTTTTAAATGTAAAAGTTAAAAAAGGGGAGTAACCTTCATTGTAAGCTCATAATTACCAGGAGTATAGTGTGTATATCTGTGTAGCATGGCAATTGTGAACATACTTGCCTTTGGTCTAGTATTTAAATATTGAAATCTGTAATCTGGAGAACTGAACCCATGGTATATGCTTTGTCCTTGGTAGATAAGTGGTTAGTATGTTATGTGTTATATTGTTAAAAGTGCTTGAGAGCTTGTACCGTGTAAGGCAGCAGTCTTCAGCCTGATTCTTTCTAGCTCTGTTGGACTATAGCTTCCATCACCCACCCTGGATAGCTTGGCTATTTCTGAACCACAGTGTCCCATCTGTGATACAAGAGTTATAAAAGTAACACAATTCAAGAGATGGTGTAAGGATCAGTTTAGAAGAGTGCATTTGGAGCTGTAGGCAAACAGCTGTATGAATATTGCTTAATAATAATGGGAATAAATAGAAATAATTTCATTATTTATGATGCCAGTCATTTTTTTAGTTCAGTGTACGCTTGAGAAGTTCTGGTGTGCGCAGTGCATGCACATTGTGTGTGTGTGTGTCTTAAGGAAGAAGGATTGTCATTAAGAGAAAATCTTAAGTACATTGTGTTCAGGCTAAGAATATTGCTATTAGTGCAGACTGTTTCATTAGACAATGTGAAGCTGATGGATCTTGCATAATAATTGATTGCTTTCTTAAACTCTTGTGCCTGCTAGAGCTTTCAGGGAAGAAAGAGAGAGATCTGAAACCTTTGGCACATCATATATATATATATATATATATATATATATATATATATATATAGTGTGTGTGTGTGTGAGAGAGAGAGAGAGAGAGAGAAAGCAGGTAGTTTAAGAGCTTCAGTAAAAAGCAGGACAAAGTCCTTAATATGTTGCCAAGAATTTTGTCGTTAACAAGTGTTACTAAGGTAAATATGCCATGCAGGAAGTGTTTCCTTGGGCTGTTAAGGTGTGTCATTCCTGCTACCTTGATGGTTACAGGTTGTGGAAAAGGAGGTGGGGCAGTGATCTGCAAGACAGAAATGTAAAGTTTCAATACATTTTTTACCTGTGGCCTTTTCTGCACACTTGAGAAGGACAGTGTGCGTGCAACTGCCGTTGCCAAGAATGTTGGCTGAAGAATGATAAACAGTGTTGTGAAACTAGCCTTGCTAAACCTGCAGCAACGTTGACAAAAATGTAACAGTAATCAAAATCAGGATTGCAGGTAAACCACTTTTATTGATGTGTAAGAACTGCTTGTAGATGACCAGGTATATGAGAGAGAGCACAGTGACCAGGTTTCTGTGTTGAAGGCAGACGCTTTCTCCCTCTGCAGGAAAAAGGGGTGTGAAGCAAAGGATTAGCACAGCAAGCAAGCAAGCTCCCTAACAGAACTCACTTCTGGAAATGGTCCCTGGAACTGTTTTCCCTCATCTGCTTTTCCTGGAAGAGTGAGAGAAATAGCCAAGCATGCCCCATAGCTCTGGTGGGGGACAATCCCATCACCTGCTGCCCCAGAGCTGTGGTTTGACCTTTTAAATAGGTTTCCATTCAATATTCCCTTTTCTGCCTCTCTTCCACTGCTGGAGAGGGGAATATAAACAGCATTCAGGATCCTTTAGTCTTCTTGCAAATCCTGTACAACTGGCTGTAAACTTTTCTCTCTTCACCCTCCAAGGAGAGGTGAGTTCCACCATTCGGTTATGTTCATCTTGGATGGGCAGCTACTTTATTCTCTCTCATGTAATGCGTATGTAAAGAGGACAACAGGAAGGGGAAAGTAATATTTAAGATCAATTTATTTTAGTTAGCTAGTCTTACTGGTGGCACTAATTTCCTTCCCCTTCTTTCTTTTTATTTTGAAACAGACTAACAGTTATCCTTTGGAAAAGTAAGGTCTATGTATCTCTCTCTTTGGGGTATACAGTTTGTGTGTACTTAGTTTCTGTACTGCTAACATAGATCCTGTGTCACCCTTGACACTGGCAGTAATGAAAAATACATGAAAGTAAAAAAAAAAAATTGAAAATATAGTGGGCCCTTGGTATCCACTGGAGTTTGGTTCCAGGATCCTATGTGGATACCAAAATCCATGGATTGTAAAATGCTATTAAATACAATGGCATAGTAAAATGGTGCTCCTTATATAAAATGCCAAAATCAAGGGTTTCTTTTTGGAATTTATATATTTTTAAAAATATTTTCAAACCATGGATTATAGAATCCTTGGATAAGGAATCCGTGGATATGGAGGCCCAACTGTACTGTGTTCAGCTAATAAACATCTTTTTTTAAATTTACCATGTATCTGCTCTGTTTGTTTTAGAGTGACTGCAGACATCATGGTTTTTAAAAAAACAACTAATAGTATCATGTTAGGACATGAAACTACTGTATTCTGGCTCCACTGCAGGCCATGCAAGAATATTTATTATATCTTTGTTATACAGCAGTAATTAAGAAAGTCTACAGTGGTAATTTTCCTTCTGGAATGATTTCAAGCTAGATTAGAATGTCATGAACGCTTCTTCTTCTTCTTTAGCTGCAGTCACTAGGATATGAAATAATCCAAGATGAGATAGGTTAAGTGAAAACATTTCAGCATGATGTGCCCTGAAATTGGTCAGCATGAGACACACCCCAAAATGAATGACAGGAATGTGTGGTCATTGGTAAGGAGATAAATGATGAAACTGGTCAGACCTGGGAATTTCTGGTACTGTTTGCTGTCTCTTGTGTCCAGGCCGTGTCTAGAGGAGGGCGGCTAAAATGGTGAAGGGTCTGGAAACCATGCCCTATGAGGAACGACTTAGGAAACTGGGTATGTTTAGCCTGGAGAAGAAGTTAAGAGGTGATATGATAGCCCTGTTTAATTATTTGAAGGGATGTCACATACAGAGAACAGGGTCCAGAACAACGGGTGCAAGCTACAGGAAAAGAGATTCCACCTCAATATTAGGAGGAACTTCCTGACAGTGAGAGCTGTTTGACAGTGGAACACACTCCCTCGGAGAATGATGGAGTCTCCTTCTTTGGAGTTCTTTAAACAGAGACTGGATAGCCATCTGCCGGGGATGCTTTGATTTTGAGTTCCTGCATGGCAGGGGGTTGGACTGGATGGCCCTTGTGGTCTCTATGATTCTATGATTCTTATAGGTCTTAGAGTAGGTAACTACCAGTCATTATGGTGGGCTCTACCTCTGGCCCACAATGGTTTGACAGTATGACTTTTGTTGTTGTTCATAGTTTTATAATTGCCAAGCATCCCTCTGGTCCCCAGCCCATTTTAATTAATGTTGAAAGCACAGCATTTTCCTACATGCTGTCTTACGTGGTAGTTGTACTTTAAAATAGATTTTTATCATATGACTATCTCCCTCCTTTGAACTGCATTATAAAGCTGATTTGTGACATCCTATAAGGTCAGTTATAAGAAATATAGGACAAAGCAACATTTCATGTATCCTTTGTACTGTTCTCTTGTATATATCCCAATTAAATTAATAGAAGTTGCAGCAAAAGTTTTGATTCAGTAGAGTTAATGAAGTGACTTATTGGTGGACGCTGTCCTTTGTATAGTGATGCTTTCATTGATAGGATGAGCCTCTGTTTACATGACATAATTACCCTTATTTTGGAAAATCCTGTTGAAAATGGATTTTTCTCACTTGAGGCAGCTTTTATTACTACCAGATAGCTTTTTGTACTATAGCACTGTGATTTTGATTTTGTACTGACAGGATATAATTTTTACCGTCTTTTTTTCTATCTTGCACATTTTTCTATGTAAGCTTAAGCATATTTTAGATGTAGTAGAAAATTACATTTAAATACCAAAGCTTAATGTTCCCTATGAGAAAGAGAAGCTGTTGCATATTATTTTAACCATGCAAGCAGGTTTGCATGGAGCTATGGACAGTGGAGTAGAACCTGTTCTGCTCCTAATCTTCTATCATACCACCCTTTTCTTGTCTGATCTTGGAAGCCAAGCAGTGCTAGATCAGACCAGCAGGATGTCCAGATAGGGTTAGAAAAGGATCCTATTGGTATAAAGCATCTTTATGTGTTTCTTTTTGCAGCCTCAGTGGGTATTTACTGCTGCCACAGGTTTTAGCATAAGGGGTTAAAAGCAATAAATATCTGCAGAGTTGGGTGACAAGCAGCTAATCTGTATCTTCATTTCCCCCAAAGAGGAAATTTGATGATTCATGTTCTAAGTAATGCCAGCACTGAGATCTTGGATATGTAAACACTGAAATTTGATGCATGTTCATGTTACCAACTGGATGAATTTGGTTCAAAATCTAGGCAGTGATAATGAGAAGTATATGAAAACACTTCTTAGATAAGTTTTCTGTACAAGGAGATGAAATGTGGATCTCTTCTTTGGGTAGGAAGTGTGTCTTGAGGTCATACGACTGAGATTATTATAGGGTGCAACATGAAACTCCTGCTAAAAATAATCACAGTAGCTTGGGTGCAGCTAAACAGTGCATTTCAGCTTCTTAATTTTTCCTGTGAGGTACTCTGTTAAAGTTTTAAAGTTTTAGAACCCTATTATGTTGTGTTTTTTAAATTATAACTTGTGTAAATATTCAAACTTTTTGATTTTAAAATAGTGATATTAACATATCACTATGTAGAACAGTCTTACATCATGCAAAATAGATCACATATACCTGCTTATTTAACTGTCAGTGTAAACAGAACTTGTGCTCTTAATCTAAGAATATTTATTCAGAAGTAAATCTTAGTGAAGATCATGGGACTGTAGCCTTGCTGATCTACTCTAAATACATGTAAAGGTGCAGTGCAATAAATGCTATATCTGAATTATGGACAAGAGCATAACCCAGTTTGCTATACCGTTTCTTCATACAGCACACTTGCTTATGTGTATGCTCTGTATATTGCCTTCAATTATGTATTCCAATGTTCTTTAGTGGTATAGAACCTGAAATATGCCATGAAAGAATGAAAGAAGCACAATAACATCTCCATTTTAATTATGAACTTCTACACAATCAATTTACTGGCTACTGTGAATTATATTAATTCTGCCAATGTCTAGGGCTGCAGTCCTAAGCAAAGTATGACTGCATTCAGTGAGAGTATTTTTAGTGATTAGAGCCAGTTACTATTTTTAAGTGCTGAATAAAAAAACCACTTACCTTAAACAAAATAAAGGTAGGCCTATATATCTGTAATAAATAAAAAAGTTTGCTTTTTAATTTTACATTTTGAAATAATAGTATAAAGTCTTTCTGTAGAGATGTGTTCTGTCAAATGCTAGTATATGTGTCAATTGTTACGACTGTGTGATACCCTGACCTGACATTCCTAGTTGAAACGTAACCAGGAGGCACCTACCATCCACAGCCCCAATTCAAATTTCTGGTAATGACTGAAAAAAATTAGGCAGAAATTTCCTTGGTAAACTAGATTTCTATAAATATCACTGCATTTTGTAGTAATATAGTGCAGGGGAAAACTTTACCATTTGATTCTGCTAGTGGTACAGACTGTCTCAAAGTGAGGCAAATAGGCAGGGAAAAGAAAGTTTAACAACATGCAATACAGGTAAAATGTGATATGTAATAGTATCTTTGGGTATAAAGAGGAGATACTGTACTTGAACCTACTGAAGCATTCTAAGAATGCTCACAAAGTTAAACTGAACAAACAACTAAAATAATGCTTCCTTCCTTTTTAGCTCTCCTCTTATGTATAATAGATGCTTAATCCTAGAACACTGTAGTATCTTCAACTGCAACTAAAATAGTGTTAATATTTGCATATGAATATAAAAATCAAATGAAATGGAACTGATTTACTAAAACATGGTAAATTACAACTTCTGGATAAGTAAACAATTAGACCATACATAAATTATTCAACATCCATACTGGCTACTTGTGTCCTATGCTACTGACATGTAGTATCCAGCTACTGACATGTAGCTATAAAGCATAAGTAATTACCTAGGGATGCAGTGGCTAAAGTGGTTAAGATGCTGACTCTGTTGATTGAAAGATTGGCAGGTTGGCAGTTTGAGGCCTGGGTACTGCATGATGAGGTGAGCTCCTGTCACTAGTCCTAAAAGAATCTAGCCAACCTAGCAGTTCGAAAGCATGCAAATGCAAGTAGATAAATAGGTACCACTTCAGTGGGAAGGTAAACAGCGTTCTGTGCAGTCATGCTGCCCACATGTTCACAGATTAGTCTCTGACAATACTGGCTCTTTGGCTTAGTAATGGATATGAGCACCGCCCCCATGGTTGGACACAACCTGACAACCTTGTCAATGGGGAATACCTTTACCTTTTAATCACCTTGGCTACTGTGTAGGATCATCAGATTACATGTATAAGTTGGTGGCCTATGCATATCTAATATTTTGAGGATTCTATGTATTTAGGTGCATTGGAAAGAGATGATTAATGTTTAACTTTTAGGTGGGGAAGTCTGTGCATCAGAGATTTATAGAGTTAAGTCATTATTGAACATTGCTTTAAACTGGTAAGTACTGTGTTTCAGTGACAATGAGTATTTCCCTTAATAGTTCACATGAAAATCTTTTGGAGGCCATCTGTCTTGAAACTACACATTTTTAATGTAATAAAGGGAGAAACAGTTGGCTTATTAGTTGAAAGTGAACTTTGTTGTAGGCAGTGAATCACCAGGAAAGCAGAATAACGAGCAAAGTACTTTCTTTTGAGTCATAAGATGTTATTTAAACTCCAGCTGTTCTACAGAATAAATGAGGAAATTGCCCATAGGGGGAATGGGATAGGAACTGGCTAGAGAGTGATTGCTAGTAATTGATACGAAGTGGGAGGAAAAACAAGAGTGTGATTGTCAGTTGAGATTCACTTATGTCCCCCTGGAAAAAAGTGGAATAATTCCCCACTCTGCTTAGAAACAAGTAGGTACAGGGATGTTTTGCCTTCTAGATGTTGGCTTGAAACATCCATTATCTTTCACTATTGGCTATGCTGGCTGATGTGTTCAGTCCACAGTATTTGGATTATAGTGTGTGTTCCCTATCCCTACACAACAGCAGTACTTTCTGTCTCAGTTGCTGGCTTTCAGTGGTAGAAAGGTGTGCTCAGAGGCGTCACTAGGGGTGTGTGGGAAGTGCGACCACACCAGGTGACCCCCTGAAGGTGGATGCTCCCCAAGCATCTGTTTTTGGCAGAAAGGGGCTGTGGAATTTGCCTGTGTCCCTTTAAAACATTGGAGCTCAGCGGAAGAGATGGTGTGAGGTTCAGCAGGAGGAGAAAGGAGAGACCTCAGTGTTTTTAATTATTTTAAAAAGTATTTTAAAACCAGTGGTTCCCAACTTTTTCTGTGCACCATGCCCCTAGGAAGTATGTGGTTAATGTTTGCACCCCCTAGAAAAGTTGTGATATCAATCTCTTTCTTGAGATTTTGGATTATCTCTTCACTGTCTGCTTTGTTTTCACTGCACAGGATCAGATAATCAACATAACTTGTGCTGTAAGTCCATTTGTTATTTCTGAATATCTTCTATACACACTTGTCAACAGTGCTTGGAGTGAGCCCCTCTTTGATAAGAAGCTGGTTCAGTTTCTCACTCCATGCTCTGGTGGCCTGTTTTAAATAATAAATGCTCTTTTGTAATTTGCATGCAAGATGTTCCTTTCCAGATACTTGGAATCCTGGAGGTTGTTCCATATGAAGTTGTTCAGTGAGATCGCCATATAGAAAAGCTGTGTGAACCTCCAGATGTTGAACATTCATTTTCTTGTAAGCTGCAACAGCTAGGAGAGTTCTGATGGTTGTATATGTGACAACTCCAGCAAAAGGTTCATTGTAGTCTTCACCATACTTTTGAGTATATCCTTTAGCAACAAGTCTTACTTTGCATCTTTCCTCACTAGCAGCTTGCAACCACTTTTCAGAATTTGTCTTTGGCAGTCCCTTGTTCTTTTTCCAATCAGAGGGTTCTTTCCTCTATGGCTTGATAAGAGAATTTGTCAGGTGGTACACCCTTATTGAAGCATTCTGACCTTCTCACCTGGATTTGGATACTTGGCTCTGCTTCTTGTGCACCATCTGGTTCCTTATCGTTAGGCTGGTCCACTGCAGATGTAGCCCCTTCTGGATGCAAGACCTTTGGAGGATGAAAGAGCTCCACTTGCTCTGGATGCTGGTGGGAGTCTTCTTCTTCTGCAAATAAATCTTGATATTGGTTTTGATTAGATTTGGGCTGTGGTCTTTCAACAATATAAACAGCATTTATTAATTTTACTGTGCATCCATCTGGATTTAGAATTCTGCAACCATTTCTAGCATAACCAACAAAAAAAATCCCTCTTCACTTCAGCAGTCAAATTTACCTCTTTTCTGCTTGGGAATATAGGTAAATGCTTTGCTTCCAAAAACTTGCAGATGGTTTAATTTTGGCTTAACTCCATGCCATACTTGGAATGGGGTTACATCTTTAGATTTAGTTGGCAATAGGTTACATAGGTATCTTGCCATCATGATGGCTTCAGACCAATAGCGTTTAGGCATATTAGCTTCCAAAGGCATAGTGACTGCCATCTCCTTGAGAGTTCTGTTCATTCTCTCTGCCTTTTGATTCTTGGTCCAGAAAGATCAACATGCAAAAGATCCAATGCCTTGTTGGATTGTCTCTCAGTAACTGGAGGATGTGAAGCTCTTGTGGCTTTTGTTTTCAAGCATTATACACATTTTTCATTGTTAGAGCATGCTTTGAATTTAAAGTCTCTTGCAAGCTCTTGATTAGCCAATCTCTTAATATTTTCCACACTTCAATGAGCAAATCTGCGATACCATAAAGTTGAACAGTCTTTGTGATTACATCTGGTCACACTGTTCACAGATGAGTGTAAAATCCACATCTGATAACATCCATGAGATCCTAAGTCTGCTCCCAAAATCAAATTTTTATCATGAAAACTAAAACAGGTTTGCTTTCTGAAACTGATATGGTTGCCTCTTGATGTTGTGGTTTGCACATTGCAAAAAGAGGGTTGCAAATCCAGTACATAGTAAACATCTGGAATGTTTAAGGTTCCTATTCTGTTAGAACCAAGTTTTGTTTGTAAAATAACAGTGCCTTTTCTTTGTGTAAAAACTTCTTGACCATTAGCAAGATAGACAGGAAAAGTTACATTTGCATCAAAATCAACAAACCATTCTTTCTTGTTGAAGTAATGCATACTTGCTCCACTATCAATAAAAATTGGTTTTTACATATATCTCCAGCAATTTGAAGTATTTGTTGTTGAATCAGATTGATATCAGCATGAGTGCAAGATTTCTGTTTAGGATTAAAAACTTCTTTCTTAAAGTTGCTTTTGCTTTTAGTGTTCAGTCCCTGACTTTGCAGCTTTTGGCTTTGACTTGTTAACATTGCTTCTATTTGATTTAGGAGAAAAGGAAGTCTTTTCAAATCCTCTGTAGCAAATTGAGCTAATTCTCTGTTGTTTTTGTTTTATAGTTGTCTTCCATCAAGTTTTGCCTATTTTGAAATTCAACAACTTGAGTAATAGTATCTTGCAAACAAATATCTCCTTTAACTTGCAAAGCATTGATTATTGGAGAATAATATT
>JAIPUX010001232.1:35134069-35171052 GCA_020142125.1 Phrynosoma platyrhinos
TGGCCCTTGTGGTCTCTTCCAACTCTATGATTCTATGATTCTAAAATTCTATGATTCTATGTTATCAAGAGCGTAGCACACCCTCCTGTATAATTTATATCAGTGATTCCCAAACTTTGGTCTTCCAGATGTTTTGGACTTTAGCTACCAGAATTCCTTACTACAGGCCAAGGTGGCTGGGGCTTCTGGGAGCTGAAGTCCAAAACGTCTGGAGGACCAAAGTTTGGGAATCACTGATTTAAATCATCTCTAGATTACTGTACTTATAATACCTAATAGAATGTAAATTATTTAGTTATTATACTGCATTGTATAACAATTGTTTACTCCTCATGTATATTCTACTAGGTATTATAAGTAGTCTAAAGATGATTTAAAGTATACAGGAGGATATGCATAGGTTATATGCAAATACTACACCATTTTATATAAGGGGTTTGAGCATCTGTGGATTTTGATCCTGGAACCAATCCCCCATGGATACAGAAGGAGGCTGTATTGTGGCATTTTCTTCCTCACTCAAGTCTCAAGGTTTGGTTGTTCCTGTCAATGTAACTTTATCACTGACTGATTGGAGACTACATGACTGAGAAGTAAACATGCCTGTCTTAACCAGTGTTGGAGGCAGAGTGTTGTACATAGACTGGGGAAAACTAGGTTCGAGTCTAGCCAAACTCACTAGTGGTCTTTGGCAAACCACTATCATAGCATCATCTACAAGTCACTTAGACTAAAATGGGATCTTCCCTTTACTCATATTGCTACCCTTTACTCTGAGAAAGATTGGGATATGTTGGTATCTGGGTGTATATATACTAATGCATGTATTAATAATTCATCTAGAAAAGCAGCAGGTTGAATGTGATATGTAATTTGTCTCTGATGTCTGGTCTCAGAATGAATAGTGAATTAAAACATAGCATACTGAATTTACAATTAGTAGATACATTGCAAGAAATGTTGACCTGGTTGTTTTTGCTGCTGTTGTTGTGTTCCTTCAAGTGATTTCCAACTTATGGCAACCCTAAGGCAAACCTATCATGGTGTGTTCGTTGTTTGTTTGGCAAGATTTGTTCAGAGGAGGTTTGTTATTGCCTTCACCTGAGGCTGAGAGTGTTTGCCCAAGGTCACCTATGCGTTTTATAACTGAGTGGGGAATCAAACCCTGGTTTCTAGAGTTATAGTCCAACACTCAAACTGCTGTGCCAATGCTGGCTCTCGTTGACATGATAACCATGTTCAATATTTGTTAGAATGTCATATTTAAGATGGAGCAAGCTTCTTTTCTGCTGCTCCAGATTCTTGGACACGGAGCAATGGATTCAAGCTGCAGGAAAAGAGATTCCACCTAAATTTTAGAAAGAACTTTCTGACAGTAAGAGCTCAGAGAGTGGTGGAGTCTCCTTCTTTGAAGGTCTTTAAACAGAGGCTGGATGGCCATCTATTGTGGATGCTTTGGTTGTGTATTCCTGCATGGCAGGGGTTGGACTGGATGGCCCTTGGGTTCTGTTTCTACTCTATGATTCTGTGAAATTCCCCCCTCCTGTCACTTCCATGAACTTTTATCACAGGCAGCCAAGGCAGAAGGTTTTAAAGCAGACTGATCCTTTGAATTCTTCCAGTCCCAATGTCTTTCCCATACTGTTATGGCTCTGCTTGACACATGTTATCAAATTCCTTTTTATGTTAAAGAAAACAGAAAAAACTATTGGTGTGATGAGGTTGGGTGTTTGTACTTCATCATTGCTGGTCTGACATCCCCTCCAAAGGCTTTTAACTCTATGGACTAAAAACAGTTGCCTTAGCAGCCCCAGCCCCTCAGCTGCCTAGCCATTTTGTCAGAGATCAGCAGTTGGTGGGAGAAAAGAATGTGCAGCTGTCCAGGGGTAGGGATAGTGTGGGCAGATGAACTTGAAAAGCTGTTTGGACGGTGATGCATAGAAACTGAAAGGTGGCTAAAGAGACATAACTTTGCATGAAAGGGAATCACGAGAGTAGTGGGCAACCCAAGTTCCTATTCTATACAAATTTAGCCTGCTAAAGGCAGAATGTAAGAATCTTAAAAATCTCTGCAGATAGTAGAGATACCACAGCTCCTCGGAAGATATGCAAAGGGATATCATCCATTCATGAACCATGTTGGTGTGTTATTATCAAGGTTTATGTTCATAATAGGCAGAAATAAATATAGATGCAGTTTGTAATTTCTAGAAAATGGAATGTTTGAAAAAAAACAAATAATATTGCTGTCTTCAGTTTTTATAAATGTCTCTGAGAACAAAGAGCTTCCAGAGAAAACCAAGAGGAAATATCATGTGTCCTTTTAAAACAAAGGAACAAATAGTACAAGCTATGGGGGCATTCAAAGTAGAGTTCTGCTCTTTTTCTGTCATCTCCACCCTGGTACTTAAGTGAGCATGACTGAAATTAATATAGAAATGTAAAGAATATTTGCAATTTTCTGTTCCTCGGTCAGAACAGGATGTCTTTGACATGTCAAGGCACTTTGTCAAAAAGCAGTCACCTGCTGCAAGATTTTTTTGTAATTCATGAATTTTGCAAATATTTCAATTTGTGCAAATAAATGAAATTTTCATTTTTTAAAAATTCTGAAATGTGAAAAGTCATTACAGCAAGGAGACATCTTTTGAAATTTCTTTGTTCATGTAAGAACAAAGCAAGTGAAAATTTACTTTCCTGTTTAAAGGTTATGGGCAGTAGGCTGTCAATGTGTATCTTTCACCTCTCTATATTTAGTAGTTTAAATTTGTGTATCTAGACCCCCATTCTTCTACAGTGATCACAATGACTTATTTAGCTCCCAATGAATGACGAGACTATCCAGAATTTGCTGGACTAAAAGGAGGGAACAGTGTATAGCTGCTGCCCTCTGCACCCTCTTGCTGGATCATAACCATGTGAATGCCTGCCCCTTAAAAGAAACCAGTGTGAAATCTGTATTAACTATGCCATATACAATCTAGTCCTTGGGTTCAGAGCAAACCAAGACATTCTCATGTTTGAAATGTAAATGTGGTGGAAAGTATTTATATTGTTTGAGATACTGAACATTATAGATGTTAGTGTCTTGGTTTTTGACTAGTGGGCTTTTTTTTATAGAAAATGTTAAATTACATAATGTGAGCATGTGAAGCTTGGTGCGGTTTCTTTCTTTTTAGGCTACTTGGAATAATCCAGTTATCAGGAATTGGGCAAATATATAGAAACCTGTGAAGAACATGCACTGGTTATTAGTACAGCAGACCCTCAGTATCCGGATACCCCTGTGGATACAAAAATCTACAGATGCTCAAGTCCCATAGTACTCAATAGTGGTGTGGCCATGCATGCCATCATAAGGACAATCACACTTTGACCCCCTCTCCCCCGATGTCAGTCTCGCCGCTCTCACCACCGCAGGTGGCAGGGGGTACCTCTTCCCCCTCTTCCCCTCCTCCTCCTCTTTTTCCTTCCTCCTCCTCCTCCTCCCTTCCTCCTTCCTTACCTTCCTTCAAGACTTCTACCCCAGCATGACTTTGGGAGTGGAGTTTGCCACCCAGTCAGCTAGGGCTGGGGCTGAGGATTGGGTCACCTCTGTACTATTGACTTGTACCGTATTTTCCGGTGTATAAGATGACCCCCCACTTTTCCAGTTAAAATATAGAGTTTGGGAAGAGTATGACTTCCAAACTGTTGTTGTTGCTGTGCAACTTCAAGTCATTTCCAACTGATGATGACACTAAGGCAAACCTATCATGAACCTCCTTATACCCGGCGTATAAGACGACCCCCCCACTTTAACCCCAGATTTTGCAGGTTAAAAAGTAGTCTTATACGCCAGAAAATAAGGTACTGTTTCTTAATAGACTTATAGGAGAAGTGAACTATAGCTTTCTAGCATATGTGTGCCTTGAAAAGAACTTCAAACCATTCAAGTGATAGTGGAACTCCCAACATAGTTTGCCTCATTTGATTAGTTAATGGAAACAACTTACATCTGCACCTCAACTCTTCTTCAGATTTCTAACTCCATGGTGCATTTCGAAATACATATCACTCACACAAATGGTACAACTTCTTTTTAATTTATCAGCCATAAAGGGTTGAACTTTCATGAGGTTGGTGCCAGAAATAACCTTTCTGTAACAACTGACCTTCTCCTTCCCCACCCCAGCCTCTAATGGTTTTAAGCACACTCTGGCACAGAAATGATAAGGATATTCTTTCAAATATCATAGACTGGAATTGCTGTTCAAAGGGAGGTCAATTTTCTGATCCCCATGGCATCTCTCATGGGGAGAAGTAATATGCTACCCAACTCTCAGATGCACACATTCCAAACACATGATGCCTAATTTCATATGGACATGAGAAGGCACATAGTATGTGGCATAAGATAATACAGTCGCCCTTCCATTTTCTTGGGGGATCTGTCCCGCCACTCTCTGTGAAAACAGAAAACTGCAAATAGTCAAGTCCCATAGGGTTCACTGGCAGCGTGCGCCCATGGCACACACCCCATTTTGTCCCTCTCCATTTGCCACTCGCAAATGGGTGAGGGACATGGACTTAAATGAAAACGGAACACCGACTGTACTTCATAATGGAAAAAAAAGTATGATTTGAGATCTTGTCAAGTGACTCTACTTGCTTACAAGCTAAATTGCACTACAGTCAAACAAACATGAGTTACAATAAAGTTATACAAATCTTGGACAAAAAGTTATTAATTGCACATGATTCTCTGTAGCAAATATTATCCTTCCAATCATTCACTGAAATAACAAAATGTCAATTTTATTGCAAGTTTCCAACAAAAAATAAACTCATATGTTATAAATTGTGTGTATGATGTACAAGCTTTTGCTAGTGGTTTGCTTTCAAGTGAAGGTTGTCCACTTTTTATTTCTGTAGTGAAATTGTCTAGTACAGTGGTTACCAAACTTAGGTCCCCAGTTGATGAACTTCAAAATCCCTGACCATTGTTTCATGCTGATAGGAGCTTCCGGCACATCAACATCTGACTACAAAAGTTTAGGGACCACTTTTCTAGTAGCTAAAATGTGCTGGTTCTGCCTTGATTTTGTAGATGGTGTTTTATAGAGTGCTCTACCTCATTCCTCTTGAAGATCTAAAAGTAAAAGTAAAAGGTCAATTAACATTGCATCCTACTTGTGTAGAGATCTCTCCCCTTCAGGTGACTCTGAATGACCTAAAACCTCTGAGGGGTGTGATAATTTGTGTGTTTTTAACCTTCACTGGTTTTAATAATTTGTAAGTCACCTTAGGTCCCACCATTGGAGGGGAGAGGCAGAGTATTGTTTGATGATGGCAATGATTTGGACAGCTATAATTATATATTTTAGAATACCACATTCTGTATTTCTGATTTGTTCTTCCTATGTTAGTGCATGTTCATATACTTGAGTAATTTTGCTATTCAGTATTTTTAACTCTAAATGATCAATGTTTGTCTGACCGCTATTTTTGTTTTGGGTGTGTTTTGCAGGCAAGAAGAGACCAACAGAAGAGTGAAAAATGTAAGATAAGGATCTTTCTCACTTTCTGTTATATGATTGATATGTGAAAAAGCCTTTTTTAAAAATAATAATAATAACACTATAGATTTGGGTTTTTATCTTATTGAGTTTTTCTGTTTTGCAAGCAGTCCTCCAAACAATATGAACTAGAACTGCAGTGTGTGGAGTAACAATTACATTTGCAACAAAGTTGACCTATACGTGGCAGGAAACTAATAAAGCTGTGCAAGGAGTGGCAGTAGCTGAAGGCAAAACTAGTCAAAGGGCGGAAGACCTGGGCCTGACAACTTGCTATTTAACCCTTTCCCTGCATTCCTTTCCCTAGCATGATTACTGTTGATATGGGGATATTTTCTTCTTCGTGGTCTCTGCAAATCATACAAATGGGTTGTTCTGCACCTGCACAGTAAAGTTTGGAGCCTTCTGGAATCACTAGGGAAGACTTTTTGGCGGTAGCTCTGCCCACCCACTGTATAAGACCGGCATCTTTCTGCTCTTTCTCTGTTCCTTTATCCACCACGTTAGCAGCTTAGAAGGAACATTGCTCTGGAATTCACAGTTATCCTTACTGGTTTTGACTGGATCATTTTTGACTACCCCTTTGGGCTCTGACCTTGTGATTGTCTGTAGATCAACTCAGACTGTTTGACCTCATTTTTCTCTTCAGACAGCTTTGGTAAATTAATGGAATTCGCATTATGGCAACCCATTCATCTTCTTTCAAATGGTGCGCAAAATGTATAGGGAAAATCCCAGAACAGAATCCCCATAGCACTTGTCTTTTGTGTCTGAGCAAACCCCACAATGTTGTGGCTTGTTCTTTGTGCAAGTCCGTGACTCCTAAAGCCCGTAAAAATTGGACACCTGCCTAAAAGTGGCCTTGTACTCTCTTCGCTCCTCTACCCCTGTGACTTCGGGAGGAAATTTGGTGGAGATCATTCTACCCAGGATAAACCTTCAAAGAAGAAAGAAAAGTCCTCTAAAGAGAAGCCTGCCAAGGCCCAAAAGGCAGATAAGGGTTCTCCCTTGGGAGCTGAAAAACCCTCTAAGAAAAATCACTCTTCATCTCCTCATGAAGACCAAAAATCTGATGCTCAAAGCGCTTCTAAACCTTCTAAAAAGAAGGAGCCTTTAGCTGCCCTTGGTGCTGACTTTAACTGGGTACCTACTCTGATGCATGTCCCAGCAATCATTAAAGGTGCTCAATAAACCCCTGCTCCCAAGACATCCTCCTCTCTGACTGATAAAGAGGGGGGAAAGATTGATGGCCTGGCAAAGAAATTTTATGCTGCCTCCATCCTGGACCTTTGGTGGTCAACTACGCAGCTTGTATGGATGCCTACCAACAGCACCTCATGGAGCACATGCTACCCTTGCTCAGTGACTTGCTTGGTGACAAAAAACCCGCTGGCCATCGCCTTCCAAGCTGAGGCACATGCTCTGGGCAGTCAACAAATTTCCTTGGCCTGCCATTCAGCAGACTAAGGTACTGCTAAGGTACTATTGGGCTCAATTGCCCTCTGAAGGCATGCATGGCTCTGATCCTCAGATCTTACTCCACAAGCCCGGGCCCTGATTAAGGACATACTCTTTGATGACTCCAGCCTCTTCAACAAAGAGATGGATGAGAAGCTCAGTTTTCGATACTTGATGAGAACTGCTGACTGCAAACACAGTTATGTCCACTGCTTCTTCATACTGCTTCACTCCCCAGCGTAGAGGACAACACCCTTCAACATTAGGATAGACAATACCAAACCACCGACAACAAACGGCAGTGGTTATCCTCTCAATCTTCATCTTCAGGGCACTGCCAGCCTTCTAGCACCAAGAATTACCATAAGAAGCACCCTGACCAGCCCAAGAAAAGGCTTTGAAGTGTACCAGTGCATTTTGCCCCCCTCCTTTTGGAGACAGATTAGGCCCCTTTCCACCTCTTGGGCCTCCATAACTTCTGACCCTTGGGTTTGTACCATTGTCTCCAGGGGTTAAGCCAGGGGTAGGCAACCTTTCCCCTTTAAGGGTTGAGGGACTTCAGCTCCCAGAATCCCAGGAGCTATTGGCCAACATGGGACTATTGGCCAACATGGCTGAGGCTTCTGGGAGCTGAAGTCCCTAGGCCCTTAAAGGGGAAAGGTTGCCTACCCCTGGGTTATGCCCTTGAGTTAGAAGAGCACCCTCCAGCTGGAGCATTTGTTTCCACCACTCCCTTCAGACACCATACTCGACAAAATGCACACTCTTTTGGACAAAGGTGCGATCAAGACCATAGACCCCTTTCGGGCCTGACACTGCTTTTTCTCTAGATATTTTATTGTTTCTAAGAAAGATGGAGAACTTCGCCCCATTCTAGACTTATGCCAGCTTAATTCTTTATTGGTCTACTATCACTTCCACATGGTAAACTTTTCTTCCATTTTGCCACTTTTGCAGAAAGACCACTGGTTTGCTACCCTCGATCTCAAGGATACCTACTTTCATGTTGGAATCAGGGAAGATCACAGAAAATTCCTTGCCTTTGCAGTCGATACCGACATTTACCAATTCAGAGTGTTTCCTTTTGGCCTGTCTACCACCCCAAGGGTCTTAATTAAGTACATAGCACCTGTGGCAGCATTTCTCCATCAGCAAAGCATCATGGTCTTTCCATATCTGGATGACTGGCTTTGTGACTCTATCCTTAGAAGAGTTGTCCAGGGACATCGAATTTGCCTTGTCCCTCTTGGACTCTCTCAGTCTCATGGTCAGCCAAGAGAAATCGAATCTTGTCCCACCCAGATAGGGCTGAATAATTGGATCAATCCTTGATTCTGAAAAGTTCATCACTTACCTCCCTTTGGACAGTTTCGAAGCTCTCACCAGAGCTATCCAAGATTGTCTGTCCCACAGAAGGATCTCTGCCCACACAGCCCAGGTGGCCCTCGGATACATGGCGTCAACTACCTATGTCATGCCATGGGTGAGACTGTAGCTCAGACCCTTCAAAGCTTGGTTTCTTTCAGTTTTAAGATCCTGTGACAGACTATACCCAAGAAATGGCTCATTTCAAGAAATGGCTGAGAAATGACTCAACCAAGGCTAGTTGCCAAAAGTCTGCTCTGGTGGCTCGATCCTGACAATGTTTGTGTAGGAATACTGTTCCTCCTCCCACAACCTCAGCTTTCCCTAACCACCGACGCCTCGATGGAAGGATGGGGTACCCAGGAGAAGATAATGATCTGGTGGACCAGCTGAGCAGGTCCTTAGGCCAATGCTACAAATAGCAGTTCCATCCCACCACAGTGCAGGCTCTTTTTCTCAAGTGGGGCACTCCGCCTCTTTGCCATCACCTCAAAACCCAATGTCAACAGTTCTGCTCCAGAACCCAGTCCCCAGGCTCCCGAGGAGATGCCTTCCTGTTCAATTGGTCAGGAAAGCTATTGTACACTTCCCCCCTTCCCATTCATCACCAAAGTGATAGCCAATATGAGAATGGACCATTCTAGTGCCATCCTTGTCACACCTTTGCTCCTCTTCTCCATCTGTCCCGGAGAGAGCTCTACAGACTTCCATTCCATCCTGACCTCCTGACTCTTCACAGGGGTTGGGTTCAACACCCGGACATCAAAACCGTTCCTCTAGTGCAGAGGTCGGCAACCTATGGCCCCGCGCTTACCAGCCCCCGTCGACCCCTGCCGCCGCGAGTTTTGGCCACTGTGTGCATCGTGCCCGCCATTTTGTTTTCCAAAATGGCAGCCATGATGCGTTTACACATGCGCAGGAGTACTGCGCATATGCAAATGCATCGCGGTCGCCATTTTGGAAAACAAAATGGTGGCCGTGATGCGTGCGGCGGCAGTGGTGGCAGCAGCAGCGGCAGCGTGCGGGGTGGTGGGCGTGCGCCATTCTCCCCCCCAGCCTGCTGGAAGGGAGCTGTTCTGCGGACCGGCCCCCACCTGAAAAAGGTTGCCCAACTTGATATGGACAGTCATCTTCATGGCCTGAAGCCATCCACAAGAAAGTCGTACTCATATCAAGTGGAAGAAATTCCATGACTTTCTGATTTACAAGGGCCTCTCTCCATCCCAAGTCGGGGTACTGATTGTCCTGGATTTTTTGATGTCCCTGGCTGACTCAGGATTGTGCCTCTCTTCTTTAAAGTGTTGTTTGGCTGCCATCTGTCCCATTACCAGTTTGATGGCCGCCCCTCCTTTTTTAAATACCCATTGGTCAAAAAGTTCCTGAAAGGGTTCAACAACCTTCATCCACCTGTCTTGATCCCAATGCCAGCTTGGAACCTCGACCTGGTCCTTACCTTCCTAGCCATCAAGCCCTTTGAGCCCATGACCACTACAGACTTGATACTTTTGACCTGGAAAACGGCTTTTCTTGTGTCCATCACCTCTGCTTGACATGTGAGTGAAATTTGTGCTTTACATGTAGAACAGCCTTACCTCTGCTTCCACAAAGACAGGGTCATTCTCTGTCTTGACATCACCTTCCTTCCAAAGGTAGTGTCTTCTTTCCACCTCAATCAAGACATTATTTTGCCTACCTTGGGCCCGAACCTGAAAAAGGATGCGATCGCCAGCTACATGCACTGAATACATGACGAGCACTTGCCTTTTATGTGAACAGAACTACAGGTTTGAGGCGTTCTGAGAGACTGTTTGCCTGCTTCTCAGAATTGAAATTGGGACTGCTCAAAGGTTTTCAAAGTGGGTGGCTGGTACCATCCACTTGTGTTATGAACTGTCGGGCTAGACTCCTCCAGCTTAAATCTGAGCTCATTCCACCAGAATGGTAGCAACTTCCTCCACTTTTTTGACTGGGGTGCCTTTGGAGGATGTCTGCAGGTTGCTGTCTGGTCCCAGGCATTGACTTTTTTCAAACATTACAGATTGGACACCAGGGCCAGGCGAGATGCAGCCTTTGGGAGGGAAGTGTTGTTTTCTGGGTTGCACTAAACATTTGTTGCGTTGCATGTTGCTTTTGAAACCAAAACAAAACAGACAAATGACACTGACAGTGATCTTTGACGTTTCAATGCTTTATTGTTGTTAATAAAATATAACTTGTTTACACTTTACAACTGGTGTCATGACACTCCCTCCTCCACTGACTGAAGCTTGTCAGTCTAACCTATTTGTGTGATTCACAGAGACCACGAAGAAGAATGACAGGTTGTTTATCTGTAACTGTAATTCTTCAAGTGGTCATCTGCGAATCACACAAATCCCTCCCATCCTCCCCTCAGTTGTGTCCTATTTACCTTATTTCCTCTCTATCACTGCTATGAGGCATAGTTTATGGAATGAGAATGAACGGGAAGACGTCAGGCTTATATACAGGATGGGCGGAGCTACCACCAAAAAGTCTTCCCTAGCGATTCTAGAAGGTCCTGAACTTTACTGCACAGGTGCAGAGTAACCCATTTGTGTGAATTTGCAGATGACCACTCAAAGAACTACAGTTACAGGTAAGCAAACTGTCCTTCTCCATCCTCTGCTTCTCCCCACTAAATTATGTCTTTCCCTTAGTCCATTTGTTCTAAATTAGGGGTAGGCAACCTAAGGCCTGGGGGCTGGATGTGGCCCCCCGAGGCCTTTGGACCGGCCCCAAGCCAGTCCTGCTGCTGCCGCCGCTACCCACCATAATAATATTGATTAATGTTGTTATTACTTGTTCTTGGGGTTTTCTTGGCAAAATCTCCACAGGAGTTTTGCCATGGCTTTTCTGGGGCTGAGAGAGTGTGCATGCATATTTTAATTTTATTTATTTATTTTTGGTGTTTCGGCCCCCCAATTGTCTGAGGGACAGCAACCCGGCCTCCGGCTCAAAAAGGTTGCCTACCCCTGTTCTAAATGTTAGGTGGAAATGGAAAGTATCTAGAGGCTATAAGGGAGCAGCAAGTGTACATACTCTGTACAGAAAAAACTCAACCTTCTCTGCAGTACCTTTTGTAAAGGACTGCCTTCATATTTGCAAGTTCAATAATATTTGAAGCTTTCTACCACTGTTCACTTGAGTGAGAATGATAGAAGATTGATAGAAGATACTGTCTTCTATAAATGACAGAAGATAGAAGAAGGACCTTTGGGATGAATGTTCATAAATTGATATAAGGTACTAGTTTAGGCTGTCACTTTGAAGAAGGATTCTGATAAGTGGGTCATGAAAATGAAAAACAGTAGGTAACAGCTGAAAGACGGTGAAATGTCTATCTTGGAAGTTAAAAAATAACTGTTGTGATGCTACCATTTGTTGCAAAAAAGTTAGAATGGAATGTTTATATTTGTAAACTTCCCCATCCTTGGGCCTAATCATAATTCATTAATATTTTCTATTCAATTCTTTTTTAATTTAGGTTTTGATTACATTATATTGGTTGGGCAGGAAAGCACACAACAATCCATATTATAATGGACCACATCTCAATTTAAAAGCCTTTGAGAAATTATTAGGACAAGCCTTGACAAAGGTAAGACATTGAAGGAAGAAAAGGGAATTTTAGCAAAGACTGAATATATATTGTTTTCATATCTGTGTAATACCCTATTCATTAACCAGGGGTCTTTTTATTTTTGTTTTTATCGGGGAAGGGGAAGGGGAAGAAAAGTGGTGGCCAACTCATACCTCTTTCCCTAATCTCTAGCTGGATTGCCAATAAGTTTATTTGTAACTCCCTCCATTTATTTTACACATAACTCTCAGTTTTGGTATTAGTAACTGGAATTGGGAACAGGGAAGAAGGCAAGAACATGAGTAGATAGAGAACTAGAGTTAGGCCTTGATGTCAGGTTGCTCATCCCTGGCAATTACTCACAGGCTTATTTACCACAGAATTTTCTCCAGAACACTTCATGTTTTTTTTCAAATGTGTATTCAGTTTATAAAGCAGAAAGTACAATTATGTTTCATTTCTGTTCCAAACCATTTACATACATTTTTGTAAAAAAAAAAATACTAATAATATTGGTATCATATATTGCAAAAATAGCATTAAAAGACAAAATGACCTTTTTGAATATGTGCTTAAAATAAAATCTTTGTCCTTACAGGCTCTTGGAGAATCCTATAGTCCCAAGCGAAGTGGAAGGGATAGCGGATACGGTGATATTTGGTATTTGGAACGTAGTGACACACTTCCTTCATCTAGCAACCATAAGAGAGACGATTCATTTGACAGCTTGGATTCTTTTGGCTCAAGGTCCTCTGCAAGTTTCTCATCAGACATAACTTTGAAAGGTGGCAGTGAAGGTATATTCATATAAGTCTCATTAGCTTACTTGTTTGAGAGAACTGAGCAGAGAAGAACTTTATGAATTAAATCTTGCTATTTTCTAGCTTGTTATGTGCCTTAAATTGACTCTGATGTATGGTGACTTTCTCATAGGTTATTCTTCACCAGAAACAATCTTTATAGATTGGAGGTTTGCTGTGGTCTTATTTTAAGGCTGAGAAGTGTGGCTCATCCAAGGCCACCCAGTGGGTTTCCTTGCCCTAACAAAAATTCAGATCATGGTTTCCCAGTGTCTTAGTCCAGCATTCAAACAACTATACCATGCTGGCTCTCTTTCTTAACTTACCCTATTTTTTCTTCCCAGTTTCCCAAAAATGAAACAATCACCCTCTGGGAGTTTTTTCTATTGAATGTCTGATAACAAAACATGGTTTCCTGAACAAGTATTTGCTAGCTGATGAGCAACCAACTGAAAATAGCTAGTGACGCAACACAAACATTTCTCAGCTAATCTCTGTATGCTTCTTGCTCTTCAGAGCACAGTGGTTAAAACTGTGAGCAATGAGTTTGAAAGTTATGAACCCTAAGTTATAACTCTAGTTTAGCCATAAGCCTTCATCTCAGCCCCATCTCCGTGGGTTAGATTTAGTAATAGTGTGCCTTTGTTTTCTAATGTATATGTGGAAGAGACCACTCAAAAGAGACTGGATGCCTGATATTACGAGCAGTAATCTGTGCATTAATAATGGCTTTTAAAATTCATCTGAAATTGGCTGAGATATGAAGTGGCATGCAGGAACACTAAAACAATAAAAGTATGGAAACTTTCCTGCTTTGTGGAGGAGGAGGTAGGTCTGTTTGACTGAGAAAAAGAGATGCTCCTGACAGAAGAGGACAAAGGCCAGAGATTAGAAATACTGCTTTTTCAGCTACAACCTCCAGAAATATCCAGCTAGCATGACTATTAGCCCTGGAGTTCAAAAATGTAACTTTTCAAGCTCTGGGAAAGCAATTGAAGCTAGCATCTGGAATGCTTCATGAAAAGAGGTCAACCAAAAACATGATAGTACAAAGAATTGACGGTTTAAGAAAAAGAAAATGTGGGGAAGTTTCAGAGACTGAAAAGAGTACAACAGTGCTTGAGGGAGAAGCTAAAGAAAAAGGGGAAAGACTCACACTAGACCTAAGACAGAAGGGACTGTATTCCATGACTCATCTAGATATCTGGGAAAGAAACTTTGGAAACAGTGGTACTGTAGGCCAGAGCAGGATCTCTGACTACAGATTTCTAACAGTAGTGTAAATCGAAGCAGCCTGTGTGAGAAAAATATGCTTAGGTTTTGTGTGCCTCACAAAAAAATGTCCTCACCCTTGCTCCCACATCAAGGATGTGTATAAAAATATGTGGTAAGTGTTGGATGGAAGGCTATCGCTTGAACCAGGGGTAGGCAACCTTTCCCCTTTAAGGGCCGAGGGACTTCAGCTCCCAGAAGCCTCAGCCATGTTGGCCAATAGACCCATGTTGGCCAATAGCTCCTGGGATTCTGGGAGCTGAGGTTCCTCGGCCCTTAAAGGGGAAAGGTTGCCTACCCCTGGCTTGAACACTAATCCCTGAAAAAGAAAACAGTAGGCAAACCAACTGAGATACCTGGAATGGGAAAATCCACAGTTCCAAAAAGCAACATTGTGTGCTGGTACCCTCTGTAAAGTGGATTTATGGAAGAAATGGGTATTTTGTTATAGTTTGTATCCAAATAGCTTGCAGGTAATTTAGCATATACGGTGAAACTCACCAAGATAGGAAAGTGGTATCTGAACTGCACCATATCAGACTAGAAATGAGAGGTTGTGTTGGAATGTGCAGGAAACATTTAAAAAAATCTGAGTACCATTCCTTTATGTGAGCCTGCAGTGCAAAGTCATGAAACTCAGCCACATATTTATTGCCATGTGAATTTAAAAAAACAACAGCCCTGGCACATGTGACTGAAACTCATAATGTCCACTTGAAATATATGTAAAAATCCCCTTTAAATCTACTTTTAGGACCTTGAATGTGTTTGACATATTTGTGCTTCCCACCCCTGCATGTTTATATAATAGAAACACTCCTTAACTTATCAGAGCCAGCTGAAGTCATTTTGCTGAGGTGAAGATGGCATCTCTTTCCCATGCCTTATATGGGAGCTGTCTGGATTGACTGTTGAAATTTATTTCAGAGCTTGGGGCTGTTTTTCATAGTCTTATTTAGGGGTTGTGCAGATATAGGTATAGGTCTGAGTAGGAAACATCCACCAATGAAACTGCTTTGAGAGGAGGCAATCTTCTTTCCCCACCGTATTCCTCCATGAACCTCACAAATTTACTCCACAGGGCTGGGAATCCAATGAGAGCCTGTTTTCAAGTGGCACTGAGGGCCACAGGAAGGAGGGAAATAAAGTAAGTTCTGTCATGCTGCTCCTGCCATGTTAGTGTAATATTCGACTTAGGCCATGTAATAGAGTACAGCAGGAGGGATTTTTAGTACTTCTCTGTTGTTATTGTTAACTGCTCTCAGGTTGATTTTGACTTATGGTGACCCTATGAGTGAGAGCTTTCCAGGTCACAGTATCGTCAACAGCCCTGATCAGGTTTTGCAGACTCAGGACCATGGCTTCCTTGATTGAGTGTATCCACCTGTAATGGGATTCTCCTCTTTTCCCACTGCCTTCTACCTTACCAAGCATTATTGTCTTTTCTAGTAAGTCATGTCTTCTCATGATATGGCCAAAATAAAACAGCCTCAGTTTAGTCATCTTGGCTTCTAAGGAGAGTGCAGGCTTAGTTTGCTTTACGACCCATTTATTTGTCTTTTTAGCAGTCCGCAGTATCTATAGAACCATGTACTAGTTGTAAAGATAATGCAAATCCTCTGTCAGTGCATTAAAACATCTTTGTATTCTGTTTTAAAAGTGTATTACCTGTACAGAGAAAGTAACATACTGAATTTCCGTTACATCTTGACCTTACTGAGATTTCTACAGTTATGTTGCAGTTTTCATTCACAATTGATTTCACCAAGCTTGCTAATATTATCAAAGGCTTCATAAATACCTTTGTAAATATCTTTATCTCGTCCCCATCAATTGCTGCAATTTTTGTGGTGCAGTTGACAGTCTATTCTGGCACTGGAAAATCAACTGAACAAATATATTCCAGTTCAGAAAGAGGATTTTATTTAATGCTGGCCATGCACATTTTATTAAGAATGCCGATTAACTATAACACATGCCTGAAGATTAATACTCATTTTGCATGTAAGATATGAATGAAGAAATAATGCAATGAATGTAATGTGATTATTTAAACTGAAGTTTGGCAAGGTGGATTTTCACACAATGTCATGGAAGGCTTTGAAAATACCTTTTGTCCTACACATTTGCAGCAACAATCTCAGAACACTTGGCCCAGTGTTAGCTTGTAATATGATAAGCTCTCATTGCTGAATTTTCAACTTAGCTTTTCTTTTTTTTTAAGATTGTGAAAGTGACATCGATTCTGAAACACTCGCAAGAATGCATGAGCCACATAAAGATGACATGTCATACCGCAGAGTTGCCTTAATTGAACCCAAGCCTGCTGCAGAGTTCAATCGGTTCTTACCCAGCAAAGCCAAACCCCCAACGTATATGCCAGCACCCTTGAGGAAAAGAAGGACAGAGAAAAATGAGGATAATAGAAGAAGCTGGGCAAGTCCTCTGTTTACTGAGCCAGATGGAACATTTTCAAGGTATTTGTTTGGGACTTTAAATGCTCCTATTTTGAGCCAAGGGTTAATGGTACAGAAATGTTTGATGCAGAGGTAACATTGCCTGTGGGAATCAGAAGTGTGATGGGATCATAGATACCTTCTCTGCCTTCTTTTGCAGTTTCTCTTCCCATTTCCTTACATGGTTGGCTTTCACCATGGTGGATTTTCACTAATGTTAATCAGATTTCTTCTTAGACTTCACACCCTGGGTTTCAAAACTTCATTAAAGAGGGAAATCTTAGCACCTTTACAGAATGCGAGAAACTTGAGGCCACTTTAACTATCCTGGCTCAGTACTAAGGAAGCACGGGAACTGTAGTTTATTGTAGCACCAGAGCTCTCTGACAGAGAAGGCTCAATGTCCCAGAAAAAAACAATTGCCATGATTCCCTAATACTGAGCCAGGACAGTTAAAGTGGCCTCAAGCTGCACTATTTCTCGCAGTCTGTAAAAGCCCTTAGTTAACATCAATGCAGATGCAATGCTAGGCCATAGTTAAAACATACCATGGATTATAAAATGGGATTTTGTCTAGGAGAAGGAACTCTTAAATCTGCAGTATTATTTTAAGATCCTAACTTTTCTGTTTCTTAACCATGGATATACCATGGAATAAAGGTTTAACTTTTAGTTTGAGACAGAGAGATTTTTATTTTCTTTTTTTAAAGGAGGTATCCTGTAAGTTTCTGTTTAAAGTTTACTAAAATGATGAATCATTATTGAAACATAGCTCACCCTTTGTTCTCTTATGTAACTTGTAATACTGTACATAAGAGAGCAAATTGTAAGTTATGAGTGGGGAGAATTTTGGCTCTTCAGGTGGATAATTAAGACTAAATCTTCTCTTTATTGGCTTCGATCCTAAAATAAAGTTTTTAAATTAAGTAGGCTGAAGATTTACAGAAGAAGATTTTTCTGCCCCTCCTTATTGTAACGCTCTTCCAGTGGGCTGGAGTGGGACTTCTGAAACATGGGCATGATGTGTAATGGCCTGCTGAGCGGGGAGAATTGACCACAATTTGATTAAATCAGTTGTGGGCCCACTCTTTTTTCTTCCTGTGCTCCACCATACTTAGATCAAAGATGGATCCCTTCCCCAAATCCTTGAGAGAGGCTGCAGGAGGAAAGAAGTGCTAGTAAGATATTCTTAAATTAAGCTTATCGTACTATCCAAGTCATTGCCTACCACCAAAAGAATATGAAGCAGTAGGTTGCAAGTGTGGTGTAGTGGTTTGAGTGTTGGGCTAGGACTCTGGAGACCAGAGTTCAAATCCTCGCTGAAAACCACTGAGTGACCTCAGGCAAGTCTCTCACACACTCAGCTTCAGAGGAAAGCAAAGACAAACCCACTCTGAACAAATCTTGCCAAGAAAACCCCATTTGCCTTAGCATCACCATAACTGACCAACAAAGTATACATAATTCATGCAGTTTTTAAATTGAGTATAAATAAAGTTTTGCTAATTTAAAATTTTGAATTACTGTAGCCCTGTTCTCTTCCCATAGCATATGTTCCTTTTAGATTTCAGTCAGAACAACAGAACAGAATGTGCCATTGTACATCTCCAATCAATACGATGGTAGCTCAGATTTGGAATTATGATGAGAAAGTGATTGAGTGTGAATATAGCTAACGTGGTAATGCATCTTTTGGTGGAAAGGAGTCTAGTCAATTTTATTTTTATTTTTTATACTTGAAATTCTTCATTCCACCAGAATGGTACTTCTAAATCTGATATTCAAAAGCTCTAACCCAGGTGGACCAGAGTTGGTGGGAGGGGGCAACTGTGCTGAAAAATATCTTGGTGAAAGTTTATTTCTTAAAATAAAATCTGCTCCTGAGGTAGACAGACAGTTTTGGCTTTTGTAATCTCTTTCCTAAAATTTTGTTTTGGCCAAAGGAATGTACATGTTTAATAACTACCTTGTTACTCTGTTATAGTACTTTTATACTGGAAACTCATTTTAGTCTTTCTTAAATTGAGGCATGTTTGCACAAAAAATTGTGTTATTAACAAATTGTGTTTGAAAGTGTAACTTGACTGGATATTTTGTACAGTCACCAGAGAAGAGCTTTGGAGCAAGAGATGGAATGCAAGTCAACAGCCAATATTCTTTCAGACTTCTCCAACTATTTTGAGGAGGAGGAGGAAGAAGAAAGGACAATAGGCACACCAGACATTGAAACAGATGACCTTTATGTTCGCAAAATAAATGCTGCAGTGTCAAACATAAAAGTCTCTTCACATAAGTTTCTTCCAAAGTCTTGGATTCCAGGGGAAGAATTGCACTGGAAAAAAGCAAAGAGGATATCTTTTTCCAAACAGTGGTATAAGGAGATACAAGGATTCAGGTTTGTCATCTAGCATGCTCCTTTTCCCACACAACCAAATCTTTTAAACCACACATTTTAATGGCTGAAATACAGTACCATTCAGTGCATCAATGAACTGAAATCAATGCCATTTAATGGAAGCTCTGGGTAAAATCTTCAGTGCTGCTGCTTGTGGAAGTTGAATCTTAAATAGCTTTTCAATTCAGTTTTGATATGCTTCCTCTTCATATAACAGTGATTGAAACTGTGTGTTGAAACAGAATACTGCACATATTTTTGTGCCAGAGCTTACAAATTCTTGTATGTTTTTTCCCCTTTTCTACTTGTGTGCTACTGTGTAGTAAAAGCACAGATTCTGAAGAGGATATTGCAAGAATCTGCCAAAACAGTTCCATCACCAGTAGCTTGGATAACAATTGCAGAGAAGACTCAGACTTCATTAAACAAGCAGCCGAATATGCTGCAAAATCATTACCACAAGTTGGAGAAGAAAAAATTAGTTATTCTTCCGATCTGCCAAGGTTGCTGGATTTTGCATGAGCTATGCTATCCTGTATGTGAGACATTTGCAGCTTGCTAAAAGTGGAAATGAAAAGTTAACAAGGGAACTTGTCCCTATTTTTCTTTTAAAAAATGTTGTCCATTATGTGTTGGCTTACTGAATTCACCCTACTAAAGTAAACTGGATTTTTGTGTCTGTGCTAGTCCCTGCTGTCATGTCTTCTACAATTGCTGGCATGCTTTGTTACTGCTCTGAAGTATGGATGTTTTCTTTTTAAAGATGTTGGAGTACAAACCAGCCACATTTCAGTGTTGCAGTGTGTGCGCATTCCAATTGCAGAATTTATGCCATATATCTGGCCTACATTTCAAGCCTAATTCTCAATGAGCTGGTAAACCTTATTCTGATCTTTACGTCAGATCTGTGTAGTGGGTGGCTGACTAGATTGAATGCTCTTCAGCATATTTCTTTGTAAATGTAAGTACCCTTTGCAATAGAAGAATTAAACAAAAAGTTTCTAGTTGAGACGTCTCTCTCATATGCTAATTTCTAAAATTGACAATTATTGTGTGTGAAGACGTCCTTCATGGAAGTCTCACTTGCAGACACTCTACCAAGGTTTATCATCTTAGTGAGAACTAGGTCTTGATATCTATTTTTAATGCAATTCTAATTATTTTTGTGTGTTTTTATATCCCAGTCAGTTTTTATTTCTTCGTGCTCTGCAAAAATATTCTGATGACTACTTATCTTCTGAAACTAGAACCAAAATTGATCCTGCTTCAGGGCCTAGGCTTGTGACAAGCAGAAAAAATAATTATTTTAGGCCTGGGTATGATCAAAGGAATAATGAAAATGGAGACTTTTATCCAGATTTGGAGAATGATGATTTGTTTGTTCGCAAGACTGGTGCTTCCCATATGAATCCAGTCATGGTTCAAGATTTTGAGTATTTTAGAAAGACCTATAACCAAGGCCATCGCGTGGAAGGGGAGATAGTTCTCCAGCCCAGAGATGGTGAATCTGCAATTCCAGATTTAGAAAAAGATGATCTTACAGTCCGTAAAACTCAGCCGCAGAAGAAAGAAGTGCCCTTATCAGGTGCCCCAGATAGATATCAACCTGCTCTTTTTCCGGATCCATGGAGTCTTCCACCAGAAATCCAGGCCAAATTTCTTTGTTTGCTTGAAAAGACCACCAGGACAGATGAGAGAGGAAGTGGAGGGAAGATCTTATCTCCCTCCTCACGACAAAAGAAAGATGATATGCTGGTCCGCAAGATTGAGCTGTTAAATGTAGGAATTAATGTGCAGACAATTAACTTTGCTCCAGGAGTGTGCAACAAAGAAGATATGGAAAAATGGGAAGCAATCAGAGAGGCCAGCAAAGTCAGACACAAGAAACGGCAAATGGTTGAAAGGTCAGCTCATGGTCATGCATGGATTGTGCCTGTGTCTGGATGTTTTGAAATAAATTTTGTAAAGAAGAGGCAGCATCTTGTTGTCAACCATGCATGTCTTGGTGTGAAACTTCACAGCTTACTTGTGTTGTGTGTATAGTCCCATATGTTCTTGTGTTGTTTATCTAACTCATTGGCAATACAAATGTTATACTCCTGAATTTATAGAAATATTTGAACGCTGGACTAATGTAACCTTCAAGATTATACAGTTTGCTTTCAGTAAAGAACAGAAACAAACATTTCTTCTAATAACAAAGACAGGATACCTGGAACTTCTCCCCATTTGTGTGTGGATATTCTTAAAATATACCTATTTAAGGAAGACTAATGCTAAATAAAAATAAAACTTCTGTTCCTACCTTTCTGAACCATTCAGAAGATAATATAGAGCAGTTATATGTAGTGTTGAGAGATTCCCTATGGCCAAGAAAGGGGGTGGCAGATGTATAAATTATCCTCAATCATATATATTTTTTCCTACCACAGTCAGTGGGTTAGTGTCAGATTTAGTCATGTGCAAATAGGTTGCTGAAGTGGACCTCTCCACCCTTGTCTCTCCCCATGGCAGCCTCTTCAGTCCCTCCAAAATGCTGCATAATGGGCTGTGGTGTGGCAGAAAATGTGGAGTCCCTGAAAACTGTGGTGGGGGTAATTCCTGTAAGCAGAGCACATTGATCCACATTAGAAAAATCCTAGATCCAAACCAAATGTCTTTGTCCTCCAAACAATGCCTTTAGATGTGCACAGGAGTTTCAGGCACACACTGTGGTTTCTCCTCTGTCCCCACTTTTTCTGGAAGCTTGTCTGGCACGGGGATTGCTTGAGAAACCTCTTGGGTCTGGATCTTTCATGTCAAATCTCTCTTCAGTAACTATTCATCTTGTCTCCTGTAATCAAATTAATGACCATGCTCCTTCACCTCCTTTTGGGAATTGTGTTCTTCCCCACACAGCAACTTAATATTTTATTTGCCCCCCCCTTTCCTTAATCCTTATCTTTTCAATAGTTTATACTCTATCCTGTTTCTAAATGGCAACCCAAAAGAACATAGTTGGAGTAACATATTATTGGAGGGAAATAGGTGGTAAAATTTCCATTAATTCTTATTTTTTTAGCCCCATCTCTCCAGAATATTGTGATAGATTTATATTAACCATCCCACTAAAATATTAATGGGTAACTCTGTCCCAATCCAGGCACTGAAATCTAGCCCTAATGTGGGAAGATTTTACTACCTTTTGAGAAGAAGGTGTCGATTGTTGACAGCACCTATCTTCATGAAGAGACAATCTTTGGTCAATCTTAATGTGATTTCTTATGTTCACATGGTAAAATGATTCTCATCTTGAAATACATTAATCCATTTCATTCTGCTTGTATCGTTGTTAGTCCTTAAAAGTAAACATTGTATGTTTTGCCATGTCAGTAGTTCTAATGTGCCAGTTATGCATGTTTCATTGGGAAACAAGTAACTACAAGCTGATCAGGTACTTAAGTTTAACACAGTCAATAAATTTAAGGAATAATTTGAATTAAACACTTGAGGCATCTAGTGCTTTAATTTCTCCTCTCTCATGAGGAATTCTTTGCCGCCGACTAATCTCTTCTCATTTGGCTTCGCAGCTGTGAGTTGTGCCCTGTGCCCATTGAATGGCACTCAAAGAAGTGAATTCAATTGTTCACCCAACATTTTATCTTGTATCTGTTTTTAAATAGTTTTGTAATGATGGTTGCAAAAGCAACTGCTAAATATACATTTGGAGTTAATGATTGAGGCTGCTCTAATGTGTTAAGCTTCTGATGTGTCTTTTGCGTATTTGCTGATACATTGAAATGGGAAAAAATTAATATACAGAAGCCCTTTGTGTTTGCATTTTTACGTTTCATTTAAGGAAGGTTCATGACTGTGCATGTACTGTGGGTCCATACCAAGTAAGAAGTAAGTAGGAGTAAATTGCTAGATATGCTGAACTTTCCATTTCAGAATTAATATGATTCTCCTCAGTCTGAATTCTGAGGTGGTCATAGGAACATCTTGCATTCCTTCTTAATTTTATTCATGGTCTTGGTCACTGTGTTTTACTTAATGTTGTAGTCTTCTGAAAATAGAATGGGTAATATGAACTTGTTTTGGTTTTCTGACTTTTCTCAGGCTGTTTCAAAAGATTTCTGATGACCATGGGTAAGTTTAATGATAAAAGCATGGCAGAATACAAGTGCCGTAAAACACACAGTTGATTAACCATCTAGTCTTATGCATTCACAGCTGGCTGAAGATGTGTGCTTGATGGGTTTGCACAAGTGCATGCTGCTTTATGTGTCAGTGCTTGATGGGTTTGCACAGCAGTTGCCGCAGTTTGTTTAACAGAGGCTCCAAATAGCAAAAAAGTTACACATATGTTGAAAGGAATAAATGGGCAGCTGTTGAAACTCCAGTGCAGAAGTCTTGACTGTTGCACATTTCACATAGACTTGAAGTTAAAGTATGGTCTCTTTCACACTACACAATTATAACACTTTGATACCATTTTAACTGCTGTAGTGCTATCCTACGAAATCCAAGGATGTATAGTTTTGTGAGTTATTTAGAATTCTCTTCCAGAGAGCTCTAGTGTATCATGAAACCACAGGTTCCATAGGGTGTAGCTATGGCAGTTAAAGTACTATAAAAGTGTTGTTATTGTGAAAGAGACCTGCATTTGAATACTGCTTGAGAAATCAGGCTGCCAACTAGTAGCTCCAGACAGAAGCCGGTAACTATTTACCAGGGACACCTGTGCTAAATAAACAATACATAGTTGAGTATAGGATGTATCTGATTCTGTATCATCAAATTTTCATAAGGTGTTACACTGAAATATTAGTGTGATGTGTTGTGGGTTTTCAGCTGAAAGATCTTGTGTAGATCTTAAAGGGTTTATTTTCCTTGACTGGCCTATAGTTAAGACCAAAAATATAGAGACTTATGAATGTGGTAACTATTCATATGTATTAGGAAAAATAAACACTAATCAGGAGAAGGATTTAGCACTTTTTAAGGAGATAGCTATTTGACATAAATTGTATCTTTTAAATATTTTTAAATGCTTCAAATATTTCCAGTATTTGAGTTTACTGGCTTTATATATTGGGAAGCTGACAGTGTGGTTGATGACAAAAACAGCAGCTGCACATCTTATTTTATTTTATTAGTATTTATTTTATTATTTATACATCTTAATTCAATCCCTTACCTTCTGTTATATTACACAGTGTGGTAGAATCACATACTTTTGTGATTTTCCATGACTCTCAATATCACTGATTGATGGTAACAGCAATAAGAGGGAAACATTTACTGTTGTGATGTCAAGATATGGGAAGTTTTACTAGGTCTCCCAGGGAAGGATTTGGAGTTAGATTCCTGGTAATAACATTGTGCAACCACTGCATAAAAGATGTACACAGTTCACCTGAGAAACAATATGTGAGCAGATTCTCTAAATCTAAAATAGTGGAAAATGTGGAGCATGGTTACTACTGAAATGCTGGTTGATGGAGGGCTTTGACATTTTTTTAAGATAATGCTATCTTATTGTATGCATGAAATTGTCACTAGGGTGTGGAATGCTGTACTGTAGACTAGAAAATGCATGGGTATTTTATAACTTTCCATCAATCTTGTCTAATGTGTCTTGTGCCTTTTTTGTTTTGTTTTGGCTACTGCACTTTGGAAATGGATCAGATTTGTGATAAGTATTCAGATAAATCCACAATAACTGGTTATACACTGCCAAAATAAGCAAGAGTACTGTATAGAAGCTTATTGTAGATTATTTATTAAAGGTGGTTCAAAATAATGGTAAAGATAGCAGGTTAATATATCCAAGTTATTAATTGACTTCCCAAAGAAGGATTTTATTTTATGTAATATGTTACCCAGTTGGTTTCTTTAAAAAACTTATTAAATACACACAGAGACACACACAAAATAAATGCATCAAATCTCCTTAAGTTTCTCTCTCTTCAAGTTAGCCATAGCAACTGCATGATAGCCATAGCACCTGCATGAAAATAACTGGGGGAGAGGGAATAAGAGCTTCTGTTCTATCATACACAGTATGGTACTAACTATGTTTACAGAGTAGTAAATCCCTCTTAGTTTAATGAGACTTTCTTCACAGTAAGTATTAATATGAACACAGTCATCATTTTTTTAGCTTTCATCCTCATTTATTTTTATCATACTTTAGGTTCCAGCCTCATCTGCTTAGGTATTTGGTAGAAATCAGTAGTGAAAGGATTGAGATAGAAATCTTGTGGGAAAGTTGTTTTAGAATAGCAAGAAATGACAAATAATTCACTTTGGAAATTTACAGATAACTATAAAATTCAGTCTCAACTGTTTTATATCACTCTAGTGCTAATGTGGTATGCATATTTCTTTAGTCTGAAAGCCTTCCAAACTAAAATCCACTTCTCATTTAAAATAGGGCCAGGTTTATGTCTAGGCAGCACTACTAAACTGTAGTTGCAGAGAGAACTTTTCAACTCTCAAGGAAGTGTGTTACAGGAAACTGACCTTTGCTTTCTTCCATGATCACAATTTCTTGACTTCAGATTTGGGAATGAGACCTTCCAAATCATTTCTCAGACACTTGAATAGTCTTCTTGTGAAAATAAATATATTCTTTCTATAGTCTCCCCATCACCACCCTCCACATTTAGTGTTGCTTTATTCTTTGCTGTATAGTTCAGTTCTATTTCCAAAGAGTTGTTCCTTCCTTTAAAGAAAATTTGGGTCTTTAATATAACAATATGTCTACCCTCAGGAGTAAGTCCTTGAATGATGTCAGTGCAGATGAGCTGCAGACTATCCGCCAACTACGTTATGAAGAGCTGCAGAGAATAAGGACTCAGCTACAAGAACAAGATGAACAGTGGCAAGATGCAAGTATACTAAAGCCTTGCCTCTTCTGGGCAAGTTACAAATGGTGTGTGTGTGTGTGTGTGTGTGTGCGCGTGCCCCCCCTTCCAGGTCACCTGTTGACTAATGCATTTCATAGTGTTTTCATAGACAAGGAATGCTCAGAGGTGGTTTGCTATTGCCTTCCTCTGAAATATAGTCTACAGCACCTGATATTGAGAGCCAGCATGTAGTGGTTTGAGTATTAGATTAGGACACTGGGAGACTAGAGTTCGAGTCCCTGCTTGGCTATGGAAACCCACTAGATGACCTTGGGCAAGGCACACTCTTCCAGTCTCAGGGAGGCAAGGGCAAACGCTCTTTGGACAAATTCTGACAAGAAAACCTGTGCTAAGTTTGTTGTTGCTTTAAGGTTAGGATCACCTTAAGTCAGAAATGATATGAAGACACACAACGACAACAAACCTGGAATTTCTTGGTGGTTTTGAATCCCAAGTACTAACCAGGGCTGACTCTGCGGCACTTGGGTCTCAAACTGCTAACCAGCCAATCTTGCAATCAACAGAATCAGCATCTTAATCACTGAGCCACTGAGTCCCAGACATCATAGCAAAACAAAAGATAGAGAAGTGCATGCACAATTTTAAACTTCCTTATACAGGAAGTTGAAGTTGCCTCCCTACTATTGTCCTTCCATTAGCAAAGACCTTTTTATTTAGGCAGCTCTTTGACTTTTAAATTGTTGCAGCAAATGGAGATTTTAATGGTATGTATTGCATCCGTATTTTATTATATTTTAAATTTGATTTAAAACTGTTTTTAACATGTGTTTCTTATACTGAATCATGGTTTTATTTATTTTTTTAAATTTTGTATTAACATTTTAAAACTGTACTTTAAATGGTTGTAAGTGGTGTTGAATCCTATTTTGGGAGAAAGCTAAGATATTAATTAATTAACTTTTATTTTAAAGTCTTTGACTAGGCTATACTGTTGACAAAAAAGGGAAAATGTGATTCCAATCAGGGTTTATGAGTATAGAGGCTGGGTGTTCCTCGCAATCTATGATTTTTGCTGAAAATCCACTCCCGCTCCCCACTCCCACTCCCCATTTAGTTGCCTCCAGATCATGTCTGTTACAGAAAATTGCATCTTGGGGAAGTAAAGAGCAGCTGGTGGCACAGGTAAATGAATTCAAAAGGAAAGGTTAAATCCCACCCTTTGTGATTGTGGTCCTGATCCAAATGAGCAAATTCACTCTTAATGGTTGGTGTTTATGAAATTAAAACAAGTCCTGAACAGAAAATTGCAAATCAAATTAAAATAAGTCATGTACAGAAAATCAAATGTATCGTCTAGTCCTAAATGTAGTATCTTAACATCTGGATGGAAATAATACAATAGAATCCTCATATATCCTTGCTTTATTATTTCCCTTTTATGGCTTGGCATTAGGTAGCAATGTAGTAACTGGTCCCTCTTGTCTCTCTTCATTCCTATACTAAATTATTTGAATCAGAATTTAAAACTTGGGTTCTGACAGTTTCCCTGCTTTCCCAACAGCCTCAGGCGAAGGAGGAACAGTGCTTTTGTTATTACTGGCACTCCCTGCTTATTCAACAGGTTAGGGCCCAGTGGCACAATGGTGCTGCATGTCAACCATTTCCACTTTTTGGCAGTACTCTGGTCCCTAACTGTCAAATGAGCAAGAGATGGCTGTATTAAACCTAATTCACCAGGAGACAGAAGAACTCTGGACTGAAGCCAGGGACATTGTCAGGGAGGAATGTAAAAGCACACTATCTGAACCCAAAAAGAAAGGGAAGCCTCAGTGGAAGAGAGATGAAACTCTTCATGCAGTTAAGAACGGACAAGAAGCAAAAGTAAAAGGTGACAGAAGTACAGTGAAAACTACTGTATGAATGCAACTGTTCAGTGACTTGTACACAGAAACAAGAAGAACTACTACAATGGGCCCTATGTATCTGCTGGGATTTGATTCCAGGACCCCTTGTGGATACCAAAGTCCATGGGTCCTCAAGTTCTATTATATATAATGGTGTAGTATAAAACATAAAATGGCAAAATTAAGGTTTGCTTTTTGGATTGTATGCATGTGAGTGTGTGTGTATTTTAAAACCATGGTTGGTTGAATCAGTTGTTGCAGAATCCATGTGTATGGCAGGCTGCCTATATATTAGTTAATTCAGAGAAATAGAAGATGACAACTAAAAAGGAAGAACAAGAGACTACTTCCACAAGATCTGATGACTCAAAGAGAAATTTAATCCAAGAATGGGGACACTCCATGACCATTACATGAACAAGTAGAAATAAAAAGATGATGGAAACAATACACAGAAAATGCTATAAAAGAGATTAAAAGATGACAGATTAATTCAGGGAAGAATCATTTGAAAATGAACCTACAATTTTAGAAAATGAAGTGGAAGCTGCAATCTGAGTGCTTTAAAATGAGAGAGACACAATATGCTCAAATTCTAATTAAAATCAGTCAACAAATATGGGGGGGACGGACAGTGGCCCACAGATTGTAAACACTCAATGTACAGTACATTCCCACCCCAAGAAAGGGAATACCAGGGATTGCAGTAATCATAGGATCTTTGTATTAATTTCCTATGCAAGCAAAATGATGTTCAAATTTCTATAATAAAGAACTCTACGCTGAGTTCAGAAGGGGAAGAAGCATGAATGATCATATTACAAAAATACATTAGATAATGCTGTGCACCAAAGAATTTCAGAAGACAATGAGCTGGTGCTTTATAGATTATAACAAAGCCTTTCATTGCATAGATCCAGAAAAAACTATGGATCATTCTTAAAGAAATGGGTGTACAGTTACATTGGATTGTTCTGATACTTAATGTATATTGAGGACAAAAGGCTACCATTAGGACAGAATATGGAGAAATGGAAAGGTTTCCTATTGGAAAGGGGGTCAGAGAAGATTACACCTCAACATTAGGAGGCAATTCCTGACAGTTAGGGCTGTTCAACTGTGGAACACGCTCCCTCGAAGAATGGTGGAGTCTCTTTCTTTGGAGGTCTTTAAACAGAGGCTGGATGGCTTTTTTTCAGGTATGCTTTGATTGAGAGTTCCTGCATGGCAGGGGATTGGACTGGATGGCTCTTGTGGCCTCTTCCAGCTCTATGAAGGCCTATGAAGGCTGCATTTTTCGCCCTATCTGTTTAACTTTTACAGTGAACAGATGCATAAAGCAGGATTAGACTGAGAGAAAGAAGGTGTGAAAATTGATGAAAGGAACAGCAACACCAACAACAACGACAACAACAATAATAATAATACATTTTATTTTTAACCTGCCCCTCTGCTAGGCAACTGGGGCAGCATACATGCTATTGCAAAAAATAGGAGAGATTTGGAATGATTTCTGAATAAAGTCAAGGAAGAAAGTGCAAAGGCAGGTTTACAGTTGAATATGAAGGAAACAAATGGCCCCAGATGATTTACATAACTTTAAAGTGAACAATGAAGATACTGAAATAGTTCAAGATTTTCCATACCTTCGCTCAGTCATTAATCAGAGTGGAGACTTCAGTCAAGAAATAATTTTAAAAAGGACTAGGACTTGTAATGGCAGCTCTGAAAGACCTAGACAAGATCCCAAAATACGAATATATATCATTAAATGCTAAAATTAGGATTGTCCATTCCATCGTATTTTCCATTTCTGTGTATGGTTGTGAAGATTGGACACTGAAGATAGCTGATTGGAAGAAAATCAACCCATTTGAAATGTGGTGCTGGAGAAGAGTTCTATGGGATACCATGTACTGCTAAAAAGATGAATAAATGGGTCCCAGAGCCAATCAAGACTGAACTTTCCCTAGAAGCCAAGATGACTAAACTGGACCTGTCCTACTTTGGCCACATCATAAGAAGGCTAGAAAAGACAATAATGCTTGGCAAGGTAGCAGGCAGTAGGAAAAGAGGAGAACACTATTACAGGTGGATAGACTTAATTGAGGAAGTCATGGTCCTAAGTCTTCAAGACCTGAGAAGGGTTGTTGATTATAGGATGACTTGGGATCTCTCATTCATAACGTCACCATAAATCAAAGTGGAGAGGTTTGCAGGGAAGCTTTGGTAGAAAAACAGGGGTGATGACATTTTTTGTTTCATTGATTGCTTCACACAAATCTCTGTCCCACTGTATTCCTTGAGCTCTCTTTATCTTTTACAGCATGGTTAGCCTTAGTTTTTTACAGCCCAGTTGGGATTGGGAAGCATTTGTAAAGGAAAAGAATAGGCAGAGTAGGAGATATGACCTACATTTACATCCAGTTATTCCCACTTCCAATCCTTACTTGTTTGCCTTATAGGAGGGAAATGTATTTGGGGCTCATCCTCATAAACATTTTCCTTCAAAGCCAATGAACAGTCGTTGCTTATGTGATTAACCCAAAATCTTAGAGAAGTTATTCCCAGCATGGACAGTGGGATTTGAGGAGTGGTTGTTCTAATAAAGTAACTTTTCCAGGCTTTCCATCAGATGCTGTCCTCTTAGGGCTCTGTCTTTGATCTGATCTAGGGAACTGGGTATGTTTAGCTTGGAGAGGAGAAGGTTGAGAGATGACATAATAGCTTGCCTTTAAATATCTGAAGGGATGTCATGTAGAAAATGGAGCAAGCTTGTTTTCTGCTGCTCCAGAGATTATAACATGAACCAAAGGATTTGCATTACAAGAACAGAGATTCCACCTAAAGAGTAGAAAGAACTTATTTACTGTAAGAACTGTTTGACAGTGGAAAAGACTGGCACAAGAGGTGGAGGCCTCTCTGTGTCTGGACATCTTAAGACAGAGATTAGATGGACATCTTTCAGGAGTGCTTTAATTTTGTATTCCTGCAGTTATTGTATATTTCTGCAATGCATCCCTGCTTTATTTGTGCATTCCTAGGAGGTTGGACCAGAAATGGCCCTCATGATCCCTTTCAGTACTAAGATTCTATGATTCTTTGGTCCCAACAGACACAGCGGATGTGTTACATGGATATACAGAGCCCCTTAGTTTTAACAGTCTGTGGAATGTGTGTGTGTGTGTGTGTAGATATATATATGGCCAGCACATTCTCTGATTTTAAAAATCTGTTTTGAGAAAAGATAGTGTTAGTTCAGAGTATGAAGGGGGAAATTCTGTTCTTCCTTTGTCAACATCATAAGCCACTGACCATGCTGTCTGAAGGAACTGTAGTCTCTAAAACTATTCAAAGCTCTGACCCTATGTGAATGACCCTCAGATTGGGGAAATTATGTGCCAGGAAGAGACTGTTATTCATGGGCTTAGGGCAGGGGTAGGCAACCTTTCCCCTTTAAGGGCCGAGGGACTTCAGCTCCCAGAAGCCTCAGCCACGTTGGCCAATAGCTCCTGGGATTCTGGGAGCTGAAGTCCCTCGGCCCTTAAAGGGGAAAGGTTGCCTACCCCTGGTTTAGGAGATTATATCCTTTGATGGTTTTCAAAACCTGATGCCTCTTAAATTTTGATATCATAGGCAAGCTGCCTCAACTCTGTATTGGCTTGAGGCAGTGTTGACACCCTGCTTTGCTTTGATATCATTGTTCAAACAGCAGCTGAGAGTATTGGTCTATATTAAAGAGAACACTTTAAAAAAACCACTACCCTGTGTTCTCTCAAGTTAAATATAAAATTTCAGTTTTGTTCTATGACTAGTTCACTTTTAATATTAGCATACTGCTTTCTCTTTGTAATATCTTTTAACTTTATGCATAAAACTGGCCTCCTCAGCTAAAGGCAGCCACTGAAGACAACTACCGTCCAGATCTTTTAGACACAGCTCTGTAGAAAGATACTTGAGAACACAAGAAAACCAGGCATACAAAGTGAAATTAGGGCACCAGTCGAATGAGCAGACATGGGTGGGTAATGAGATACTTGAGCATTCAGTCATAGCTCCCATACCAGAGTCTTTAGATGTAATACTCATTTTTTGCAACTAATTTTTAGGATTTGGCAAAATGGAAAAGCAGGAGGAAAAGTTACACTTCTGATCTGCAGAAGAAAAAGGAGGAGAGAGAAGAAATCGAGCGGCGCACTTCTGAAAGTTCCGAAAGACGCAGCAAATCATTGAGAGAAATGCAGAGAGAAAGGTAAAGTTGGTAATGAACAATATTTAGCACTTCTAGGAGCTCTGTCCTAAGCATATTTACTTTGAACTCAAGTTTAATTGACTTTTCTGTAGTTCTTTAGGAGAAAGCCTAAACCATTTTAATGCTCAAAGACAACTGCTTCATTCAGTTTTCTCCCTTGTTTTTGATTTTTCCCATGAGCATAAAATTCTTAAGTAATTATTGTATTTTCTACTAGTACAGTGTTTTTGCCTTGTTTATTAATGACCTTAGAATTTTTAAAAACAAGTGTGTAAGGAAGCTTCAGCTTCATGCTACTTACAGTTTTAATTTTTAACTTAGTTTTCAACCAAGACTCAAATGATTAGGATCTCGTTTAATTATGGCTAAATCCTAAACTTATTTACTATAAAGTAAAACTTTTAGTTTGTATGTATTACAACTTCCTTCTAGGTAAGTATTCTTGGGGTAAAAGCTTTTGTGGCTTTAGATTCAGAACCTTTAGCTGAAAAGGATTAGGTCTTGGGGAATATCCTTTGTTTTTGTTGAATTGTATCTTCTTGCCTAGCTATCTTGATTAAAATAACAACAACAAAGACTCTTGTTTGTCTTGCAAAAGACCATTATAAAGCTCCTACAATGGCATCATAATACCCTGAACCCACTGTATCCTGGGAAAAACAGGAGCAAATATGAGCCTTTCTTAAGAATAAAAGCATAAGATTACTGTGTATAATATGTAACTGCATAGATTAGTAAACTGGATACCTCTATCGCTGTATATCTTTTCGGGCATTTGAGTTTTAGCTCTCTCTCCTTCCTTCCCTTCCCCCCTCTTTTTTAAAAACCCTCATTTAATGGTAATGAAACTCAGTTTCAAGAACCGCCATTAAAATCAGGCATACACCCTTAAAAAGTGTTTTTTCAACTCTGAGCAAAAAAGTTGGGTCATTCACAGGAACATTAAGCATCCTGAAAATGATATTTATATGTAGTATTGTTTAGGAGAAAGAGAAATGTAAGATCTGTTAGTGGTGCATTGATTAAGTGAGTCTATGTAATAGCCATAAATCTTTCAGTTGTCCTGTCTTCACTTTGAAATGTATCTAATAGTAAAATGATGACTGAAAGCCCACCTGTTCTGTAGGTCACTGTTGATGTCACAGTGTTTTTTGCTTTGGTCCCTAGGGAGAGCAAAGATGAAGGGCTCTATAGCAGCAGCCAGAGACAAGCAGAACACAGGAGGCTGTATGAATCAACTGATGATGTATTTAGTGAAGAGAAAATGCCTTCAAGGCCATCAAAAGAACAAATTGCTGAAAATGATGCTCCACACAGCATGACCAAGAGTGAAGAAAACAGTAAGGAGGCTGATAAAAAAGCAGAGAGCTATGCAAGGGTTGAAATGCAAATTCCACCAAAGAATATGACAGAAGAAAAGAGCCAGCCTTCTTTGTCAACTTACTATTCAGGAAATGCACAAACTGGTTCAGCTCGGGTTTCAGCTACTCTCCCAAGAAGTTACCAGAAAACTGATACTGCCAGGCTAACATCTGTGGTTACACCAAGGCCTTTTGGTGTCCATTCGAGAGGAATCTCATCACTTCCTAGGTCATTTACGGTAAAAACATTCATCTTTTTCTTAAATGTCTGTGCTAATTAATCACTTGCTAATTAAATCAAAAGAGTTTTTACCTTTTTCTGCAGAAGTGTTTAAAGCATAATATTATGAGCAGCAATGATTAAGCTGTTCCATTATCAAGGTATTTTTTATGCTAATTAATATATTTTAAAATTCTTTCCTGCTTTTTCAGAAAAATTTGCAACAGGTATACCAATAAAAATATTAGTGTGTAGAGAGATCTTGTAGCACCTTTGAGACTAACTGAAAGAAAGAATTTGGCAGCATGAGCTTTCATAGACTTATGTCTGCTTCCTAATCTGTGGAAGTAGACTTAAGTCTATGAAAGCTCATACCCAGAGTGGTTGATGGATCAGGTTCAAAACCTGAATCTTTGTCTTGGTTCCAGAATATAACACAGAAAGTTTGATGATTCTTTTGATTAGGCATGTGGATTTGTGTTGCATAGCAGGCGATTTGTATAGGAGTTTTATCTAACTGGATCTGTGCCTTTCTGGAATCACTTACCTTAGAATACAGCATATCCTAATTTTAAAGAATTTGATCATTTAGTTCATATGCAGTCTGTTCAATTGTTTTTATTCTGACCAGTACTGTGTCATCTTAAGCTGCTTTTACATTGTTGATTAGCAATGCCTAGAGAAGAAAACGAGGAAGAATTAAATGTAGTTTGTGTTGAAACCAAGTTTGAAAACTTGCCTTTCAAACATATCCTTCTGTCTAGATGGATGATGCTCAAAAATATAATGGAGATATAGAAGTGTCCAAGAGAGCTCAAACTATGTTCCCCAGCCATTCATTCTTTAAGCCAGAAGTTGGCCAAAGCCAATCCATAATTGACCAAAGAAGTACAGAGGACAACAAGATGAGCACAAGATATTCAGACAATACTTCTGCTACAAGTCAAGCTGCAGATACTGATCGTCCTGGTTCTAAATCAGAACATCATACTACCCATGACTCAGCTACAGCTGTATCTTCAGCAACAGAAGAGAGAAGTCTTCCAGGGACTGAAGTTTCAAGGTTTCAAGTAAGTTTGAGGAGATGCCAGTATCTTTTAAATAGTCTTTTTAATAGGGAAAAGGCTGGGAGGCAGGGAGGGACAATGTCATAAACTAACATTGTGTGTATCTTGTATGTATTCTGTTTTGTGTGTGTGTGTGTGTGTTTGGATATGCATATGGTTTTCTTCTTTTATTTTTCCTTATAATGCCAAATAAAAATTATTCAATTAAGAAGAGATGCCAGCACTTCTGTTCTTAATATTTTATTAAGTGGTAATGTTCCTAGGACCTGTACAGAGGATGTATATGGATCCAGTCCAGCATTAACTACAGTTTCCATTTGGCAGATGAGAGTAGGATAGAAGGATGTGCAAATGGAGAGTAGAGAACTGGGCAGAAGTATGGAAATGGATTAGGCTTTGGTTGCTCAAGACTGACTTTGTTAGAGAGAGAGCCTCTTGAGGAGGGGAAGAGATTCAGCCCAACAAAGAGAGATGGGAGATGTTTAGATAAGACATATACATATACACAGTTTACTAAGATGAATTGGTAAAACCCCTGTTCAGAATCCTACCCTCCAGAGACGTTAGAAATATTGCTTTTGAATAAAAAAAAATATGTACCAGTAGGTAAAAATTTATATTCAGGAAATAATACGGCAGTAGATAAAAGGTAATGGTCAATTATTTTGACTGGTTTGTGAAAATTTAACTTGGGAACTCAATTGTTTGTTACTTCTTCTTAGGTCATATTGGTTCTTTATTTAGTTGTGTTTTAATTTTAGTTTTTAGTGCTGCTTTACCGTTTTTATTAAGTCATTTATGATAACGGGAGAGGGAAGTTCTGCAGGTGATTCCAATAAGATGATGAACCTTAACAAAACAATCTTAGAACAGTGTTGCTTGTCATTAGCAAGGCAGTGTGAGTGAATATTGAATGCTGAAATTCTAGGTAGAACTTGGGTAGCCAAGATGGAATTGGAGGATAACAAGCAAGGCCTGTAAAAAATTCAGATTGTGTGACTTGAGTGCTATTGTGCTATTCTGATGGCTGATGACTATATTCCAGCACAACCACTTGTCAAGAATTGATGGGAGTTGTAGCTCAGTAACATCTGGAGGTTACACTTTATCCTTTCTATATATGTAGTGATCAGCATTCAATACAGGCCACATTTTTGACTTGTGGGCTTATTGCAGAACACTGTTATTTTGTTGCACAGTGGCCATCATGTGGACAGCCAAGATGAGAGGCTTCAAAACTATGTTAAGTTTTTCCACTCCAACCCTAAAGAATAAATACAGAAATGAATGAGAGGGGAATAGCATTTGTCAATGACTCAAACCCAGATCTTGGTAGTTGCAAATGACAAAACTAGTTGCAAATGACAAGCTAAACCTGGTAGTTACAGATGACAAGCAACTTGTATTTGTAGTTTTTTGTGGGTTTTTTGGGCTATGTAGCTGTGTTCTTAGAAGAGTTTATTCTTGACATTTTGCCAGCATCTATGCCTGACATCTTCAAAGAATGCTGGCATGGAGGTGAGTGGGGTATATATATACTGTGTGGCCCTAGGAAGGAGTGATTTACATGTTCTATTGTTGAATGGCAAGGCCTCAGGGTTTGAGGAAGGATATGGAAGGAGGATTTGTGTCTATATAATTAATGATCCATTGTCTGCTAGGAAAAACCCTGATCCTGGGTGGTTTCCATTTGCATTTTGCTGGGTCTTGGTTTTGGTGTTTTTCAGGACTGGTAGCCAAACTGTTAAAGTTTTGGATGTTTGTGAAAAAGCCCAAAAGAGGAAACCTTGAGTTAGAGTTAGTTTAGCAAAATATAAGTGAGCAGGAAACTAGGTCCACCTTTGTTCTCCCAGCCCCCATAAGTTTCCCCAATAAAGGATTAAGACAAAATCTTTGGTGCGATTAAATAAAAAGTAAATTTACTTACAAATCATGTGCATATCCACATTCACAGATCATGTTGCAAAGAAAATGAGGTAGGAAGAAGTTTACATGCTTCTGGAGCAAGTTTCCCCAGCATGCTAGGAAATTCATGCTGCTCCAGAAGATAATGGCAATTCCTCTTGGGACAAATGGGAAAGTGTGCTCATCAACAGGAAATAGGAAGGGTTACTAGTAGAGCAATAAACTACTATAGACATGTATCTGGATTCCTAGAAGACATCAGCATGCGAAGTTACCATTCCCAACACAAACTTTGTTCCTTTAACAGTTTCTTCTTTAATGTTGAAGTTGTCTAGGAATGAATGAATGAAACTTTATTACAGCCATTCAGCCAGTATAAAAAACACAAATAAGACATAATAAAACATCTTAATGATATACAATGTCTTCTTGCAGGAACATACTAGTAACTATCAGCATGTCCCAACTTAAAAACAGAGGTAGGACAACATCATTTCCTAAGCATAGTAACATTC
>JAIPUX010001232.1:35179327-35219282 GCA_020142125.1 Phrynosoma platyrhinos
AAAATGGCGGTCGCAACATGTTTGCGCATGCGCAGTAATCCTGCGCATACGGAAACACATTGTGGCCGCCATTTTGGGGACCAAAATGGCAGTCGCGTTGCGCGCGGCCGGGCGGCGGCCGAACCGGGCGGCGACGGCGGCAGGGGTCCGCCTGGGCCCGTAAGTCCGGCGACCTGGGCCGGAAACAGCCCGCGGGCCGTAGGTTGCCGACCCCTGGTCTAACCTAACTTTTAAAACATAAGACTGTTTTCATTGATACTTAATTGGTATTTTGTGGGTGTGGGTGTGGGTGTGTTTGTGGGTGTGGGTGTCCAAAGGGGCAGGGATAATGTCACACCTCATTGATTTAAACAGACGTCATCCCTCTGTGAATATGTAAAACCGCAGACTTAAAGTCCGCGAGAACAGAGAGGCAACTGTATTTATGTTTAGCCTGAAGTCAGTATGAGGGAGTATCTCAAATTTTGAAAGTGTTTGCAGGAAAATGTGGTTTAGTGCTTTTGTTGTATTACTTTTAGAATGAGTAGGCACCATGAAATCCTAGATTCAAATAAACCTCTCCCACATGCAGCTGTCTTTTCCCAAGACAGACCTTGAGTGTATGGAAAGTGCCATTATTATATAGTTTAGTCACCAAGGAACATTGGATCTAAATCAGTTTTCTATTGCTAGTTCTGTTTGTGTTAGAGAATGATATATTTTTGCCTGTCTTCCTGAGTAGATGTCCTCTGAACATTCCACAATACCCACCAGTGTCTACACTTAGTTACATTTTTTCATACAGAAGTCTTTCTAAGCACTATTGGCTGTTCTTTGAATAGAGATACTTGGCATAAAAATCTGATACTTTATGTATTCAAATCATGTGTTATCTCTCTGAGCTGTGGGCTGACAGGCTTGGGATCCATATTTATTTTTAGATAAAGTATTTAGCAGCCAGTATGATATTAGATTTCACTGCATAAAACTTGGATTCAAGTCCTTGGTTAATTATCAAGCTGGTTGGGCAGGTTCATTGTCTTAACACAGGGAAGATTGGATACCTCACATATATCAGCTTTGGGCAAGAAAGATGGGAAATCAGTGTGAGAGTATGTGGTGGTAGAAAATGTTTAGTCAAAATAACATGGGAAATCCATCTGCTAAAGATGGGAGGGGCATAAAGTATTTTAATCAGGACCTGTATTGGAGCCAATAAAGCCATCCTTCAGTTTCAAAACAGAAAGTATTCACCAGCATGGAAATGAGCACATGCATTTGGTCGGGTAGAGATGTGCTCCAAAATCTTCCTGTGATACATGTAACTTCTCATGTAACTTCTTAATACAATTAAAAATAAAGGGAAAAGGGGGAATGTATATACAGTTTAAAAATTAGACCACACAATAGTTAGCATCACAACAACTCATCAACAGCCCTGCTCAGTTTTTGCAAACTTAGGGCCATGACTTTTGTGACTGAGTCTATCCATCTGTAATGGGGTCTTCCTTTTTTCCCTACTGCCTTCTGTCTTACCAGTCACCATTGTCTTTTCTAATGAGTTGTGTGTGTGTAATCATGCCTAATGTACAACAGCCTCATTTTAGTCATCTTAGGCTCAAGGCAGTGTTCATGTTTGATTCGCTCGAGCACCCATTTATTTATCTTTTTAGCAGTCCATGCTATTGGTCATGACTCTTCTTCAGCACAAGAACTCTTCTCCAGCACAACATTTCAGATGTGTTGATTGAAGGCACACCCAAGGCCCATCCAGTCCAACCCTCTTCTGCCATGCAGGAATACACAATATCCTAGAGTTGGAAGGGACCCAAGGGTCTGGATTGTGGGGGGCACATTAAGTAGTGCAGGGGAGATAGAAGCTATTTAAAAGCCAAAGTGTATGTGTGTGCACGTGTGCACACGCATGTGTGTATGCACACACTTGCCTTTTCAAGAAGCCTATGAACATATGGGGAGCCTGTGAATTTCCTAGGGTTTCCTTAGGTGAGGAATCCTCAGAGGTGATTTTGCCAGTTCCTTCCTCCGAAAGCTAGCACCTAGCATCGTTCCAAGTCTTTTACTATTTTCTTCTTAGCAATATGGTGTCATCTGCATATTTTAAATTTTTAATGTTCCTCCAATTTTCACATCTCCTTCCTCAGATTCTAATCCCATTTTGCGTATGATATGTTCAGCAAACAGCCTTTCCTGACTCCCTGTCAATTGGAAGCCAGCCTGTTTCTCCATATTTTGACCTAGCTGTAGCTTTTTGTCCTGAGTACAGGTTACACATTGTATGTATGTGCCTTCAAGTCACCTGTCAACTTATGGCAACCCCATGAATTTCATAGGTTTTCTTAAGCAAGGAATACTCAGAGGTGGTTTTGCTAGTTCCTTCCTCTGAAATATAGCTTACTGGTATTCGTTGACAGTCTCCCATCTAAGTACCCATGTTTTTACAGTGATCCATGGTGTTTTTTACCTGGGGCCAGTCCGGGGATCCCTGGGTCTTTCACGAGCCGATGGGGTGTGTGTGTGGGAAATGGCAGCACGTGTGCTCATGTGCGTGCGCTACTGTCACACCACCGCCGCACGCATCGTGGCCGCCATTTTGGAAAACAAAATGGCGCCCATGCTGCACGCGCAGTGGCCAATCGAAAGACCTCGGGGGGCTGGACCAACCCGCGGGCTGTAGGTTGCTGACCCCTGGTCTGCCCAATCAAAGGCTTTGCTATAATTTATAAAGCAGAAGCTGATTTTTTTCTGAAATTATTTGATGTGCTCTATTGTCCAACCTATGTTTGCAATATGATACCTCATACCTCTTCTTCTTCTAAATCCAGCTTGGACATTTGGCATTCTTATTCCATATATTGTAAAAGACTTTGTTGTAGTATTTTGAGCATCATTTTGCTTGCATGGCAGGTTAATGCAGTGGTCCTGTGGTTACTACAATCCCAGGTGTCCCCTTTCTTGGAGATTGGAATATTTAGTCTGGTTCCTCAGTAAAAGCTTGACTGACATGGGAGATCCTACTAGCAGCCCTGTTATGGTCAGCATAGCCTTTTGTCTCACAGGAGCATGCAATACCACCACCAGGGAAAGGTAGTGCCATGGTGGGGATCTGTACCTACTAAATAGTCAAATATAAAATAGTAATGATTTGATGGTTGTGGTCATTTTCAAAGCCCATTTTGTTTTAGATTGCAGACATAAAATTCTCTCAATTAAAAACCTCTTATATAATGCTGAGAGGTATTTGGAAGGATGACTTGTGGTGGTGGTGGTGATGTGTCTTCAAGCCATGACTTATGGCAACCCTAAAGTGAACCTGTCACAAGTTTTTTTTGGCATGTTTCTTCAAAGGGGGTTTGCCATTGCCATCCTCTGAGGCTGAGAGAGTGCGACTTGCCCAAGGTCACCTAATGAGGTTCCATGGCTGAGCTGTGTTATTGTGCTTTGTCACATTTCTTCTTTTTATGCAAGGGAGGAGCTCCATAGTCACTGCTTGCAGAAAAAGAAAAGCATCCAACTCAACTTAGGGCCTTTGCAAACTGCTAGAAATAGTGCAAATTGAATCCACTTTAACTGCTCTGGCTCAGTGCTAGGGAATCATGGGAACTGTATTTTTTTCTGAGACATTGAGCCTTCTCTGTCAGAGAGCTCTGGTACCACAATAAACTAGTTTCCATGATTCCCTAGCACTGAGTCAGAGCAGCTAAAGTGAACTCAATTTGCACTATTTCTGGCAGTCTGCAAAGGCCCTTAATCACATAAATGAATTTGTGTACCAACAAAAATATAAAACTAGTCTTGGTGTGCCAATTAACTATTGACATGTTTAATATAGTATTAAATCATTACAATTGTTTTCTACCTCTTGTATTTTCATATTGATACTCTTTTTTAATTATAGAAGTCATTCTGGAGTTCATGGAAGGATTTTTTAAATTTATTTTCCTGGGTACTTTTCCAACCATTTCAAAATGGTAGATTTGCTGATAAAGACTTTAGCTGTTGCTAGTAATCATTGGAGTTTAATAAGTTTATCCCACTATCTTGCCCAGAGGGTTCTTACAGCAGTTCACATAAAGATAAAATTACTTCCCATTACAAAAGGAATCACCTTATTTCAATAGGCTCCTTTTCATTTAGTTATTATTACAAGGTTACAGCTGTTGATATGAATGTCCCCCTTTATCATTCCAGGTAGCCCTGCGGATTTTTGCCAGTTGAATGTTGAAGATGAGATCCTGTCCCTCAATGGTGCAGAAGTTTCATGCATGGACCAAAACCAGTGGGACAAAGTCATCAAAAGTGCACTAGAAACAGGATACCTTGTCATGGATGTCAGGCGATACGGAAAGAAAGGTGAGTTCTTGCTTGGGCTGACTTCATGATCTGTGGGTGTCTGTTCTTCATCTGTAAACATCTGGTGGAGGAATTCTGCATACCTGGAACCTGCTACAACATTTTAAAGAAAACAAATACTTTCTGTTAACATCATTGCTTTTAAACTGTAAACGCCTGCATTAGCAAGTCTACTTTCCTCAAACTGGAGAGAAACCTGTTAAGAAGAAATGTACTTTGTGTTTCTTGTGACAGCAGACTTTTCTTTTTCTATCCTTTACAAAGAAATAAAGAAAGGATAATATGCATTTATTAGTTCTGTGGTTCCATTAGCAGGACAAGTATCTGTATGAAGTAATTAACATATACTCTCCTACCCCTGACCTCTTGAAATTACAGCTCTTCCTAGACAAAACTAGTATAACATTGTAATACATACGTTTTTTTGTATTTGAAAAATATTAGTAAATTTGCTACTGTATATTGTGCTAGCTTTTGACTCTTGCTTTTTTGAGGGAAGGTGGTCTGTTCATAAAAGCCCTAACTACTTCCTAAACAGTAAAATTCCAGATCACTTCTTTCTTTAGCTGTCCTCCTGCCTTCATCTTTTTCTGTTTTGTTTGGATGCATTTTTGTTATTTTTTTCTTTATACTTTGACATCCCCCTATCTACTATTTAAAATGTTTTTGATCTCCACATACCAATCAGACTGGGGCAAAGACCAGCCTTCCCTGCCATATGCAAGGCACAAAATCCTCAATCTGACCAGTATGGCTACCAACATTGTAGGTACACCTGAAAACAAATGGATAGATGCAACCCCTGGAGACCACACTTCAACCAAAAGTCAATCATCCCAAAAAGACTCTCACAACAATATACAGAATGAAGTAAGTGCTTGTGCATATGTCTGTCTGTTTTGCTTTGTGGGAGAATTTCCTCATTCTGTGAACACTAATAAAGTTAAATGCAAGATACAACACTTTCTATATATTTTGAGACAATTAGGCATAATCTATTTTTATATAGGTATAGCATTTGCATAGGGATAGAACTGTCTTTTAAGTTGGCCCCAGCTGCTTTTAATGAATGTTTTTCTCTGTGTAAGAAAACAATAAATGGAAGGTTTCTTCAAATGAGCAGTTCCTAGGCAGAAGCTTAACTGATGGATATGATCTGGACAGAATTTAAACAGATAGGGATAGCTGTTTTTTTAGTAAAGGGATATCTTTCTGGACATATCAAAAGTTAGGCACCTCCAAGTTTTATTTATGTTAAAGAAAATGTATTATGTAGGGCTACTGTAAAATTTATTCCCTGGTTAGCTAGTGAAGTTATACACTGTGCTAGCTTATGGAAGTATACTGTAGCTAGAAAATTTTGATACGTGATTTACTAATAAATGGCACTCAGTTCCTTCCTTCCTTGAGAGAAACACTAATGTACTAAGGGAAATTATTGATTTAACCGAGGAGCCAGTCCAGCCAGTATCTGTACATGGGATAAGGATGGTACACCATCTTGTGTTTCAGCTGAAGCAGCAAAATACTTGGGCTAGTCATGTCTGCAGCTGCACGATGATGCCCTGAATTGTTTTGTTTTACCTTGAGCAACACATAATGAGGTTCTACTCTAATCATCAAGCCAATAAAAAAAAAATACAGTGCTAGATTTTTCCTTCCTTTGATCTCTTGCATTTTTACAGCGATAATTCATAAGTATGTGTTTGCTCCATGTAACTTTTAAAATGTGCATAAAAATTAAATATCCTTAAGGGGTAAGAATTACTATTACAACTTTTCAGGGCATCACCTTTCAGCTAGTCATTAATACTCTGGGTTACATGGCGTCTCAGAAGTGCCGCAACCAGATGCTATCTCCTTGCACAATGCAATAAAAGGTGAAGTTAAAGTCATGGAATTATAATGGTGTGTTAACTTTATGTCTACAGGATTCAGAAGCAAAAGTCAATGGAATGCCAGTAGATGCAAGTTCTAATGAGCGAAAAGGTAAAACCTCCAGAGTTTTTGTTTGCTTGTTATAAACATCATCCGTTCTAAAGGGAGCAAACTTGAAATGTTTTATATATGAAGTCATGATATACTGGGACTTGGGTACATTTACAACAATAGTTTTCCATGAAAATTTAATTTTTGTAAGCGTAGTGGCATACAAAAGGCAAACAGGCTCTTATCAAGAAGTATTTGTAAAGAACTGTTAACAGCATTACAGCTGGTTATTTTATTCTGCATGACTGGAGGAGGTATGTGTGAGAGAGAGTGAGAGAGCAAGAGAACAGTGGGGTAAGAATGAGAGAGGAGAAATAAGATGCCAGCCACAGATGCAGGCAAAATGTCAGGAATACTCACAGCCCGAAAAACCCACAAAAACTATGCAGAAATTTAACACTAAACAATGTTTGGAGTGCAAACTATAACAAATTCATGGGATAATGCGCCTTTTGCTGTGCATGTTAATCTCAGCTTCATTCCTGGATAAAGGGCAATATTCTGAAAGACAAGGTGAAGTAATCAGTATTTCAAAATCAGACAAGACAGAATTCAAGTGCAAATCCTGTTCATTGAAATAAATCTACACTGTGCATTTGATTATGTTTCCCATATGACTTGGTAATGTGTCTTTCTAAAAACCTAGTCTTTTGAAGGACACAAAAACAGAATACCTTGGGCTGTAACAGAGAACTGGAGCATATGTCAGTGTGGGAACTGATCCTTGCAGTTCCCATTTATTTCTCTGGTATGCTAATGGTGACTGTGCACATGTGATCTTCTTCTTCAAATTCCAACATTAAAGCATGCATTAAGTATTTGAAGTGAAGCCTCCCACATCCAGAAGGCAGGTCCACATTTGCAGATCCAAGGGCACACAAGGCTGGTCCCTATGAAAGCTGACCAGAACTCATACCAGCTTCTTGAAAGACAGCTAGAATAAACAGTCTTTAAACATTAAGCTCATGAAAAAAAATTGATGTTTGGTCATAACAATTGAAATATTCTTTCACTCTAAAGATAATATTTACCTTTCGTTTCCACATTTTTGTATGCCATGGTTTATTTAAGGAACTCAGGCAATATTTGTGGAATTTTCATAGCAGACCTTTTAGGTAGTTTAGACAAAGGACTTTATCACACAGGGCTTGAAGAGTAGAATTAGAGCAGGATAACAGTACCGTATCACACGACACTGCTTCTGTGCAGTAGCTGGTGTGTAGTCCGTCCATTGCTGGATTGCTTCTTTTCAGTGATGGTTAAAAACCATCAGTGCTTCCGAACTGGCCTGCTTTTGTACTATTGATTCAAGCATAGTAAGTTCCTCCTGAAGCAGTTCTGATATGCAGACAGTCATATAATGTGAGTGGCCATGATTATGCTCTTCTCCCCGTCTCTCGCTATTCCCAAGCAAGCTATTTTTCTTTTTCTTTTCAATTTCTTTTCTTTTCTGTATTTTTTCTTATGTAATGGATTGCCATGATCATGCAGTTGTGCTAAAATAAAAATAAATACAGACTGAAAGGCATGTTGGAAAGGGGTTAGGGAAGGGAGGCAAGGTTATGGAGGCTGTTGTGAGGAAGGCAGAGGCCAGGACATAAGCAACACCATGGCGATTTGGAAGAGCTGTTTGTGGTGCCTTATGAGCCTGTGTGACAAAGTCCTAAAAGAAAAAGATTTACCATTCAGAGATAAGGACATGCCATCTGAGGAGTTTCATGAGAGATAAAGAATTTGAACCAAAGTTTTTGTAGCCCAAACCCCAGTTTTCCTAGCCCAAATTATTACCATGGCTGTATCTCAACTCTGAACTATGATGTAGAAAATAAGCGACAGTAGATTAAACTCTAGCAATGTTCTGAGAGCTGTGGTGCTAGCACTAGCACAAAAACCTGTGTAGCACAAGTGGTTAAGATGTTTATTTCAATGCAGCATCAGTTGGGTGCACTGAATAGTTGTTTATCCAGTGGACTCATACTAAATAAAACCGGATCAACCAGTCTGATCTATTTTGTATCTCCATATTTTTTTCCAAATAGACACAGAACCTATTTCTTTGAAAAACTTAAAAAGACGATCACAGTTTTTTGAACAAGGTAAAAACAAACAATCCCAAAACCAACATTTCATGTACTTTCATGAAATTGTTCCTCACTGTACATCCTTCTTAGCTAGTCTCTGGTGTTGGGTTCTAAAGTTTCTTCAATCATTGATTGTTGCATTCATGCCAAACTAGCTTAATCTGTTTCCATTCTTTTCCTAGGGTCATCAGGTTTTTCTTACAATTCATGGGTCTACCTTTGTGGTAATGGGCTTTGTTTTTTCCTCTGTATCTCAAACCTTTACACTCTTGATGTGTTCAAACGCTGCTCCCACTATGGGAAAGTGTGAAGTACAGAAACCTGTTCAGATGTCTAGTTTTTCTACAAAAAGTCACAATGCTGAGCAAACCACTAAGATATTATTGTACTGAATTTCTAAGCTGAAGGAGACTTTCAGATGTAACTTTATTCTTGATGTGATCTATACTTATTGTGAAATTGGCAAATTAGTGTGGAATAACAAAGAAAACATATCCGTCATAACAATTGGCAAATGTTGAAACACTTCCCTCTAAATAAATAAATAATGGAAATGGCAGGATTTCTCAGCTGTGAATGGTTTGTCACAGTCTTCTTCCAAGGCTGCTGCTGGTGTGCTTTGCATGTTACATCTCACTTTATTCATTTTCACTTCAATAATTTGCATCCAACTGTTTTATATATTCCAACATTTTTCTGCACCTGGAGTGTTTTGAAGTAGTGATTAAGATGACACATCACTTTTACTATAACATAATTTTATATTACCTTGTGTCTGTTTTTCTTGAATATGTACGGTAGATTTTTTTATAGTTGGTTAATTTTCTTGAAAGGACAAAATATTCTTCTGTATAAAAGATTAAAACCCTTTTAGAACTCATTTGGAAGAACCATAGTAATATGTGTCTGAGTAACTTGTATCGCTGGATGTGCTTTATTGGAATAAGGCAGGCATCTCCTCATACCTTTGGAGAGTCCCTTTATTGTGACACCATATTTATCTGAATGATTTACAAAGCCACTGCAGGACTGAATGGCAAATTTAATCTGAGGCTACTCATACCTGTCCCTCAGCTTCTCTGGTAATAATGGTAGTACTTTGCCAGATACAGGATGTGCTTCAGAGGAAAAGCCACTGGAAAATAGGACACTTGTTCTCAGTTTCCTTAGGGTTTGTTTCCCCATTATCATCATATTGGTTAGGAAATGCATGTCTGTTCTTTGTGCATATTCTGTACACCTTCTGTCATGATTTCATCTTCCATTTCAGGAACTCTGCATTCCACCCAAGTTCAAAAGGGCAACTTTTACATCTATAGAAAATGTATTCTCCCATATACCAATAGTACCCATTTATTGTTGTTTGGAAATGATGGCAAAAATATTGTAGTCCCCTTTGGTTTATTGTTTGTGAAGACATTAATGTTCTTCCACTATAACACAAGATTTAATGACTTTTATGTATTTATTTTCTACTAATAATATTGTAGGTATCATAGCAATTCTCTGAACATTGAGCAGTTCCTCCATTGGCAGATCCAGTATGAGGGGGGCAGGCATATTTTTATTGTTTTTTTCTATTAGGTTTTTTATTGTTTTAAATCCAAACTTCCTTAGGAGCCTTTTGCTGAAGAGTGATTTACAGATCCACTAAATCAAAATAAGACTATCAAAGAGCACATCATCCATCTGTTACATAGGGTTGGGTTTGGCACTACATAAAGGAATATGTAGGAAGATAACATAAAAGTTAAAAGTGGCAAACTACTACTGCTTGACAAGTGAAATATATGCTAATGTATGACCTCTTGTGGGAAGATAAATTTGTGTGCAGCTTTTTAAAAGAGAGAGTGTGATCACTGAATTCAAAAGTAATACATTTGCACAACCCATCAGCTCTGTGGTAAAAGTCCATTTTTATTAGGCATACTGGTGCATTATTTTTTGTGTGGCAAGGCCTTGCTTATCCAGATGTGGATTTGTACTTGCCACTTTCGTTTTTATATACATGAAGGTGGGGGCAGGGAAAGCATGTTGTATTGCTAAAGCTGAGACAAATAATGCTTTTACTGTAAAAGAAACAGCATTAAGCTGCATTCCTATATGTTAAAAGCTAGCTGTGCTATTCTTCCCTACGGTCCAGTGGAACCAGAGCTTGGAAAATGGTTTGTTTGGTTTTTGTTTTGGAGGGAAGGGTTGGGGTGGGAGCTCAGCTCTCAGAATCCTGGATCTGAAAGGTTCGCTGATGGAGGCTGGACTTGAAAGGTTTTTTCTTTGCTGAAGCTGAAGGATCTTGAATTCAGGCATTTGGAGTGGGTCTGTGCTCCAGTTTATTTTTGCACTACAATCAACAGACACCTTTTTCAAGATGAGAGAAGCAAGTTCTGAACTCAGTCTGGTCCTCTTGATATTGTCTAGGTTGGGAGGCAAGCTTTCCCAGTCTACTAGAGACTTCCTGTGTCTTCTGTTGTTCTCCTACTTTACTGGGCTTAGTATATGTTAGTGGTCACAGAATATCTTACTTTATGCTGTACCCCACCCCCCGTCTCTGGTTGTCTTCAAATATTGTATTATACCTTTTAGGGCATAGTGGAAAGCCTAGATCAGGGGTAGGCAACTTTCCCCTTTAGGGGCCAAGGGACTTCAATTCCCAGAAGCCTCAGCCATGTTGGCCAATAGTCCAATGTTGGCCAATAGCTCCTGGGATTCTGGGAGCTGAAGTCCCTCGGCCCTTAAAGGGGAAAGGTTGCCTACCCCTGGCCTTGATCCTACCCCATACGCACCCATACTCTCTCTCAGACACACACACACACACTCCTAGAACTTCTATTTTGATCACATAACATGGGCAGAGCTCTATGCAGGAGGAGTAGCTAGGAAAATAATAAAATATAAATTCCCTGATAAAATACTGCTCTAGCAGTCCCAGAGGCAGTTTGAGAAAAGGACTGATTCCTCCGAGTTTTCTTTTGATGTGATGGCCCTTCTACATACCATCACCATCTTATTGCTTTCTTTGTATAGCAGCTGTGCATGCCTGGTATGTCCAGATGATGGGAAAAAAAAAGCCACATCCACACCATAAACAAGCCTGTATAGTCTCTCCTGTTTCGTGTGACTCCAGACAGTTATTTGTTCATCTGAAGGTGCTTGCTGAGTCTTTGACCTGATAAAGGGAGCCAGGGGTCCCAGTGCAGCATTGTTATATCTTTTACAGTATCTTGTGGGTTACACTAAGACAGTTTTTTTTTTCTTTTTAAATACTCTCCTAACTACCTGAAATCTTCTAGGAGGCTCAGAACCTGCAATGCCTGATGTAAGTAATCCTGCTTTACTGTATAAGATAAATAGTAGTATAGAAATGTAACAGAATGCAGTGAGAATATGCTTCAACGAATGAAAATTAACAGAAAAACAGTTCTAAGATACGGTGATGTAATCTTTTGTAACAGACAGAAAAAGAAGTAGTTGTACATAATCTTAAAAATTATTCAAAAAATCCTCACCTCCCCCTCAAGAAAAATATTGCTCTCTCTCCACACCCTCACATCCACTTCAGGGCTAAAATAACACCTTTGTGACCAAAGCAATCTCTCAGATTTTTGTGGCATATGGGTTGCTTATTCAAATGATTTTTTCTCAACTTTGTGATCTTGGATGCTAATGTTAACTTTTATTTCTTCCTGGAATATCAAAAAAGGGTGTGTATGTGACAAATACAGGCTTTCCAAAGTCCTTTGGCCTCTTATGTGTAGACCTGGGATTGAGACCATCCTAGGAGGGGCAGGACGTTTCCTCCACCTGCAGCATTTCCTCTACAATCCACCCTTCACCTTCTTCTCTACTTCCAAGACTTAGGAGATTATCACACGGAGATAAGAAATGAGAGACAAATGGAATGCTTTCATCATGATCATGTGATTGCACAAACATTTTCACACAACATTGTGCTTATCCCATACTTCTCCTGTGAATAAAGTGGAATGCTCCTGTAATATCTTATTAATGCTAAACTCCTGTTAATAGCTTGTTGATAGCATGAATGAAGCACTATTATGAAGTTGTGAAAATCAATTACATTTCATTCATGCTATTGTGGAGCAATCTTTTCCCAGAGTGCATTTCGGTACAGGCAATTCGTTGTCATTGCCAAGATTGTTTTTGGAGTGGATTTTTCTCATATTTTGATGTGTAGTTTACAATTTTGTTTGAATTGTATGAAAATAATGTTGTAAAATATATCAATTTTATTTTGTTCTGCTCGGGACAGAACTATAATTTTCACACATGTGCAGTAGTGCTAAAACAGCACATGCACAAAATATTCAATAACGATATATTAATGATACAAGAATGGATGTATGTGGAATACAATTGCGTTTCTCTGTCATTTTTATATCGTCATTATTGCACAATTGCGCAACTGTGTGAAAATATCTATTGCTGTAGTGCTATTGTTCCATTATCTTCCAAATGGAATTGACTGTCGTGTGATAATCTCCTTAGTTTCTTGGTCAAATAAGTTGCATGAAGGTAGGGGGACGAGTAGAGGAGGAAGAAAGGTGCCAGAAAAGGCATTAATGCTTCCTTCCCCTCTCGCATTTTGGACATCTAAGGGCAAAGACCCACCCAATTCATCAGGAGGGGCCTCTTGTTGTGCCAGCCATTTCAGGAGGCCAGCTCTGTGATTGGTTGAGGCCACAGGAAGTCCTACCCCTTTCTGTGGCTCCCAGCCAATCACGGGATCTTGTGAGATCCCCCATCAGCCCCCATAATCTTGCAAGATTGTGTAGTCTTGGAGACTTGGGGCAAGATATGTAAGGACCCTCTCCACGTCGCTGCAAGCCAGGCAGCCGAGAGTCCCAGCCCAACTACCCTCAGCTTAGTATTTTTCATTACTACATTCTTCATTCATGTAGCATACTTCATTACGCTGGTCACCTTTGGGGGCCAGGGGGAATTTTTCCAGTGCATGGGTTTTTTGCCCTCCCTGGGGAAATTTAGTCTTAGTTAGCATTATATGGTGTTAGTTGTTCTCGGTGTAATCGATATGTAGTATGCATGTGTATTACTCTAGCTAGGTGTAACTTTTAGCTTTGTGATTTTGTGGTATTTTGCTGTGTCACAACTTGGATAGGGGCATCTAGGCACATACTTATAGTAGTCATGCTTTATAGTGAAATAACTTATTTATCATTATATGGTGATTACGATGGATGATTGATTTATGATGACAGCTTGTGATTTATGGCCTTATTAACTGATATGATTATTGTCAGGTGTTGTCCTATGAATGTTTTATGACATGATTTATAATCTGAATATTGACATATGATTGATTTATGGTGTGATTTATGACATAATTTATGACTTGATTTACAGCATGATTAATGACATGGGCATATACGCATAAATCAGATGGATAACAAACAATATGATTGATTATGATTTAAGGCTGTCAAACTGTGATTTATGACCCCTGTACAGATAAATAAAGTTGTGGCCTTTTATTACCCACAAAAGGCAAATGGGCTGCTTTGTGCCGGCAGAAGCACAAGTTTTGGGAATCCACATATCGTATTGATTATATAGTTCTGATCTAAAACCCTTCTCTGTTTGAGGGTTTTTAAAGAAAGCATGTATCTGTAGCTGAACTTTTGTTTCTAATATGTTACAGCTCCCAGTGCCACCCATCAGTGCTCCTAGCCGCTGGGCCTGGGATCAAGAAGAAGAAAGAAAAAGGCAAGAGAAGTGGCAGGCAGAACAGGAGCGTTTGCTTCAGGTGGGGATTTTAACTAGGCAATATCCATGACTAGACTTGGTTCTAGATTAACCTCAGAGATTTGATACCAAACTGTCTGTCTATTTATGCCAGCAACAAATACTCTTTATATTTCAACTTAATTTTTTAAAAGATGTTTGCTTGCTAAGCCTCAGAGAGCATATAGTATGCTATTTAGAACAGTTAAAGATAGAAACTCATACCATGAATGCTAAACAGTGTGCAGTTACAGTCATTAATGTGCTCTAAACCCTATTGATATATGCTTGCTTGGGAACAAATCCTATCATGTTCAATGGATATAATTCCCAAATAAGCAAGTTGTTGTTGTGTGCTTTAATTTCCAACTTATGGCAACCTTAAGGTGAACTATCATAGTTTTCTTAGAAGGATTTGTTCAGAAGGAGGTTTGAATTCCTTCCTATGAGGCTGAGAAAATGTTGCTTGCCCAAGGTCACCCAGTGGGTTTCCATGGCTGAGTGGGGACTTTAACCTTGATTTCTCAGTATCCTAGTCCAACACTCAAACCATTATACCACACTGTCTTGTAAGCAAATAAGCATACTTAGGATTTAGTATCTTAATATATTTCTCATTTTCTCTTTAGAGTAGAGAGATTCTTTTGCAAAGCATGCATATTCTTAATATTTTCTTATGTAATCTTGATGTTCATGATTTCAACACAGTTATCAGATTTATCATTGTAAAACTTGCATGTAATTTTTCAGAGAAATTCCTAAGAACTAGTCACTTAACAAAATGTGTTAGAAGTCTGACATCCTGACATCTATTTTTGGTCCCTAAGCAGTAGTTAAGACCAATCATTGCTGCATCTTATTAGAAGAAGTGGCTCTCTTGTCTGTGGGAGAAATAAAAGTTAAATCAAGAAATACCCCTATATCTTTCATATTTTAGACAGTATATGGATCAGTATCATATAGTAGAGTACAATGTTAATACTGCATAATTTTTGTCATCATTGTAACCTAGAAAGAATGTGCCTCTAGGTATTTGCAGAGTCTCCTTCCTCACTCCTGAGATGCCACAGTCAGTTTTCATAATCCTGGATTTAAGTTAAGAATTTTGAGGAGAGAGAACCAGAAATTTGAAAATGAGAACTTGATTTTGGCCCCATTTTTTAAAAAAAATATATTCATGAGCAGGGTTATATAAAGAATGCCATGGCTAGCTTGTAGTTTCTATTTATTTACACTTCCATAGAAATCAAAGGATACGATGCTTGATGGCTTTCCTGCTTAGGATTTATCTTGTACTCTCCAATGCACATACAGTTTGTATTTGTTCTGAAAGAAAATAATAGTTCAGATGCTAGTGTAATTAAATGTTTTTGTACTTTCTTTTTCAAACAAGGAAAAATACAAGCGTGAACAAGAGAGGCTGAAGGAAGAGTGGCTGAAAGCTCAGCAAGAGGCAGAAAAAGAGAACACCAAATATTTAAATGAGGTGAGACCTAATTCTTTTGTGGTTTGACATTTTTTGAAACAAAATAATGATGATGAAATACCAGTGTTAATATTACCAGTATTAGCAATCACCCTTTTGTTGTTAACTACACTTGAGTCAACTTTGACTCATGGCAACCCTGTAGATGGGACACCTCCAACATCCCCTGTCCTCCACTGCTCTGCCAGTGGCCTCTCTGATTGAATCCAGCCATATAGTGTAGTCTTCCTCTCTTTCTACTATCTTCTGCCTTTCCTAGCATTATTGTCTTTTCTAATGATTCATGCCTTCTCATGATGTGTCCAAAGTACAACAGCCTCAGTTTTGCCATCCTGGCCTCCAGGGAGAGTTCAGGCTTGATCTGTTCAAGGACCCATTTATTTATCTTTTTGGCTGTCCACAGTATCTTCAGCACTCTTCTCCAGAACCACATCTCAATTGATTTTATTTCTATCTGCTGTCTTCGTTGTCCAGCTCTCACATCCATACATGGTGACGGGGAATACGATGGCTTGGATGATCCTCACTTTAGTGTTCAGATCAATATCTTTACACTTTAGGATCTTGTCCAGTTCTTTCATACTTGCCCTGCTCAATCCTAGTCTTCTTCTAATTTTATGGTTGTAGGCTCCATTCTGATCAGTATTTAATCCAAGGTAGAGGAATTCTTTGACTATTTATATCCCCACTTTTCCTCCAGTGACTTTAAGGCTGTGTACCAGTTTCTTCCTCCACTGACTAACCTCACAACAAATCTGGGAGGTGGCAGGTCAGTGAGAGGAGAGAGCTCCCAAAGTAACCTTTGGTGATTGGAACTGGCTTCCAAATATTAACAACCATGTTTGTCTTTTAGGAGGTATGGAAACTCCAAATGGGAGCAGTTTAATACGAATGCTATTGTTGTTGTTGTCCACTGCTGTTAAGTTGATTTTAATCTATGATGACCGTATGAATGAGAGACCTCCAAGTCAGTCTATAATCAACAGCCCTGCTCAGGTCTTGCAGACTCAAAGCTGTGGCTTCTTTAACTGAGTCTGTCTATCTACAATGCAGTCTTCCTCTTTTCTTGCATTCTTCCACCTTGTTAAGCATTAATGATTTGCTCTAGGACCCATTTATTTCTCTTTTTGGCAGTTTAGGGTATCAACAGCTCAGATTAGTTAATTCTGTTCCTATCAGCCTTCTTCACTGTCCATGTTTCACAACATGTAAATCATCTGTGGCCATTATTTTTGTTTTGTTAATGTTCAACTGTAAGCCTGCCTTTGCACTTTTTTCTTGGTTTTCTTCTGTGGTTATTCTAAGTCTTTACTATTTTCTGCTAGTAGTATAATGTTATCTGCATATCTTAAAAATTATTGATGTCACTTCTTCTAATTTTCACACCTTCCACCTCAGATTCTAATCCCGCTTGCATATGGTATGCTCAGAATACAATGAAACAAACAGGGTGATTGAATTCAGCCCTTTCTGATTCCCTGCCAATTGGAAATCATCCTGTTTCCCCATATTTTGTCCTAATGATTATTTTTTTGTTCTGAGTACAGGTTGCATATCAGGATACTCAAATGTTGTGGTAAACCCATTTCTTTAAGAGAGATCAATTGTGTTTTCATGATCTATACTCAAAGGCTTTGTTATAATCTATAAAGCACAGGTGGATTTTTTTCTGAAATTATTTCTTGTGCTCTATTATTTAACTAAGTTTGCAATATAATACCTCATACCTCTTCCTCTTCTGAATCTAGCTTGGACATCTGGCATATCTTACTCCTTTTCTGGTTAAAGATACTCCTTATCTGGTTAAAATACTTCGCTGTAGAATTATGAGCATCACTTTGCTTGCATGGAAGATTAATGCAATGGTCTTGTGATTACTGCAGTCCCTGATGTCACCTTTCTTGGGGATCGAAATGTATATTAAGCATTTCCAATCTGCATTGTTTGCAGTGGATCTAGCGGTTAAGGTGCTGACTCTGTTGACTGCAAGATTGGCAGTTTGGCAGTTTGAGGCCTGCATGCTGCATGATGGGGTGAGCTCCCATCACTAGTTCCAGCTTCTGCCAACCTAGCAGTTTGAAAGCATGCAAATGCAAGTAGATAAATAGGTACCACTTTGGTGGGAAAGTAAACAACGTTCTGTGCAATCATGCTGGCCCCATGATCACAGAGTAGTCTCTGACAACACTGGCTATCCAACATAGTAACTGAGAGGAGCACCACCCCCTATGGTCAGACACGACTTGACAACTTTGTTAAAGGGGAATATCTTTACCTTACCTATAGCAGCATTAGGGGGCATTGAAATTTTCTGGGTTCTTTCAGGCTATAACCACAGACTTACCCTCACTTGAGGCTTCCAAGCAAAGGATGGATTTTTTGCAGTGAGCAGTGGACTAAGCTAGATGGATTTAATAAAACAAAACATACCCTCCATCTTCCATTTTCATATGTCTTGTTCTTGCCCCTTCTTTTAGGAGCAGACTATATTGAACTCAAATACAGTATCTGTAATTGCACCAGAACCACCTGCTTTCTCATGGGGGACAAATGGAGATGACAAGCCTGACTATTCTGATGCTGGTAGACAGTGGGAAGAGGAAAGAGAACAGAAGAAGAATGAAAAAGAACAGACACGTCTTGAGGCACAGAGGTTGCAAGAAGCAGCAGCAGCCTTGCGAGCAGAACAGAAGAGGAAGCTCCAGCAGTTGCAAGAAGAAGCAGCCTTGCAAGCAGAACAAGAGAGGAAACTCCAGCAGTTGCAAGAAGCAGCAGCCTTGCAAGCAGAACAAGAGAGGAAGCTCCAAAAGCTGGAACTAGAGAAGGAATATAATGTATGGGACACATCATATGATGCAGAGGGATCAAAGTATAAGGAAGAGGCAGAACAGAAACCACAGATGGATCAATTCAAGGATGTTTCAGTGAAAAGATCCCAGTATCAAAGGTCTGCATTACATTTTGAATGCATATATTTGCTACAGATTTGGAAAGTGGTGATGGTATACCCATTCATAAATCTATGCATGTGCATTAATATATTTATGCATGTAAAGAATAATGGATAAAATAGATCAGTAGACTTAGCATAACTACTGAAATGCTAAATATCAGTTCAATTCGTTCAGTTTTTATTGAGGATTTATATGAGCACTGCTTCTCCATAACACATAACAAGCAGTGTGATCTGCTATTTTTTGTGATTTATTTAGTGTGGTATAAGGAATCATCTCTATTCTGAAAACAATATGAGGAACCTGAAGTATTTTGGTGAAGATTTCTAGAAAAAAAATATGACCTCTAAAATTGGGCCTGGGGTGAAGTGTGCTATTATTGTAATGGCATCCAAGGCAGGAAGAGCTGTCGGGTGAGGCTTACATTGAGGTCTGAAGCAGCCTTCTGTTAGGCATTAGATACTACTGGAAACAAAATTGTTTTTTCCATGATTTCCTGGAGGTGCATGCTTGCGGTAACATCCAAGACCTAATGGAATCCTTGTCACAACATGTAGTTTGAGCCTTCTCTGTTTTCCCCAATTGCATCTGGGATTGAGGAAAAAATACATTCATCTCTCTACATTTGTGGCTTTGACTTTTGTAGATTTGATTATTCACGGATTTTATTAATATGTTCTCTCTAGGAATATCTAAGCCCTCCAGTGCAACTCTATGGTCAACTTTAACCAAAAGTTGCACTGAAGGACCTAGAGATTCCTAGAGAGAACACTCTACTGTAGCTCCTCCAGCACAATTTTATGGTCAGTGTCTGGCAAATGTAGACCACAGAGTTGCACTGGAGGACCTAGAGATTTCTGGAGAGGTGTTCTCTCAGGTAAAAACATAGTGCTTTTGTTATTTGAGGTTTTTCCACATTCGTGGGGGTCCTGTGCCCCTAACCCCCATGAATGTGGAGGGATGAGTATTTTGTTGTCCAAAGTATTCACATCATTTAGATTTCTGTCTCATCACTAAACCATAGCTAACTTTGCCACAGCTCTGTCTGTCCTGCCCTCTTGTACTAAATTATTTTGTAGCATGGGGATAAACTGGAAGAATGAGTCACCCTGTCCCATTACCTCATTTAAAACACTTCAGATTATCTCTTCTTCATGATGCTACATTGAGTGAGTGATTTGCAGAAGGACTGTTTTGTTAAGCTCTGCATTCACAGGCTACAGCCACAGCATTGTCAGGTATGCCGCCAGCAAAATCCTGATCTGAAAACTGTTACAGCTACTGAAGCAAAATTTGCCATTGAAAAGCTGGATTAAATATTTGCCATCAGCTGTATTTCGACATTCCTGAAACAGCTGATTGTCAAATACTAATTATTTGTTTTATGGTCTGCAAGTCAGTGTATGCCTTTTGTAGACAGATGATAGAAAAACCAACTTGGCTTAAAAGGATAGATCTTAGTTCAGATACTGCAGAGTTCATGAGGGTTTGTGTGGGTCTCATAGTATATACGGACCCTAGGGTGTGTAGAGCTTGTCTTTCAGGAGGATCATGGCAACCAGGTGGGTCATATGCTGTAAGGACCATTAATGTTTATTTCTGTGGCTGCTGGTGTCACGAGGAAGGATTTCCCATCTTGGGGCAAATAAATAATAAGCAGGTCCTGAGAAGTTACTTTCTTGCTGAATTAGAATTCACCCAGATGTCTTCCTGAAATTCTCCTGTGATACACAAACAGCTGATGGAAAAGAGTAAATTCTGAAAATGCCATTTTGTGTCTTATATTATTTTGCACATTAGTTGTCTTTATAAGTACTACTACTAGTGTCAGTAATATTACATGTCTTGTGAGATGAATGGCACTAGCAGTACAAGTGCTTTTCAATTGTACCAGCAATTTCCATGAAACATCTCTTTTCTGCATTCATCCCTTTATACTTAAAATGTATTACAGTGCATGGCTTTGGCTTTCATCTTATAGAAGCAATTAATTTCTAAATTGCAAATGCTAAAAACTAGGCAGTTTGCATTCCTGCTAATAATCAAGCTGTGGCCATACATTGTGCATTAAAGAACAGATCTGACTTCCAAATCTATCTTCTATTTCTCCTTGAGTTTCCTGTTTCAGGGCTGCAAATCTGGGTCTGCAAGAATTTCCTGTTCAAAAGATAGGAAACTATTGTTCTTGGTGCAGTATCATGTTGTAACACAAGCCAAATTGGTTTCTTATATAACCTATTTATTCTTATGTATATTTATTGCAGACATTATGAAGCAACAAGAAACTCTGATGAGCAGCCAAGCTACTTCAGTGCTGATAGGTAAAAAATGTCTGCTGCTTGCTGTAATAAATTTGCTAAGTACTTTAAAGAGAAATGTGCTCACATTTGCATAGAACTTGTTGCCACAGTTGTCATGGAATCTAGGGAAGTATCCGCAGTGTGCCATCTGCTCAGTTTTCTTGAGACAGTTTCACTTGTTGCAGCCTGATGATGTGGATAAGACTCTTGAATCAGTCCCTCCCACTTCATGCAACCTTGACCCTTTCCCATCTTGGCTATTAGGATTGAGCAGACATAGACTGATTGGGTGGGTCTGAGGGGTGATAAATCCCTCAATATGTCAGGGGGAGGTGCCTGCTGCCTTGAAGGAGGCTGTAGTGCACACTCTGATGAAGAGGATCTCCCTGGATCTGGGAGTATAGGAGAACTACTGCCCTATCACCAGTATCTCTCATGTGAGCAGGGTGCTGGAATGTGTGGTGGCTAGGCAGCTTCAGATGTTCTTGGAAGAAACAGATTATCTGGACCCATTTCAGTCTAGTTTCAGGCCAGATTTTGAGACAGCCTTAGTTGCTTTGACTGATGACCTACTCTGGGGGAAGAGAGTGTGACTCTTGGTCTTCCTGGATCTCTCAGCACCTTTCAATATTATTGATCAGGGCATCCTACTGGACAACAGGTTCCAGTGATTGGAGGTAGGAGGCACTGTGTTACAACAGTACCACTCCTATCTAATTCTGGGATTCCTGTTCAGCCTCATGGCCATTGCATGATGGAGCACTACAGATTTCTGTCTTGTCTCCCATGCAGTTCCATATACATATAAAACCACTGGAGGAGATCATGAGGAGTTTTGGGATTGGGTGCCACTAGTATGCTGATGATCCTGTGTTCTGCTTCTGCTTGTCATCAGCTGAGGCTGTGCAGGTACTGGACCAGGTACTTCCTGGATGTTGTAATGTGGGCCAGTATACTGAAATTGAGTCTCAATAAAGCAGAAGCTCTGTGAATTGGCAGTTCTTGGGTCGGGGAATTGGTTAAGATACCTACCCTGGATGAGGTTGCACTCCCTCAGAAGGAGCAGGTGCATAGCTTGGAAGTACTTCTCAATCCATTGTTGACATTGGACGTGCAGGCGGACTCGATGACTGGCTTGGGGCCAGCTTTGACTGGTCTGCCAACTATAGTCTTTCCTGGACAGGGATAATTTAGCCACAGTAGTTCATGCACTGGTAACTTCCTGAGTAGATTTTTGCTGTGCATTCTTCATGGGGCTGCTTTGAAACTTCAAGTAGTGTAAAATGCAACAGCTAAATTGCTGACTGGAACACTGTTCAAGAACCACATAACATTGATTTTAAAGGAATTGCACTGGTTGCCAATATGCTTTCAGTCAGAATTCAAAGTGCTGCTAATGATAATTATTGTATATACTTGGCCTATAAGTTGACCTCATGCTGAGGGCAGGTTTGGGAGCCAAAATTATAGATTTTGATAGGACCCATGGCTAAGTCAGAGGCAAAACTTAGGAGAATGTAATGAAGGATCTAAAAGGTGAAGCAGAGGCCAGAGAACTTACAAAATTTCAGCAGGCATAACTGTTTGTGCTCACTCTAAAGGCAGGATAGATGAGAAAGTAGAGGGGTTCAGTGCTTCCAGAACAGATTACACTCTTGTCTTTCACCGGGGGATGGTTCCTTTTTAAAATAAGAGCTAAAGTACAGTACTTACATTGACCTGTGGATAAGTCGACTTGGGTTTTGGGGGTCAATTTTTTGAGTAAAATTTCTAGACTTACACATGAGTATATGCAGTAAAACCCCAAATGGTTTGATACCTTGGTACTTGAAGGAGCACCTCTACATATGCCTGTCCTGTCTGTGAATTGAAATCTAATTGAGGAGCCTTCTTCTGTGTCCTGCTAGTAGAGCTAATACATCGTGGGAGAGGGCCTTCTTTGCAGTGGTCCCCCAGTTGTGGAATACTCTCCCCTCGGAGGCCTGGTTGGCACCAGTACTGGCATCATTAAGGCACCAAGTCAAAATAGGTCTTTTTTATTAAAGCCTTCAGGCCTAATTGATTTTCCCTAGTTTGTGCACATGCTATGCTTGGCACTATTTTTTACTGTCTATTTTTAAACTAATAATTGATTTCATACATTTTTAGTGTTTTAAAATTATTATTTGTTGTAAGATGCCCTGAGATCTTTGGATATAGGGTGGAATATAAATATTCAAATAAATAAATATACTGCTTTTAATAAATTTAGTTAGTGTCGGATTAGAATATAAGAGTAAATTATTTTATGGTCTCCTCCTACTGAGAAACATAATTACAGAATAACATGTATTCCTTTAATTCTTTTCTAGTAGTTCTTATAATTATGTTCCTGCCTACTGAAATAATGATTGTTTCGAGAAATGTTGTATTCATTGTTAATCTTTAATGATGAAGCTAATGAAAGTGCCTTGACATCTTAAACATCAGTGTGTTAAACAATGTTAGTAATGTATCTATCATTCTGAGCATTTTCCTATGATTGTATTGCAGTTTTATTGTATAGATTTTTTAATTTCAAAATGTCCATCAGTGGAAGTTTGGTGGCCAAGATGTCATTTCAGCAGTGTTGCCTTAAATTGTAACCATTGTAAAACAAGTTTGCAATAAGGGTTTTAATTTCAGTCTGTAGGTTTTTAAAATAGAGACATGCATACATTAATACTGTTCTGGAAGTTTATCATTAGATGTTTCAACAGAAGGGCACTTTCTAGACTAAAGCAGCTTAGTAAGAAAGCAAATCACTTGAGTTACTATTTTTTCTTCTTCAGTCATTGTCATCATTATCACATCACTGTTATTATTGCTCTAATTGCATCATGTTTTTTCATAGCTTGTTCAACCACATGGTTGTGAAATCTAAATGATGAAAAACAAAGTGTGGGTGTGTAAGCACATAGAGATACTGATGGTGCCAAAATGCTTTGAGTTTCTTTATTCATCTATTATCTCTGTTAACATATACATCTTGGAAGAATTCAAGTCAAGTCAAGTCTTCCACATGTATTTATTAGATTTATTCATATGTTGCTATCTGTAGTGGAAGAATTTTTTTTCCTGTTAGTATCCATTTATTTTCTTGGTTCCTCATTTCCATCTAGTCTTCCATATTCTAGGGCTATTCCTTACCAAACCAAAGTTATGGTAAAATATTCAAGAATCCTGTTCAGTAGCCACCAGACTGTCCTAAGATTCGTATTGACTTCGCTAAGCATTTGCTTAATGCTCCTTCCTGATTGTGAAATGAAACAAAATTATGCCTCATCAAAATAAGTTAGGTCTTTGTCAAAAGATGTACATGTAGTATACCTTGGTTATCATAGTAGATTAAGTGGGGGGACATTCTGCCTTTCCAGGACACCTCTGTATTCATGTGCATGCTAATTTCCATATAGCAGAACTTATAAGTCACCAAAAGATGTTCCATTCCTGATCCTTTAGTGTCCAAATGCAACTGTATGTGTGCCAAGGTATTGTGCTTATGCACTTGTAGTCTGTCCATACAATTTCCCTCTCTGTGTTACTGACTCAATATTTTTTAAAAGTTCTTTTAAATATATGTAATTTCTTAATTATTTCTAGGAATAAATCCCGATCAACTACAGATCTAGATGATCATCATGCCAATAGAAGTGGTGAGTGCTATAATCTGTAAATGTAATATTAGAACAAAAACATTAGAAATGAGTGAAGCCTGTTGGTTTCTGTTAAATATAGTTGGGAATACTGGATTATTTTGCTGATAACCACACAGAAAGCCTAGATTATTACAAGACTGTGATCCCACTGTTGGGCCTTCTCTACATGTACACATAGATAACAGCTGTCACCTGTGTGAGTATGCCAGTCAGTGTTATGCATTATTGAACACTATGCTCTGCTAAATTACTGGGTGAGTCATAACTTATCTGCTACTAACAACCTTATCCACATGAATAGATATAGTATTCCCTTGGTATATGCTGGGATTTTGTTCCAGGACCCCCTGTGTATACCAAAATCCATGGATGCTCAAATCCTGTTATATACAATGGGACAATAAAATGATGTCCCTTATATATAAAAAATTGGCAAAATCAAGGTTTGCTTTTTGGAATTTAAATATATATGTATTTTCAAGCCATGGATAGTTGAACCTATGGATGCAGAATCCATAGATACAGAGGGCTGACTGTATTTACTTTCCAAATGCAGGCAGAATGCTTCACCTTATAAACCAAGACTGATACTTTAATGAACATAAACTAGCATGCATTGTAAAAGAGATGTTCATTTTATTATTTTCTCTGCCCTTCACATCTTCAGTACAGGTGTGATTTCAGTATCTAAGCTTTTTGTTGTTATTGTTGTTCAATATAGGTATGAAAAACAAATTTTCTGAGCAATCCTGGAATACTGGTGACTCACAGAAAAGGTCTCAGAAAGAACATGGTTTGTCAGCAGCTGAACTGGAAAGGCAACAGATTCTTCAGGAAATGAGAAAGAAGACACCCCTTCACACAGACAACAGCTGGATTAGGCAACGCAGTTCCAGCATGCATAAAGAGCCTGTTAGTCTACCAGGCAGTAAAATGAGAAGGTAATAGACACTCCAGGGCAAATTCACTTGATGTTGCTTGCTGAGCTTCATGATGCTCAAGCCATTCTAGAACTATGACTTACTAGTTTTCAGTGCTAACATTCAGTCAATATTTTCCACATGTTTATTTATTTATTTTTTAAATCTCCCAAGTATAGTGATAGATCACCGATAGTGGCAATAAACAGATCTTTTGTTTGATTTGTTGATGCTTCACTAAGTCAGGATATGAATGATTGTGTTTCTGATTCTTCTGCCTATTTGAGATGAGTTCACATAAACTGTTGAGAAAAAGCTGATGCATTCATCCCCTTAATTAATCAGACATCTTGGCTGGGATTGAAAGAGTGAGACCAGAGAGCCACATGATATTTATTTGTTTATATCCTGCCTTTCTCCCCAAACCAGGAGTCACTGTGGCTATCGTAGCAGGAAATGCTACAATACCTATTCTATTCTGTTGAGATGATATTTCTATATGATGTCAGTAGGCATTTCTGTTGTAACTTAAGATCATCAGTGACAAAAGGGGTGTGAGAGGTTTACATTATTATTTGGTGAAAATAAATTAGCCTTGACACAATGTACTTTCTCTGAATTAGATCTGTTTCAGCTTCTTTCCAAGGGCTTGGGCATGTCCAGTGGGATAACCTCTTGATTTTCTTTGAACAGAAGATACCCTTGCTCATGAGCTGCTTTTAAAGGTTCCTTCTACTTCATTTCTTAAGGTTACCATAAATACTCAATTATGAGCTGAGAAATTTATACCCCAAAATTGACCCTAAAATCTGGGCTCAACTTATATACCAGTTGATACAGTCACCATGGATTGAAATCAACTGGAGGACAGTTAGCAACAACAACAAACAGTAGTATTGCTCATAAAGCTCCTTTAAAAAGACCCGATGCCCCTCTCTCCGTGCTTCGGCAATAATTGCTGAAAGAGCTGCAAGGCACGAGTGTGTGTGTGTGTATGTGTGTGTGGTGATTCCCTTCTCAGTCCTATCTCCAAACCTTTCCTCCGCCTCTCTGCATTTCCCCTCCACTTTGAAGCCAATTTCCAAACCTTTCCTCCTCTTTGCATTTCCCCATTTCCCCTCCACTGTCAAGCTGATCTCCAAACCTTTTCCCTCCACTTTCAAGCCAATCTCCAAACCTTTCCTCCTCTTTGCATTTCTCCATTTTACCTCCAGTTTCAAGTCTATCTCCAAACCTTTCCTCCTCTTTACGTTTCCCCTCCACTTTCAAGCCAATCTTCAAAACCTTTCCTCCTCCTCCTCCTCCCCTGTTTGTATTTCATCATTTCCCCTCCACTTTCAAACTGATCTCCAAACCTTTCCTCATCCTCATCCTCTTTTGCATTTCCCCATTTTCCCTCCACTTTGAAACCAATCTCCAAACTTTTCCTCTTCCTTGCATTTCAGCATTTCCGCTCCACTTTCAAGCCAATCTCCAAACCTTTCCTTCTCCTTGCATTTCACCATTTTCCCTTCACTTTCAAGCTGATCTCCAAACCTTTGCTTCTTCTCCTCCTCCTCCTCCTCCTCCTCCTCCTCGCATTTCCTTTGAAAACCAAGCTTCTCTTTTCCCCCCTCCACTTCCACTTCCAAGCTGATCTTAAAACCTGTCTCTTAAATTCTACCCTTGACTTATCCACAGGCCATATCAAAATCCATGGTTTTGGCCTTAAAACCTTCCCTTAACTTATACATGAGGTCAGCTTGTACGTGAGTATATACTGTAATGTTCAAGAAACTCAAGCCAAATAGCTCTTTTAGTGTAGAGACGTGGTTATACTTCTGAAGTACATACCCTGCCCACACCACTGGGCACAGTTTAGTTGTTCTGCCTTTTTTAATCCCTACAATGATAAGATGTATTTTGTTATAACCTTTTTGTTCCAGGGGTGAGAGTTTAGATAATCTTGATTCTTCAAAACCAACATCCTGGAGGCCTCATTCTTGGATGAGTCAGTCTGCCTCTTCAACATCTTTATCATCTAATCAAGATTTTAGTCGCCATGTGCCTCCTGTGGTGTCCACTTCAAATCGTGCCTACATGCGCACTCCCTCTTCCAGCCTGCCATCTCCTTCAGCCAATTCTATGAAAAGCTCATCCTTGCCTCATATTCTCCCATCTACACCATCCCCTGGTCCCCGGGCTCAGTCACCAACTTCTGTTTCTCAGTCTGGAACACAACAACGCAACAGGTATGATATGCGTCTGCTGAAAACCATTGGTACAGGGTTTTGTTTTTGTTGGTACAGAGTTTTGGTATGGTTTTGTTTTGTTTCGTTTCGTATAAGTAACATTACAGAGAACAATGCATGGAATTCTGTTCCTTTCATGCAGAAAACAAATACAGGTATTATTTGTAAACTCCACAGCTCTACAATGAATTCATAATAGCACAGAGTGTCTTTTCCCCATCTGAGGCCTTCCAGATTTTGTCAGATTCCAGCTTTCATCAGCTTCAGCAAGAATGGCTAGTAGTCAAGGATGATTAGAGCTATAATTATTTGTAATGCCATATCGACATCATCTGAAGGACCACAGATTTCCCATCCCTGTAGTAGACTGTATTTTGTGCTTGTCATGCCTTCCTTGCTCTTTGGAATATGTAGGTCTTTGTGTGCACATTTTTAAATGGATTGTGATATGAAGTCATGTGGTTGCATAACTCATCTGTTATTTGAAAATTGCATAAATAGCTAACGAGTGAAATTCAGCGAGTCCCCTTCCACTGAAAAAAAGCTTCCATCAGCAGAACAGATCTACTCAATATAGCTCTGGGCACAGACTCTCCATGGCAGAATAGCAGAACTGGGTTGGGGTATGTAGGGGGGATATAATATAGAGTGTCTGAAAGGTTTTACAATATTAGGGTTTTGTCAGTAGTAGGTCCATTTGTTGGCTACACAAAATAGCTGGCCAGAAACATTTAATGGTTTTCAGACACATGCCTAGTATGGCCTTTTAAACATTTAATTTGTGTGGGGTTTTTGTGTGTTGTGTGTGTGGGGGGGTGTTAAAACATTTTCACATGGTCTAACTTGTGGATGATAAGATCTGTCTCAAAATATTGCAGTAAATATTTGTTAATATTAATACAAGTTAATACTTGAATCCAGATGTATGAATTACATTTTAACATGGAGGAAAAAGCATATAATTGACTCAGTACATGGTATTTGTGCTGCTTTATTCACCCATGAACAAAAAGGCAAAGATGCATTTTAAACAGTATTTAATTTTGGACATGGATGCACACAGCATGTTATTTCACCCCTCCTTGTTCCAGGTTGTTGAACACTGATTAATACAGTGCATTTTGTTTTGTATGAACAGGTTTGCATTATATAAATGAACAGAAACATCTTTCTCTTACTACTATTCAATTCTGGTATTAGCCTGTCTGATCTGAGATTACACCATGGTAACACCAGGTCAGACAATGTGGTATAGCTTATCATTTGTTCACTTAAAAAAAAGAGAAAAATATGTGGGTTCTGCATTGAAAGAAGTGTGTGAGCCTAGCAAGGAGCTCCCAGTTTCCAGACTGTTGGCGATCAGCAAGATGATGTCTGATCTTGGCAGCAGTATTATCCACAGAAGTTTCATATGGCATGACTTCAAAGGTGGTTTAAGTTGTACATCTCAGCCTAATGTCATGGTGCCTAAAAAGATACAGCTGTTAGGATTTGGATAGCACTATTTTGTAATACACATTTATAGCCATTCCTCACAGATAAAGAATGAGACAGGAGCATAAACCATATGTTACTATTTTCTAAATTTAGTAATGTTTTGGACTGTTAAACAATTTATATTAGGACAATGTTGCTGATGCATTAGATTTAAGTATTTTGCTTAATTCCTCAATTTTTTCTTCCCCCCTCCCTTTCTAGATGGTAATTTTCCATTGTAGGACAGCAACTTTCAGATTTCTTCTAGCAATCTTGGGACTTGGGTTCTTTGCTTATTCTATCACAATGCTTTCATTTCATTTATCTTCTTCTAGTTTTCTAAAGCCTGTTTCTCAGCCACCTTCTTGTTCTGTACTTAGGTCGGTCAGTGGAAAGCGAATGTGTTCATACTGTAGAAACGTTCTGGGCAAAGGAGCAGCCATGATCATCGAATCTCTTGGTCTTTGCTATCATTTACATTGTTTTAAGGTGAGAGATGGGCAAAACGCCATGGAGAAGCAGGAGCTTTGTTTTGCAGCTTGCATATTGGGACATGTAGTTATGGGCTTTGCTAATTAGCTAGGTCCTATATTTGTAAACTGATGCAGCAATTTTGTCCATATATTGCTTTATAGGGACATTCAAATGATTAACTCTTGATAGATTTGTCATTAATATTTTACAATTCACCCTCTTGCCAGTGTTCTCATGTTGCACAGATCAGAATTAGCATCTGACATGTGAGGAATCACATATTTTCAGCGCTTCTTCGATCCTTTGCATTAACATATAATAAGGGTAGTTAAAGGACAGAGGAAGTAATAATATTTTCCCTGCTTATGACTTACGAATCCCTTGCTCATAACCCTGTATGTGCACTGTGCTTGTTATGTGGGGCTTTCCTTCAAATAATCAAGGTGGGCTGGCAGAAGTGGCAAGGCCTTTTCAGTAGTGACATCCAGGAACTCCTTCTTCGGTAAGATTTGATAGGTAGCAAATATATTTTATTGCATTGAGCCTACAAGATTAAGTGGATTTTAATGCAGCTTTATTTGAAAAAACAACAACACACCCCACTATTATACTATTGCTTCAGTATTATACTATATATTTATGTATTTTTAATAGATTGAAATCTATATTGGTTATATATGCTTTAGGCCTTCTGAGAGTTTAAAAAAGCCCATGTTGTAGGGCCTTGTAAAGATACATTCACCCAATTTTGTAATAGTTATATAATATTAAAATAGTACTTCAGCCAGCAGAATCTCACAACCATTAAAACAAGGTTTTAACAAAACGAGCCTTAAATATTCCTTAACATTGCAACCTTATACTTAGATCCATGGTTAGGAGTGAGCCCCATTGACCTCAGTGGGACTCACACCTAGAAAATAATGTGTACAATTGTAGCCTAAACCTTCTTCTGAAGATTGCAAAATATGTACCTTTGTTTAATAGAAGGATTGAATAGAGTGATTCGTATTAATCTGTGAGCCTGTGAGGCAGGAGAAGCCATCTTTTGAAAGGTTTTCAGAGTAGGAAACTAACACAAGCAGAAGAAACCACTTCCTACCTGGGAAGAAAAAACCTTGGCATTATAAAGTGGCTTCAGCAATTAATGCTTAAAACTTAGCATGGGTATCATCAGAAATATAAAGTTTGATCATGTGGCAGGCCCAAGTACGGAAGGTCAGCAAGGGACCTGGGTGTGACCCATCAAAACTGCATAGTGCCAAATTTTTGGACTTTTGTGCCATATAAATTTATTCTGTTTCAGATCACAAGCCTTGAATAACTAATCCCTGGATTGTTCCTCTTCTCTGCTTAGATTTTGCAACTCTTTAGACGCTTGCTTTATAGCATTACAATCTCTACAGGACAGCGGCATATTAACATACTAATACTTTTTTGTTCAAGTGGGCCAGTGGTTCAGATTTCACATTCTGACCATCATTGCCATGATTGCTAATTGTGTTTTTTTCTTCCCTGTGTAGTGTGTTGCATGTGAATGTGACCTTGGGGGCTCACAGGCTGGAACAGAGGTCCGCATCCGAAACAATGAACTCTTTTGCAACGACTGCTATCTCAGATTTAAAAGTAAGGAATTTCTTCTGTAAGAAGTTATTACTTGAGTGTTGATTATGACCCAGGGAGTAAATTTCCTGCTGTCAGATATGATTAAAATTATCAGTCCCTTGTATATATGATAGAATCATATTTCTTAATTTTTATTATGACTATTCTTTTTGTGAATTACCTTGGGTACCACCCTGGGAGAAAGGAGGCATATAAATGAAATATATGCATACATAGAACAGTATCAAATTGCATGGTAAGAGAGAATTATTGAGTGGAAGAATAAAGAAAAAAAATAGAACGATGTATCTTATGTACAGTATTTTACACACTGGCAGTCGCCATGATAATTAAAAGTGTTCCTTTATGCGATAATGGTTGCAAAAAATAAAATTCAGGAGGGGAGGCTTGATGTCTGAACATATTATAAAATATGAAGTACTGAAATGGTTGTGGTAAAAATTAACATTTTATTTTATTACTGTAAATACTCGACTATAAGTCTACCTCATGTATAAGTCGAGGGCAGATTTTAGGGCAAAAAAAGTATGAATTTTGATATGACCCACGGATAAGTCAAGGGTAAAACTTAGGGGCAGTGCAACAAAGGATCTAAAGGATGAAGCAAAGGAAAACAATGTGAAACAACTTATACAGTTCCAGCAGGCATAACTTTGTGCTCACCCTAAAGGCTGGTTGGATGAGAAGGGGATCAGTGCTTCCAGTACTTACCTTACACCAGGTTATGGTTCCTTTTTAAATAAGAGTTAAAATATAGTACTTACATTGACCTATGGATAAGTCATCTCAATTTTGGGGGGGTCAATTTTTGTCTCAAATTTCTAGACTTATACATGAGTATATACAGTAGTTACCTGTAGTGACTGTCCTTATCTGAGAAAAAGGACAGTTCTCATAGTCATATTTAGAAATAGACTTGGATCTGCAGAACTTTAAAAAAACAATCTTCACAGTTGACTTGGATTCTAAGTATACTTTTAAGGAATTAATATAAAATCAATGGGACCAATTTATATATTACTGTGTTGGCGTTATGAGCTGGTTGTTCAGTCCTGATGTTCTTGTTGGGCGCATTGCCTTATTTATATTTACAAAATTTCCTTCCAGATTTTAGGAGGTGACCTTTTAACCTATAAACCTTAAAAGAGAAGAGTATAGAGAAGAGTTAGCGCTTAAGATTGCTGAAGTTTAGTATTTACATTAACATTTATAAGCTATTTTTCCTTCCACCAGCTTGCATGGCCTCAGTGAAACAATGCATCCATGTTAAAATGAAGGAAAGGCAATAGTGGCACTTGTTTGTTCTTCATATGTCATACTATATGGTTGTTATTTGTCAAGCATTTAGCAATGCTTACTTGTTCATTCATTCAGTACAATAGTGATGATTCTACCCTTTCTACCTTTGTGGCATCTGAAATGCACCTTTATGAGGGCAAGTTGGACTTGCATGAGCCTTATTAATGCTTGCTTCCTCGTTTTCAGGTTTTGGTGAAGCATAGGAATAGCTGTGCTCTTTTTTAGTGCCATCTGGTGTCTTTATTCAGCAAGCTTTGCTTGGAACATAGTTTTGCCTTTATGAAACCACTAGATGGCATCTAATTTTAGAGATCTCCTTATACTGTACATTGATGGAAAGTTCTTAAGCTATATGGCAAACCTAGGTTTCTTCCAAAGTATGTGGCTTTGCAGAGTAAGCAGCATATCTAGTTATGACATTTGAGTGATCACAGATTTATTTTTAAAGGGATCCTAATAGAAGTCACAAACTTGTTTGGAAAGATTTTCCTCACTCAGTGACTCAGGATGTTCTCTATTTTAAACACTGAATAGCTAGTCCTACAGAATAATATTTATACCACCTGAGTTCGTTTGAAATACTTTTTACTGTAGCTATTTCACATCTTTAGTTGTTTGGCTTTATTGGAACATCTGGAAAGGAAGGAAGTATTGAGTTTTTGTGACTTACGGTATTTCTGCTATCAGGACTGCTTGTGTGTTCATTTCTCACTGGGCGCCTGTTTGGCTTTTGCCATACACTAGTCTCTACATAATCTTCTCTTAATCCTTAATCATATCTTAATCCCTGACTATACCCATTTGTTTACTCTGGCTGTTTGCTTTCTTCTTTGAGAATGTATAAAGGTGGCTCTGATTTCAAGGCTGCAAGAGTACCATCCCATCCAGTCATTTGGCAGGACACACCAGTCCATGATTTCTTTTGGTAGTACACATAAAGTGACAGGGAGTGGAGTAGGATTATATGTTTGGTTTCGCAGACTTTATAGCAACAGGGGAAATCTTGTGGCCCTCTAGATGCTGTTGGCATTGACAAGGGTGAGGAATGACAGGAATCAGTCCAATAACATCTGGAGACCTTAGGGGTTTCCATCCCTGCTTTACAGTAAAGCTGTTCTCACAGAGGTTGCTTGTTACAGTTTATAAGCAGCTGCATATTGCAGTGTTGAACTAATAGCCCACAGGCTGCATTCTTAAAGGGAATCCTTAAGATGGGCTGTATATGGAAGATTTAAATCACCATTCTCAAGCAGCACTCATGGACTTGGCCAATTTGAAAAGTTTTCTTTGGCTCTGCCATGCTTGGTTACATCTGCCTGAGCCTTTCATGTTGCTCATGTAAAAGAGAGGAAGAGATGCACTTGCAAGGCATCTGAGCATCCTGGTCAATATCTGACATTCACATTACAAGGTGATTTTAAGCAAAATCATGTTTGAGAATGCCCTTAGACTTTGACCTGCTGTCCTTATATGTTTTCACACCTTTGTCATCCATTTCCTCAGAGCTATTGAGACCTTTTAATGGCTAGGTCTACTGAATTAGTGCCCTAAGATTCAAACTAGATCTCCTCCCAAACTACTTGTTTACTGTATTGTACATTGAGGTGAGGTTTTTCACCCTCCATGAATCCTTTAACTAATCTTTCTCTTTCCCTATTTCAGCAGCTGGACAGCCAACCATCATGTGATCCAAGCCTAAATACGAAACCACTGCTACAGATAGAGGAGGAAGCTGCTGCTGTAGATCTATAAATACATACTATGTGTGGTTTTAAAATATGTTTTCCTGTTTAGAATATGTAGATCCTATGTATCCTTCATTAAACTTATTTTGTGCTATTTATGAATAAGTAATCACAGTAAGAAACTCTTCAGGATTAAAAATACAAAATATCTAAATTTAATGAACAATTCTCATCCGTTTAGAAAACAGGAAGAAAAACGTTTAATTGGTTATTTCAGGATGTTGGAGGAACAAGCTTTAATTTTCCAATTATATATAAAGATGCTATTTTTGATGCGCTTAAATGAGCATTATTGTTATAATATGGATTTGTAACTGCAATTTCTATTTTTGATGTACATGCTATGGAGTTCAGCAGAATATTATGAAAACTGCATCAAAAGGCACAGAGGTGGTTGCTGTCCATATCTCATTTTCCAAGTTTAAGTAATATTATCCTTTTAAAACTAAAATGTAAATTTCAGTCTGTTTGCTTGGGGTTCAGTATTTCATTGTGCTTTAATACTTAAATCCAATTGAGGAAATTATTTCTGAAGCTTTTTTTTTTTTTTTTTTTTTGGTTCCATGTTTGAAAAATGTAACTTGACTTGCACCTCAAACAAGTTAATAAGACTGAAGATTTTTTCTCTTATGTTGACTGATTTTGTATTTGTAAATAAAGTTGCTGATACTGCACTTAAATGAAAGGCTTGCATCTTTACATTTTCTAACTTGAGAGAATCAGCATTTCCCCCCTAAAAGCACCGCTGTTTCTTTACACTTACTTGCACTTGATGTCAGTATCTTTGTTCCAAAAAGGTATGGAACTAGAGTAACTTATAACATGGCTTTGAATCAATGAATAACACACCTTTATGTAATGAGAAATGGTATGGTATCTTACTCATACTGTGGAGCAAACTTTTTTTTTACAAGATTATGTTGTCACTTTGAAAGTTCAGGATAAAAGCCAAGGGCTGAGAAATAAGGCATGCCATATCTGTCCTGAGCGTGCAGGTCAGAAATAACTTGAAACAATTCTAGTTTAAAGGAATCTAGCTGTGTTCAGTGAGAAACCCTAGGTTAACCATCATCAAACCCACACACTTTGCTACAGAGGATTCTGAGCATTGTTCTGGAGACACTCCAGGGCTGAGCACTGACCAGAGCTGTTGATTTTTGTCACCTTGTATGGACTGAAAACAACTGAACACATACAATTCTTCCAGCTTAGGAAACCAAGGACTCCCTTAAACACTCTTTGAATGTGTCTTCCCTAAGATTGTTATATAAGATAGAGATGGGAGCACTGTTATTTGTCTTGAGCAGCAATGAGCTAAATTTTAAGAATGGTAGCTACAGTGTCACCATTGCACTGAATAACCAATGGATTCCTTAGGGTCATTTTGGGCAAATATGTCAACATGGCAGCCACAATGAACGATAATAACGTCTATATCTACTTGTTTGTCCCAAGTATAGTGTGTGTGTGTGTTGTATGCCTTCTGACTTAAGGCGACCCTATTATGGGGTTTTCTTGACAAAATTTGTTCAGAGGAGGTTTGCCATTGCTTTCCCCTGAGGCTTAGAGAGCATGACTTACCCAAGGTTAACCACTGGGTTTCATGGCTGAGCAGAGACTCGAACCCTAGTCTCCAGAATAGTCCAACATTCAAACCACTAAATCATGCTGGCTCACCCCGATTAGAGTACACCTATTAAATTGGTGACATTAAAATAAACTTTGAATTACCAAGTTGCTATTGACTTAATGGGCTTAATGTAGTTGAGACTAGCAATTGGTTTTATGCCAGAGGTAAAGTTTTTGATACAAAAAATAATTTGAAGATTTATGGGTAACTTATTGATAGTGAATCATTGTTATAGGTGTGGGTTAATGTGGCTTTCACCAGGCAAAGGTAATACTATATAATAACCTTTGTATTATAACAGTCAGTATGTAACATACTAACTATAAGAGCATGATGCCTCCTGAACTAAATTCCCTGACGCAAGTTCCCTGTCTGCTGGAGACCTGGGAGGGATGGCTTTTTCTTTTTCTTTTTTCTTTAATTTTTTATTTTATCAACACACACATTTTGTTACATACGTACATACCTTATAGAATCATATGCAAAAGATACACAAATACATACATATCTACAGTTTTCATATGAAGCAAAACTTTGTATCGTCAGTAACAACTAAGAAAATACCTATTTAATTATTTGATTATGCTTATTCTATCGATTGTTTCTGCTTCTATGTTTGTTAATAAACAGAATGTATGTAGTGTTGTCTTGAACTTCCTAAACTTCTTTCTGTTTGATGTGACTAATTTTCTTATGCTTTTACTACTTCTCTTTAAAAGTTGTTTATTGCTTCAGATTTATCATGATTTCCTATTTTTTCTTGAGTTGCCATGTCTTATTTGTCTTTTTTCTTATTATAACATTATTATTTATCTCCATATGTTTTTACAGTAGTCAGTGAATATGTTCCATGCTTGTTATGTTTCTTCAGAGAATTTACCATTTATCCAACAAGTCAATTTGTTCATCTTTGTTGGATCTAACATCTTCAATAGCCAGTCATCTATATTTGGGATATTCTTTGATTTCCGATGCTGGGCCAGTAATATCCTGGCCAGAGGGATGGCTTTTTCTAAGGGAAATAAAACTAAAGGAAATGTACATATGCTTCCATTGAAGTCAATTATCTTCCTTGCCATTTTCACAAGGTTTTTTTTTAATGAGTGCTATATTGTTTTTTGTGGGTTTTTTTTTTTTTTTACTAAGAATGGTATAATTTTGTTCTTAGTCAAATTAAATATTTTAATTTCCTTATGTGTAAAATTAATCTGGATTAATCTGTTGGGTAAATTATAACTCATTTTTAATTTTTTTAAAATTATGATGGCATGCTTTTGCTTAATTTTTATTGATTCTTTATATTTTATAGCTGTTATTATTTGCTGTCCTAGGTTTGCTACATTTTGTTGCTTGCCAATACAGTAATAAAGTGTGTACATACTAGGGAATGGAGTGCTACCTATATAGTTCCTCTGAAATGTTAACAGTGTTGGTATTGTCTGTGATAGATAATAGTTCTGCAGTTTTTTCAGAATGCAAAAGAAGCAACAAGGCTGTCAGTTAGTTTGGACTGATCCTCACCAACAGGGAATAAATGGTTAATGAGACAGAAGCTGTAGGAACCTTGGATGGAAGTGGCCACATCATTTTTGGACTTGTTGTACTGAGGAACAAGAAAGACGAATACCTCCAGTTGCACAGTCTGGACTTTTAAGAAAGCTGTGGAGTAGAAACAAGTAGACATTACAGTTGGCCCTCCATATCCATGAATTTTTTAGCCATGGATTCCACCATCCATGGCTTGAAAATATTTTAAAATATATATAAATTCCAAAAAGCAAATCTTGATTTTGCCATTTTATATGAGGAACACCAATTACTACACCATTGTATATAATGGTATTTGAGCGTCCACAGATTTTGGCATCCATAGGGGTCCTAGAACAGCAGATAACAAGGGCCCACTGTTTTGTTGAGTGAAAGTTCAGCAAAATAAGCTGAGGCTTGCAAGAGAGATTAAAAACATGTTTTCAGCTATGTTTGAAATAAGAGGAAGAACAAGAAAATAGGTGTTCTGCCAGGAGAATGCTAAAGAATGACAGAGGAAGGGCAAAATTGCTCAACACCTAGTTTCCCTCTGTCTATCAGGTGACGTCTCCGAAGATTGGAGGTGGGCAAATGTCCCTATTTTCAAAAAGAAAAACAAAGAGTGCCTGAGCTATAGCAGCCCTTAGTTTGGTCAGAATCCCAGGAAGGGTTCTGGTGGAAAAGGTCATTAAACTGTTCATCTGTGAGCACTTAGAAAAGAATTCTGTGATTACAAAAAGACAGCACAGCTCCTCAAAAGCTAGTCATGGCAGACCAATCTGATATTTTTCTTTTCTTTCTTTAGTGTTACAAGCTTGGCAAGGGATTGCTGTGGATGTAATTCATATTGATTTCAGTAAGATTTTTGACAAGTTATAGTATTCTTGCAAAACACATTGGTAAAATATGGACTAAATGCTGCCACAATAAGACGGATTAGTAACTAGCTGATGGACTGTGTCCAAAGAGTGCCACATGGTGCTGTCCTGGACTGGTGTTGTTCGGCATATTTATAAAGGCTTCAATGACATAATAGTAGTTGTTGCTCATGCTTTCAAACTGTTTCCAACTTAGGGCGATCCTAAGGCAAAAATGATTTTCTTGGCAAGATTTGTTTGGATGGGGCTTACTTTTGCTTTCCTCTGAGGTTGAGAGGGTGTGACTTGCCCAAGGTTACCCAGTGGATTTCCAGGGCTGAATGGGAATTCAAACTCTGTTCTCCAGAGTGTTGTCCAACATTCAAACCATTACACTATGCTGGCTCTCTGAAGGAATAGAGGCTCATCAAATTGGCAGATGACATCAATTGGCAGAAATAGCTAACAGCTCCGTTGAAGGAATCCGGATTCAAGATTACATCATCAGACTGGAGAGTAAGGCCAAAATTAATAAAATGAATGTCAAAACTAACAAAATGAATTTCAACAGGGATAAATCTAGAAGACGACATTGAGACAGAAGTGTTGGGTACACAAATATAAGTTGGGTACACTTGACAGCAGTACAGGTGAAAAGGAGACAGGATTCATGAAAGGCTATAAACTCTACATGTGTCAGCCATGTGACATAGTGCCAAAAAAAAAAAAATTAATGCAATTCTAGGCAACATCAACAGGAGTACCATTTCTAGACCAAAGGGTTTAATAATTCTATTCCTTTCTGCTTTTCTTAGACCTCACTGGGTCCAATTCTGTATACCAGAATATGCAGAATATGCATGGTTCAAGTAGAATATGCACAAGCTGGAACATTTCCAGAGGAGGGCAACTGAAGTACACAAGGAAAGCATCCACTTCACCCTTGAGTTTGCCAATAGGAACCTGGGATCCTCACCTTGTTTTCAGTTAACACTGCTAGTTTATTTCTCAGAGTTGAGTAAACTGCACAATTAGACTTCTGCCATCCTAGATCCCAGCCCAGCCTACTCCCTCTCCCTTTCCTCTGTTGCTATACTCTGAACAGCAGTGTTCGACATGATTGACTATGACTGGAACTGGAAGTGTAGGCCTTATCCCCACTTACAAATGAATTGGTTTGCAATCTGAATCGATGGACTGGTTTGACAGTGGAGCGTGGTTCACACTACATTTGCCCCAATCGCATTTTCTTGGTGTAAAATAACCCACTTGTGGTTCATATTGACAAATGAATCAATTCAAAATGGACCCACTTCAGACAGACAAAGGACAAATTTAAATAGATTCTGATCCACATCTGGTTCACACTTGCGCAGAATTGATTTATCGAAAAAGACACAGAAAAAAAATCAGCATCAAAAAGGCGCACATTAAATGGGTCTAACACATGTCCCCCCTCTCCAAATCACATCAGGGATTCAGTTCAAGTGTGAACCAGGGTTATTTAAACTGCTTCAAACCAGTTTCCATAAACACTTGGACAACTTCAACAGGAAAGAAGAAACTCTTAAAG
>JAIPUX010001232.1:35219382-35236254 GCA_020142125.1 Phrynosoma platyrhinos
TCAGAACATGGCCACACAGCCCGAAAAAACCCACAAAAAAACTATAGTTTACAAACTGGTTTAAAACATAGTGGGAATTAGGCCATAGTTAGATGGCAGCCATTTTTACAATTTGACCCAATTCTTTTCTGTCCAAATACATCCCTCTGAACAACCACATTGCACTCTAGGCAGCATCAACAGAAGTGACCATTTCTAGACCAAGGGGTGGAACATTTCTATCCCTTTCTACTTTCCTTAGACCTCTCTCTTCTCTCCTGTCCAGATACATCCCTCTGAACAACCACATTGCACTGCCTCTCACCATATGTCTTTTATGCAAGCCTGTACATTCTGGAAACATCACGATGTGATGTAAAGTCATTCGTGTAAAAGTTGGTATCGCTTACAGGGAAACTGAATCAGAACAACACCAAATAAAATAAATAGTGATCATTCTTCCTATGCTGTCTTCTCAAGTAGAGTTTATTCCCTGTTTCCCAAAGCTGCTATTTGAGACCTGGTTTAAAACTACATAGGCCAAATGTGCCCGTATGGTTGTGGAATATTTCAGAATGCAATCTCTGTGTGTGCCAGTTTTAAAAGCCTTTAATAACAAAACAAATAGACTTTTAGACACAAGATGGCAGCATTTAAATGCACACAGTTTGGAACAGACCAAGAGAGCTAGGACTGCTCTGCTTGGTCTATCATCATAGCCTGGTGTCTCCCCACTGCCCCAAATATTGGTGATTATTGGTGGTGTCTGTTTGAAGAAAGATTCCACAACCTGACTGTTAAAAGAAAATTAAATAAAACCATGGAAACAAATAATTTAAAACAGAGTTTGCTCAAGTTTTTTCTTGCTTGGAACAGTTTATTTAATTGGACAATGGCTCCTATGTGTTGATAAATCACTGCTTACAAAGGTGTTTAAAAAGTATTTGTTTTCCTGTTCAGTACAGAGATTTGAACATTTTCCAACCAAAGAAATATTTTTTCATTTGTTAGCCTTTGTCTGTTATATTTGGATGACAAGCTCTGAGCAACTGTAGGTGGAAGTCATGATGTCTTAACTGTAGCAAGTTACTTTGGGGTAATGATGGTGTTACAAATTCATGTTTCAAAAGTAAGGTAATGAATTAGAGCAAAGTTTACTGGTGTATCAAGTAAGAGTTTAAGAGAACAGCCCATAATGTTTGTGTTTGGCCAAGACAAGAAAAATCTTTGCAGCCTGACCTGCAGTTATCTTTCTCATTTTATAATCCAATGTATTCCTTTGGTTGCCTTTTCTAATCTGGGTCTAGCAACCTAAGCTGTCCCAATGTCTTCTCATGAGCAATCTGTATCATCAACCTACTTCTAGCAGCAGAATAGCGTTTTGTCTTTGGTTTGGATAAGAATTTGCCAAAATCCAGAAATGTCTTCATATCTGTGGTGACAAGAATATGAGATTAAAAAAATATAGATGTGTGAAAGAAAACATTTCTCCCTTTTCTGCCATTCTACTGATTTTCAGAGGAGCCTATAAACTTTCTCTCTTACTTCAGATTTGTTTTGTTGTTGTTAACTGCCCTCGAGTCGATCTCGACTCATAGGGACCCTATGGATAATAATAATAATAATAATAATAATAATAATAATAATAATAATAATAATAATAATAATAATAATTTATTTGTATCCTGCTTATTGCCAGACAATCCAAGTGGCTTACAATAAAACCTGTATAACATATCCCTAAAAAGAAAAACCAACCCACCCCCTTAAAACAGTATTAAATGATACATAGTTAAAATAGCAATGAGCATAAAATTAAAACATAACAATATAAGATGTTTACCATTTAAAACAGGTTTCAGTGCCCTAATCAACCTCTACTGCGTTCCTCATCCATCAACAACTGATGGGGCCACGAGAGGAACGCAGGAGTCAAGGAACCCAAGGCCGCGGTGATTAGTCTGGGAAGGCCTGCCGAAAGAGATCCATCTTGACAGCTTTTTTAAAGCTGTCCAGTGATGTCAACTGACGGCAGGCCGTTCCAGAGTTTAGGGGCGACAACAGAAAAAGCCCTCTGGGAGGTTGCCGCAAGCCTAGATTTTTGAGGTTGCAGCAAATTCCTCCCAGAGAATAAGACTCATGAATAGTATATTTTGGAAAAGAACACAAATAAGAATGGATATATTAATATCATTTTTTTAATTTATTGGTTTAATTAATAATAAATAGTTTCATGAGAATAGGATTTAGATGAAATAATTAAAATATGTAACTAGTATGATTTATAACAAACTATGTATAAGAATTTCTTTTCTTCTTTTCTCTTCTTCCTTATTTTATGTATGTTATATTATTAATAACAATTATTTTAAAAAGAATAAGAATGTAGCGGGCATCTACTTAGAAGTTGCTTAGAAGAAAGTTCTGCCCAGATGCGGGTGGTGGTGCACCTTCTTTTACTCCACCTTGTATATTGCATATTCCACAGCTCACTTGAGAAAGACAGAGAAGAGCTTGGCTGGCTGGAACCATACAGAAAGAAATTGCACTTCCCTTGCCAGCTCTTTCTCAGGAATCCTTTTCTCTCACAGGGCCAAAGTTCACTCTTGCTTTGAAGAGAGTGAAGGCCTACGCAGGGTACATCTGCTCCTCAGGTTTCCCTTGTGCAAAACAATCTCTGTGACAACTGGCAGATGCCCACTACACTACCATTATCTCTTATGAGGATGAGATGCTTCTCTTTCCCCTGTGCCACCTTCCCACCTCCTGAGTCTGATCCCCATAGAAAGTGATTGGGAACCTCAACACTAGACAGAGCAAAGTTCAAGTGGGGATGTTTTCCACAACTCTCTTTCTTTTGGGTAAGATCATATGAAGGAGGAGGATCATATGGAATTAGCCAGATGGATTGTGCCTTGTTTCCTCTATGCTTTCTCTGTGACCAGGATGAGAAGAGGATCAGGAATCTACTTCAGCCTGGCAGCATTTCCCAAAGAGAACCTCAGATGCCAACTGATCTGTATCTTGACTCAACTGAGCAGCCCAGATTCCACCATCTGGGCAGGTGGCATGGCCATATTTTCAAGGCTGGTAGAGGAGGCCAAAAAAACCATGAGTTGCTAAGCAAGTGAAAACAGTTGCAGGGCAAATCCCACTACAGCTCCTCGGAGGCATGTGCTGTTTGGGTTCTTGAAGGAGTCAAGCCAATTCTGTGGGCCCTTGACCAGAATGCATAGCACAAGACACAGTTGATTTGGGAGCCAGCAGACTCCCAAGTGCCAGATGCGGGGACAGAGATAGTTAGAGGACTAGAGGGGAGCCTTAAAGGAGAAGTCCTGTCCCCTGCCCCTTTCTTGTGGGCTTGTTAAGGTCCCGGAGGATATTTTGAGGAAACTAGGGAGTGAGGGTCAAAGGGAGTGAGGAGGGAAGGTGATTTTTCTCTCTCTCTGTCCCTCCCTTCAGTCCTGACTTTTTTAAACCTCCAAAACTGAAGGAAGGAGCAGTTCCTTTGCCACAGTCTTACTTCTTTTTCTAGCACCTTGTAGTCAGTCCTTCAGGGCAAAGAGAGTGGCACAGATGCCCTTACTGTTGCTCTTCACAAGCTCTGTCTGTTTTTTCTGGTGGATTCCTGTCACTTAAGGAGCTCCAGGAGACCATGTGCTTCTTGGAAGACAAGGCCTTTGGGTTCCAGGATAGGTACTATCTGCTCCAAAAGTTCCTGTGCTTATACACAGGAGAACAAGTAGAGGTAGGGTGTTGATGAGATGGGAGAAAAGGTCACACCATTCTGATAAGGCATTCATTGTCATTTCCCCTGGCTCCCTACCCTCTTTCCATCCAAGTTGGTTATTCTAGCAGCTTCTTCAGGGGCACCTGTATTAGGCTGTTCTGACAGAAACAGTACTGCTTTGTTCTTTCCTGGATCTTGAAGCTACTCCTAGAACCCCTCAAGCTGAAAGGTTGCATCCAAAGGCCTAGCATGGGCCAGGGGGAAGTCCTAGTATGGGCCAAAGGGAAGTCCTTTCGAAGCAATGTCTCCCACTTTTGGTGTCACCAGTCCAGCTGCTGCTGGAATCCTTCTGCGGCCCCAGGAAACAAGAAGTGAGAGATGGACTTTGCCTAGCCACTCTTGCTATTGGATCTAATGCTGAATCTTCTCTCCCTCTCTCTTTCTCAACAGTGACTGTAAGGAGCAGTGGCAGGTCATTGTTTCAGTCATCGTATCTACTCCTGCTTTTCACCTTTCTTCAGAAAATTGATGAAAGGTAAGACAGAAGATCCTGCTTGCTGGCCACCCATCTCCATACCCTCCTGTCTTGGGATCATCTCATGAAGCTGGTTCTGCACCAAGAGAATGGCCAACAATTGTGGCCCAGCCACTAATAAAGCAGGTAAATGGCATAGTCTTTCCAAGGGATGGCCTTGACAATATCAGAGAAAATACATAGACCCTCAGCTTCTCACACCAGACACCTTCAAGGAGTGGGGAGAAAGCAAGGAGGAAAACAAGTGACCTCTCTTCTGTTTTTCTTTCTCATCGGACAAAGTGATGACAGCACTGGAGAGTTTCCTACAGACTGTTCCCAATTACAGGGAAAATGTGAAAACCCTTTCCCCACATTTTCTCCTTGACCTGCTGGGACTTGTCTCTTCCATGTTCCAGGGCCAGGAGCAGCATTCAGTGAAGAGAGCCGTCTTCCCAAGGATTTCTGGTGGAAGTCTTTCTCAGCTCTCTTCTCCTCTTCCTCAGAGCCAAAGAGTATCATTTGAGCCTGGAACAAGGCTTCTTCAGAGAATGTGCTCGGCTCTCCCCATTAGTTTTGTTTCTTCCTTTCAACCCTTGTGTTTCCAGGATTTGGGACCATGGCCTCTCCGAGTAATGCTGGTCTTCTTTTGGTTACAGGAAGCCCCTGGAAATTCTGCATGTCTTACTGCAGAAACTTTGAGCAGGGGTGGGGATGTCAGGCTGTTGGGAAGAGCTGAGCAGCTCAGAAGGCTTCCGTCAGGGAGTCTCCAGTTTAATGAGGTAAGGGGAAGCCTGTCCCAGCCTAAATAAATAGTCTATGTAGCTGTCGCTGGTTTCATCATGGTTGCAATAGTGTTTGTGAACATATATAGTCCACTATTTGTGAACAAGCAGCAGTAAGTCAATGTTTCTTTCAATCTTTTCCTTTCATTTTATGGCATCTGATATGATAGAATGCCGGATGCGGCCCCCCCAAGGCCTTTGGACCAGCCCCAGGCCAGTCCTGCAGCCGCCACCACCACCGCTGCCGCCCGCTGCCTGCCGCCACCACCGCCACCTGCCATGATGATATTGATTATTGTTATTACTTGTTCTTGGGGTTTTCTTGGCAAAATCTCTACATGGGTTTTGCCATGGCTTTTCTGGGGCTGAGAGAGTGTACATGCATATTTTTAATTTTTTAATTTTTTTAAAAAAATTTTTTTTATTTATTTAGTTAGTTAGTTTTGGTACTTCGGCCCCCCAATTGTCTGAGGGACAGTAACCTGGACCCCGGCTCAAAAAGGTTGCCTACCCCTGTGATAGAAGATCACTGAAAGTCAGGGGAAATAATCAAACAGGTATAAGTATTAGTGCTCATGAAATGTTAATGATATTTGTTTTAATGGAATTGATAAAGTCTAAGGTTATTTGTTGTTTTGTTGTTAATATTGTGATATTTTGATGTTTTGTGATTTTTCTTTCCTTTTTGTTTTTCTTTTGTAGTAGATGTGTTTATTTTGACTTTTGACTGAAATTATAATAAAACAAACCATATATATATATATATATATATATATATATATATATATATATATATATATATATATATATACACACACACACACACACACACACCAAACAGTGATACCTTTATTGGCCGACTAAAATGCACAATATACATGTGGCAAGCTTTTGAACCTTGTTTCTGTCCTTAGCTAAGATGGTATGGGGAGGGTATCTTTGGTAAGCTGGTACCTCCTCCTTCTGGCCATGTGGCAATTGGGAAGTCCAGGAAATTTAAAATCCATTTGCATCTCAACAAGGACTATTTCCTTGCAATCCAACATGTATCTATTCCTGTGAGGCCACAAGCCTCTTCGTAGACAGAGGGCAATGGATTTCTCAAGAAGCCTCCATTTTTTGCATCAGGAATATTTGATAGGTGCAGGCAGGGATGATCTGGGGAAGAGGCCTGTGTGTGGTCATGGCCTTGGCCTTGGTGGCATTTGTGCTCTGACTGCAGGATAGCAAAGGTACGGAACCATCTACATGGTGGCTCCTCATTCGTGAGGCTTATGCCTTCCCCCAGATAGGTGGCATAGGCCAGAGAGGGAGTTGGCATTTAGGCAGGGTGGCCTCAAGATCCTCCTAAGGAAGACACAGGGACTGCAAATGGAGGACATGACCAAATGAAAAGACTAGAAACACTCATAGAAATGTAAATTGATTCTTCTTAGTCAAGCTCCAAATGAAGGACATTTCGGAATTCCTCCCTGGGCAGAAGGTTGGAATGGAGGACAGGTTTGGGAAATGAGGACCCCGGTCACCCTGCCTATAGAGTATCCTTAAAGGGAATCTTTTTCTTCTCTGGGCTGTCCACTTGCAGCTGACCTCTTTGCTTGCTCTACAGGTTGGCTGAAAGAATTTACTTATGCATGTAGGTGAGGGTATTTTTTTATTTTTAGTTAAAAAGGCAGAAAGAAAAAAATGCGTAATGCAGTGTTATGCATATTTGTCATATTGGGTTCATTGGGCACTATTTTATTTCTAGGGAAGTGTTTGTAGCATCAAGCGCAAGCAGATTCATATGAATCACCCTAGTGTGTTATAAATACCATGCTATAACACCTGGTATGTTATAAATACTGTGTTATGTTTCTCAGATATATCTATATCTTTGTGTGTGTGTGTTTCTCACATTGTTGTGTGCCTCAAATCTTTCTGACTTATGGCAACCCTATCATGGGGTTTGGCAAGGTTTGTTTAGAGGAGGTCAGAGCCTGAGCGAATGTGACTTGCCTGTGGTCATTCAGTTGGTTTACATGGCCAAGCCAGGATTTGAACCTTGGTCTCCAGAGTCAATGCTTGAGCTGCTATATCATGTTGCTTATATAGAATTCAATGCAATTTCAACAAAGCACTCTTTTTTATGTGTGCAAGTATACTGCTTTTTGCACAAAAACAAGGGGTTCTGCACAAAAAACCCAAGCTGAACTGCAGCAAATAAATTTTCACAAGAGTCCCAAATTGTGACAAATCATGGTAAAGTGCACAAAAACTCTTGTAATCCCATCCAGTTAGGAGAAAACTTTATTTGTTCTTTCACGCATGAATGAAGGAAAAGAAGGTTTACATCCCTATGGCAGGGTAAGATTACCAGGTAGTGGCATCACGAGGAAAAAGACTAGATATGGAGCATCCATGGCAGAAGACACTGGAGGCACTGGAGCACTAACAGAATTTATCTGCCTTTCCTCACTATCATTTTACAGTCTTTGGGAAAGTCAACATTAGCTCTATCAGAGCAATTGGTCATATTTTATAATGATAAACATACATTTCTGAGAGAATTTCAGATGTGCATGGTTCTAAGTGGCCTCTAGATTCTTATTTTAAAAATCTAAAAGTTGCAACATTTTAAAAGACAACTTGTTAGCCATCACAGTTGTAAAGTGCTACTTGTAATGTCCAAAAGTGGAGATAACCAAAAGCAATCAAAATGCAGGTTGAGTCTTCCTTATCCAGAATTCCAAAATCTGAAATATTCCAACATCCAAAATGGTCCATATGGGTGGCTGAAATAGTGACACCTTTGGTTTCTGGTGGTTCAACATACACAAACTCTGTTTCATGCACAAAATAATAAAAAAAAACACTGTGAAATTACCTTCAGGCTATGTATATGATGTATATGAAACATAAATTTATTAAGACTTGGGTCCAATCTCCAAGATACCTCATTATGTAAATGCAAATATTCCAAAATCTAAAAAAATTCCAAAATCCAAAACACTTCTGGTCTCAAGCATTTCAGATAAGTGAGGCTCAACCTGTAATATTTCAATACATGTATTTTCAGACATCACCATTTTGAAGTTCATTTGCTTGACATATAAAACAATATTTTTATTTTATGATCCTAGCCACTGTAATTATAATCAAGTAGTAATGTAGTTCTACAATTCCCAATATAACAGGTGCTGTGTCCAAAAGTGAAGTACATAATATGTAAAGTTAAACTGCAATTTCTATACATTTGTGAGTATATATTGTGTTATATTATATTATATTATGAATGCAACAGTACAATGGCTTGTGCGGAAAGATAAAGAAAATTACTACAACGACCAGTGCAGAGAACTAGAAGACAACAACAAAAAGGGGAATAACAAGAGATCTATTTCACAAGATCCGGGAAATCAAAGGACATTTCAAACCAAGGACTGGGATGATCTATGACAATAACAATAACATAATTCAAGACCAGGAAGGAATAAGAAGATGTTGGATATATAGTCCACTATCTGTGAACAAGCAGCAGTAAGTCAATGTTTCTTTCAATCTTCTCCTTTCATTTTATGGCATCTGATATGATAGAAGATCACTGAAAGTCAGGAGAAGTAATCAAACAGGTATAACTATTAGTATTCATGAAATGTTAATGATATTTGTTTTAATGGAATTGATAAAGTCAGAAGAATTATACAAAAGAAATGGCAAAATGAAGGACACATGGAACAAAGAGCCATATGAAGATGAACCCCAAATTCTAAAAAGTGAGGTGGAAAATGCAATAAGAGATATGGCAAAAACCAAATCACCAGGAACAGATGATATTCCATTTGAACTGCTCCAATCCATACTGAAAGAGTCAACTCTAGTGCTAACCAACATATGTCAACAGACATGGAAAACAAAATGTTGGCCAACAGATTGGAAGCGATCAGTATATATCCTCATCCACAAAAAGGAAGACATAAGAGACTGCAGCAACTATAGAACCATAGCACTGATCTACCATGCAAGCAAACAGGAAATCAGAAGAAGACTAAGAATGGGGATGGTGGCTATGAAAGAACTAGAAAAGACTCTAAAATGCAAAGATATACAACTCAGCACAAAGGTTAGAATCATACCAGCCATTGCATTCCCTATTATCATGTATGGATGTGAGAACTGGACAGTTAAAAAAGATAATAGGAAGAAAATCAATGCATTTGAAATGTGGTGCTGAAGAAGAGTGCTGAGGATCACTCAGCCAAAAGGACAAACAAGTGGGTCCTAGAGCAGATCAAGCTGGAAACCTCCCTGGAAGCCAAGATGACCAAACTGAGACTGTCATACTTTGGATGCATCATGAGAAAGGAGGACTCTTTGGCAAAAACAATAATGCTGGGGAAGGTGGAGGGAAGTAGGAAGAGACAAAGGCCACATGCTAGATGGATGGACTCTAATAAGGAGGTCACAGGTAATAAGGGGTTGCAGGAATTAAGCAGAGCAGTGGAGGACAGGGGGGTCTTGGAGAAGTCTCATCCATACAGCTGCTATGAGTCGAGATTGACTAGAGGGCAGTTAACAACAACAACATGTGCCTTCACGTTGCCTGCTGATTTATGGTGATACCTGAATTTCATAGGGTTTTCTTAGGCAAGGAATACTCAGAAGTGGTTTTGCCATTGTCTTCTGGGAATAATTCCCATTCTACTTCATGAGCCTTACTTCTAAGTAGACATCTACATGATTGAACTAGACAAAGTGACAGCATACCTCAGAAGAACAAATGACTACTCATTGCCAAAATATCCCAATCAAGATGTAAGTAAAGATCCCCTTCCCCTTAAATCAGGAATAGACAAGATGTAGCCCTCCAGATTTTGTTAGACAAAGGGCCTCTGCAGACTGGTCCAAAGGGCCGGCCTGGAGGTAGAGGTGGGGTGGGGCAGCTGCACGCTGGCCACCCCAACCCCTCACTGATGCCATCCTGACGCTGTGCACTGTTATGCATGGTGTGTGGTATCAGGAAGCCCTCCCAGCGCAGTGTTCTGACATGCTGCACCAAAAAGAGTGAGGAAGAGCTGCACGCCGCTCTTAGGGTGGCCTTTTGCCACCCTTAAAAGGAGTGGCATTTTGACACTCTTTTCGAGGCGGCAAAAGGGAGGATCGGGGCCATGGCATGGGGTTGCCATGGTCCCAATCCTCCACTTCCTGGGTTGGCCCAGATCCACCTGTCTGCAGAGGCCCTAAATTTCCTAGCCAGGCTAACCTGGCTAGTGCCAATTGGTCCAATGACATCTGCAGAGCCCTATTTTTGTGGATTTAAAGTAGTAATAACAACAAGCAACTTAACACGCAGAATGCCAATCCTGTTTATTATGCTTACCATACCACAGTAACAGAAATTAGAGAACTCTTATGTGTTTTTATTTTAAATGGTCTTAGAACAGGCATGTGATATAAAATGAACTGTAATAAATAGCAGACAACACAAAAGGCCAAAAAAATATTTAATTGTCTGTAATATTTAAGAAAAGCAATTTTTAGTATCTCACCCAAGCAACATCTACTTTTATTCATATCCCACAAAATCCTATTATTATTTTTAGTTTGCTTTAGAACAAGGGGAGGAATTGAACTGAATTGAACGGCAGTTCTTAGCAGCTCTGGTCAATATAGCCAATGGTTGGGAATGCTTGAAGATCAGTCCAACATCAGAGAGCCAATCCACAGTTTAGTGTTTAGTCATTTCAAATTTATGAAGTTTTAAAGCTAAAGTTGTAACTTGGAATTTGAAATGGAAATTTCTAACATACTTTTCTACTTTTCATTATACAAGATGTTCAAGTGTACAAAACCATCAGGAACTATTCATGTTTTGATTTTGTTTTCTGCCACCCTTCTCCTTGGGGCGGAGTAGATGATTAGCCCAAAGAGCTAATTGGATGATCGGCCCAAAGAGTTGAGAACATGCGCCGCCTCTCCAGCTGTTATCAGATTGTAACACCAGTTATGCTGGTTTGAGCTAATGGAGTTGGCAGTCCAACATCATCTGGAGTGCCACTCATTCCCACCTTTTTTTAATGCACTCCCTCCTCTATCCTGGACCTATCTCAGAGGTTCAGGGTGAAGGAGGGTTATAAAACAAGGTTTAAAACAGGCTTATAAACAATAAATTAATATATAATTGTTGTTGTGTGTCTGCAACTCATTTCTGACATATAGAAACCCTAAGTGAACATATCATGGGGTTTTATTACAATAGCAATAACAATACCAAGTACACTATACTGCTTATCAGTGCACTTAAGCGGTTTCCAATGTGTAAGCTAATGGCCCTCCTTTTTTCACAATCTTTCTTCTCAAGATTTGTTCAGAGGGAGTTTATCTGTGCCTCCCTCTGAGGCACAGAGAATGTGACCTGCCTAAGGTCACCCAGTGGGTTTTCATGGTCAAGCGGAGATTCAAACCCTGGTCTCCAAAGTCCTAGACCACCATTTACAAATAAGGTTGAGTATCCAATATCTGAAATTCTTGAGATCAGAAGTGCTTTGGATTTTGGAATACTTGTACTTGCATATATGTCCATAATAAATATCTTGAAGATAGAACCTAAGTCTAAACACTACATTCATTTATGTTTCTTATATACCTTATATACATAACCTGAAGGTAATTTTATACAATGTTTTAAATAATTTTGTGTGTGAAACAAAGTTTGTGTACATTGAAGCATTAGAAAGCCAGCTATCACTATCTCAGTTACCCATGGAAGAAGTTTTAGTCTTTGAAGTATTTTTCGATTTTGGAATTCCAGAGACCTAACCTACAGTATACATAAATTATTATTAAGAAAGGCCTGTTCCTGAAGCAACATATAGAATGTCATGCTGTTCAAAACCTACTGCAAACAGTGAGTTTCAAATCAACATGTGGCTCCACTGAGTGTATGTTTTCTCTCAAATGAGTGCCTCTGATTTCTATAAGTTTCATTCCAAATATGCATCCACAAAAACATTTACAGGTGGTTAGTCCCACTTGAACTCAGTCAAACATATAATGAGTAATCATCTGCAGAACTGTGTTGTCAATATTTCACTTGAGTAGCAGATGCAAGTTTTTGGACAGCTTTCTCTGTACAGCTTGCTCCTGGAGGATCCTAGGGATTAGTTTGGTCTCTCCAATTTTAGAATTTGTATTTGGGCATTAATCTTTAATAATTCATTAATCCCCTTTCTCTATTGCAGTGTAATACTCGTGTATAAAATTGAATTACACACTCTCAGTCCAAGTAAACCCCATGGTACATTCACCTTAAGTTGGAAATGCCTCAAAGGCACAACAAACAAAATAAAATTGTTTGGTGAATACTACAGAAGTTTAACTACACCTCTCTTGTTCAAAGACAGTACTGCCATAAAAGGATGAGGTAAAACATTGAGATGAAATAACCCCTAAAGCAGGGGTAGGCAACCTAAGGCCCGGGGGCCGGATGCGGCCCCCCGAGGCCTTTGGACCAGCCCCAGGCTGGTCCTGCCGCCGCCGCCGTCGCCCCCCACCATGATGATATTGATTATTGTTGTTATTATTGTTCTTGGGTTTTTCTTGGCAAAATCTCCATAGGGGTTTTGCCATGGCTTTTCTGGGGCTGAGAGAGTGTGCATGCATATTTTTTATTTTTTATTTTTTAATATTTTTATTTATTTATTTATTTATTTTTGGTGCTTCGGGCCCCCCAATTGTCTGAGGGACAGCAACCTGGCCCCCAGCTCAAAAAGGTTGCTTACCCCTGCCCTAAAGTATTACAGCAAACTAAATCTCTTATTAATAAATTTTGTTTATATCAATAGTACCTACACACGCCAAAGAAGCCCAAATAACTTCATACACAAACAAATATGCACCCAAACCTTGAAGATTATCACACACTCAAATAAACTAGTTTACCTTATCCAGCTTAAAAATAAATGAGGGTGGCATCTGGACCCCATTGCAAGGGTTTTGCTGATCATATTGCCACCTGGGACCATCCTGGGGTTATTCGGGATCATCCCCAATCCTGAAACTGCTCTGGTGGCCATTTTCTCAAGGCGGAAACTCCTGGCTTCGAAAAGAGCAGTGCTGAGTGGCTCTAGGAGCGAGGATGGCCCCGGGATGGTCCTGGGTGGCGATTTCAGTGCCAAAACCCTTACGATGGGGTCTGGACACCACCTGCATTTATTTTTAAGCTGGATCAGGTAAACCAGTTTATTTAAGTGTGTGATAAGCTCCCTTGTCATCAGTATCTCAAATACTATGAGACAGTATCATGCAAAGGATTCACTCTGTATTGGATGGGATTGCATCCATCCAATTTGTAGTTTACTTTGTACTTTGGGAGGCACTTGAAATTTCTGGGAGAGAATCCTAAATACCCTCCCTAAACTGAAAATCCCAGGAATTATTTACCATAGGATGGAAACATAAGCGTTAAAGTGGATCATGGTGCTATTGCTGTGTAGTGTGAAAGGGCTCCTGCAGACTTCATATCTGGCTATTGTAACACATGCTTTAACCATTAGTGGGCCATTGTAATATGCTTTATATATCTATTTATGTCTCCAATGTACAGACTAACTGCCAGAGTACCAGTAGCCCTTGATAGTATTTGTTTCTATAATTTTTGTTCCCTATTTCCCAATGTCCTCCGCTTGCCACTGTTCATACCCATTTTCTCTCTGTACATATGCACCCAAACCATTTTCTCACTGTACATATAGGGATGTACAGTGAGAAATGGAGGGATGGAGAAGTGGAGGGATGTTGCTGTTTTAACTTGTTGTAATTTACAATTTTTATTGTTCACCGCCTAGATTGGTTTTCCACTAGGGCGGTATACAAATAAAATATATTATTATTATTATTATTATTACATATACTGAGAATGTACAATCAGTGTTGTGAAATGACAAAATAATTCTTCTCATCCCATAAGAATGGTGGCCAATAAAATTACTTTTCTTCCTGCATGAAAAGTGTGACATAATTACAATGTCTCATCTCTCACAATGACCAGCAACCAGCCATTCAAATCAGGGGCAGGAAATTCCTTTTGAAGCTTGTTCTTCCAAACATCAGTGTTCTAGAAAACTTGATCTGAGTCAAGGTTTGGGTTATATGTTTTGTTTGTTGAATTTAACCAACATAAACATTGATATTTTCTTCCTTCCATTTGTTCTGTGGCTGCATTGAATTGAAAGAGACCTTGGTTGATAATGATACATCTCATGAGAAGAGAGCAAAGCCAATCAGTCCCAATGAAGGTGTTTCAAGGACAATGAAATAATCACTAAGGCACTATCTTTTAGATAATAATAATGTGGTTGCAAAGGAGGTTTGCAAAATGCAAAAGAAGAGCAAAAAGATCAAAAGCCCAAGAAAGAAGGTTAAACAATCACAGTGCCAATGGAAATGGGAAAGGGAGAGACTGTTCAAACTAGTAGATAATAAATTAAATTCTTAAAAAATAGAGCATAAATGCAGCATGAAAAATGGGAAAAAAACACAAAAGGAAAGAAAAGAAGAAAAATTGCTGTAATATTGTCAACTTGCAGCTGGCAGTAGAGGCAGCTGGTACTCTGACTTAACATCTGGAGAGATACCAAATAAGGCCCTCAGTGCTAAAATGCTGCACGACTCATGGGAAGAAGTTCTCAACACCAACATGAGGTCCCCAGAGGATAATGTTTATTCCTTGGAGATGTGATGCAGAACCTCAGAAGCCCATTGAAGAAAGTAATGATAATAAGACCAGCAGTTGGAATCTAGTTATGATTCCTCAAAAGCTATTTTTAAAAATTACCCCAAAGCAGCAGGTGCTATAAATGTGTTATAAGTGTATAACACATTATTTAGATACTATAAATGAGGTCTCTACAGATGCTCTGAATTTTAAGGATTTTTTTTTCTGTTGAATTTTTTATTGTGATAGTTTTAAAGCTCATGTCACAGTTACTTTAGAAGCAGTGAAATTGCAAAATCATTTATAATGTTAAGGATACATTTTAAAATTCTGGTATGTGCATAGTAAGATTTTTTGAAAATCTGGCTCCCCCTTTGCTCCTACCTTTGTTCTTCCCTTGAGTTACATTTGGCTAATGATCCTATAATTGCACATAGTTGTGAAAATTTATTTGATCTGAATTGGCTTGAAGAGGCTACACCACATACCAAGCAGTTAGAGGGTAGGGGAATGGACTCACATTCTAGTGTTCCTATTTATGACTCTCAGGGCATGAAGCAAATTCCCTATGTAAAGGTAGAGCTGTTCAATTTTGAGGACAAAGCCCTACTGAGCTTATTTTGGTCATGGCCTCCCACTGTACAAAAAAAAAAGATCCTGGAAAGATTTGACCTATTGAGAAACTGCCTAGAGCATAATCACCTCCATGTTATGAAGGAAATGATAGATCCTAAAGTGAGCCATGCATCTGGAAGCTGCAATTTGCTTCCATAACAGATGCTGACAGTCAAGAGAGCTGCCAGATAGGAGTGCAATTTTTGAATATAGAAAATATGCAATTTTTTGGATATAGAAAAAAATGGGAGTTTGCAGGTTGTCCCCACAGAGATAAATCTCATGATACCCTCTTTGGACACGAATCCAAAGTGGAGGGTGCGGTTTATGATTATGTTTCTTCCAAATTCATAATAAAGGGCCTTAACTCCAATTATAATTGGATTGAAATGAGATACCTGGGAGATTATGAGTTGGGAAGTGTATCTGGCTCTAGCATTTTAAAATCCCCCAATGTGTATGTTGTTAATCCTCTAAGGTCCAATGTCTATATATTGAGTCCTATTAAGAATTAACTTGTTTGCCTTGATGGTGGAGAAGCACCATCTCCCATTCAGTTATAAAGGGTAGATAATTGATTTTCTGGAATCCCTGGCACAGTTACAGGACACAAGAAAAGATTTCTTGGTTCCTTGTCATTCTGAACCAGGTGAGACCCCAGACTTATCTTTTAAATAATGATTTCCATCAGCATATTACCCCAATTAAAATGGTTACTTGGAATATAGCAAGCTAGAATGCTTCTCTCAATGAGGATTATTTTTTTGAATTCTTATCCAAATTTGATTTGATAGCTTTCCAGGAAACCTGGCTCTTGCCTAGGAATAGGATTGCTTTGCAGGGGTATAATACATAGTTTGAACCAGCCCAGAAAATTAAAAATAAGGGAAGAGCATCTGCAGACCTTTTAACTGCAGTCAAAGAACATCTAGGAAGGGGAGTTGGTGTCAAATTCTAACACCCGCCCAAAACTGCTTGTTAATTAAGCTGTGCTTCCCAAGTACTCTTGTTCTTTTGGCTAACATCTATATTCCCCCTACAAATTCTGAGTATTATAATGCAGACATTTGGGTTCTTATGGACCAACTGTAAGAGGACTTAAGCTTGGGTTTTCCAAATGCTTTAATTATTTTGATGGGGGATTTTAATGCTTGAATTCAAATGCTCGAATTAGTTCTAATTTGAATGCTTGAATTAGTTCATCACCCACTAAATTTGCTAGCCTAGGGGGTCTTCAGAAGGAACTGCACAAAGTGTTTTGTTGGTCTTCCAGCGATAGAAAATCAAATCAAGCTGGGCAAAAAATATTGGGATTATTGCTCTCTTTTGGTTTTATGATACTTGTCCATAGTGACTATAGTGTACCTTATCCTTTGCAATATTTTACCTACAGGGCTGGTAGCGTTATCAATTACATTTGTGTACCAAGATACAAAAGACACCTTCTCTCCAGTATTCAAGCAATCATTAGAGAGAATAGTGATCATCAGCCTCAAACTACTCAGATAATGCTTGATTCAGAGACTGGGGAAGAAGCAATACCCACCAAATGGAC
>JAIPUX010001232.1:35256157-35268966 GCA_020142125.1 Phrynosoma platyrhinos
TCCTGAAGACTTTTGTCAAATGACACAGTTAAGAACCAAATTGGTGGCTTGTTAGTCAATATCAAGTAACAGTTATTAGAAAGAATTGCGTGTCGCTCTGCTTTGCTCTACAACTGGATGAAAGCACAGAAATAAGAAACAAATTGACCTTATACTAGATATGTATTACATTAGATATTAGATTAGATATACATTAGATATGAATAGGATAGGAATATTTTTGAATACTTAGTATAATTTCCTTGTTGGTACACATTATAGCTAAAACCGTATTTAACAACTTAGAAGCTTATCCCTCGCCAAATTAAGCCGGCTGACCTCTTCCAGCTTCAATCCTGGATCTGGGATCCCCCTAGATGTTATCAGACATAAAACTTACTGGACTTGTAGCACCAAGGATATCATACTGTCAGTGACTTTGCATCATTCAGCTGCATAGATTGAGAAGCTCTTGTGGCTAATAAGATAACAGGAAAAATAAATAAAACAGACCTTAAATGAATGTCAAATTGTCAATTTTGTATTTTTAAAAAATCACTGAATTCAAACTTTAGAGCAGCTTTGCAAGGATATGGACAAGTGTACACCATCAACTTACTGTAAAGTTCATTGGCTACCAGGAGGTAAAATTTTGTCTCATTTTTGGGAGAAGATTATTCCTCATGGAGCAGCAATTTCACTGCAGTGATCATTTGAAAGGTTTGTTCTGGTTAGTAAAGTCAGCATATCTGCCAGATATCTTCATCCATTTAAAATATGCTCAATTTAAATCTTCAGGGAGAAAAAAAAACGTTTTTCAAGCAGTGATGAAAAAGTTGGAATTGTGGCATCACTGCCTATTGAACCGAAACTAAGACATTACCAAACCTCACACATTTTCTTGGTTCTGCCCATGAAGAGTTGTAACACATGACATTTGAAAGATCTGCAGCACATTTTCCATGAATATTTTCCTGTTCTGGGTTAGACATCCATTTTCAGTTAATGTGTATGAACTAGAGAGGCTCACAGCAGCGGAGGAGGACAAGCTCATAGAAATATCCACAGATGGTTCTCTGAAATTGGGAGTTCAAGGAATATTCCCTTCCAAATTTCTAGGCTCACAACCAGATTTTCCAGAACTATCAGAACTATGAAAGCATTGATCCCTTTTGTAATAATATACTTGTGTGAAAAAGCATTCTCTGCTCTCATTTGTATTAAAAATAACTATAGAAACCAGTCAGAACTATAGAAACCAGTCAGAACTGAGGATACAAGTTTCAGCTATTAAGCCTGATATAACAAGTTTAAAGTATAATGAAGCACTAGCCTTCTCATTAATTAATTAATTAATATTAACCAATAATATTAGACCACTGTTCTGTGTTCAGGTATTATTATTTTGTATGGAATCATTCCAATAAAAATAGTGTAAAAGGAGTGTGCATTTACTTATTTCTCCCTTCTTCCCAAATCTGAAGACCCCTGATGGGCAACTTTAAATAAATATTTAATGTGGTTTAGGGTTTTAAATTTTGAGTTAAGTCTTGGTGGTTCATGGCAACAAAATCAGTAGGCAAAGAGATTTTGTAGAACCTTGAGACTAACATGGCAACAAAACAGGGCAACAAAAGATATTCAGAGGCGGTACATGGTAAAGAAAGGTTAACAACGAGTGGTCTTGAAGGTAGAAAATTGTCAAATGAAGTCCCAGACATTCTTCCCCTTCTCCCCACGTTCTTCATTCATTCTGTGGCAAATGTTCACAATTCAAAATTTGTTAGCCAGCTCTGGGTGAAACTACAGTACTCTTTAAAAAGAGAAACTACAGACTGGTGTAGCAGGAGAGAAGCCCTATTCACACACCAAAGCAGAGGTAACACACCGAGGATCCTACGTAAAGTTGAATATGTGCAAGTTGTAGTGCTTGACAACTTCATGTGTTGAAATTAGGGCTGCAGGAAACAAGTGCAAAGGCATTAACTACTGGGGGCAGGAATGGGAAAGATTTGCCCTTGGGCTCAGCCGCAAAACAGATCTGAGAACTTTTATTTAGAGCCTGGAAATGTTAATTCTTTGGACAATAAAGTTCAGAGTGTATGGGATTCTGCATGTTGCAATCCAAAGCAGCCATCTTTCCAAGCTCTGATTATTCAAGAGTGCATCTGAAGAAAGAATTGTTCTAAAACATCATATACCTTTCTCTGTCCACTTGGAAATCTTCTCTCTCCTTTCTTTCTTTCCCTGGGAATAAAACTGAGACCCAAATAAAGCCATTTTGAATTAATTAACATAGGCCATACACAGAGCAATCCTAAAGTGGTGAGAATACATAAGAGAAAAGAATCTGAGACAGGTAAATCACTGTTTTCAAAGTCTGCCAGACGGAATGAAAGTTATATGGAGGGGGGCATCTGGAAGGAAAAATATGTAAGGTTTAGGGCTAATATATTTTCCTCCCTCGTTGATGGGATGGCAAAATGGCAAAAGTTATCCTGTTACCAAGCTAAACATTAAAGGCAGAAATTACCTGCAGGGGATGAGAACCAAAAACACAACCAATCTTTTCCTTTTTCTTCCCGTGATTAGCCCATACTACAACTGTTTTCAAACCCTGAAAAAGCTACACCAGGGATTGGGTGGGGACTAAAAGCCAATAGACAACACTTATTGCCAATCAAAAGAGGACAAATTGCATGTGGATGATGTGTATTGAAGCATTTCTTGCTCCTGACAGACACCCATGAGGAATTCTCTTTACCACTCCTCATCTTTCATTTTGGGGTGGACAAAAACTGAGATGTACTGTCTACTGGGTAAAGAGCACAGGTCTCTAGAGAAACAATAATAATAATAATAATAATAATAATAATAATAATAATAATAATAATAATAATAATAATAATAACAACAACAACAATAATAATAACACTTTATTTTTATACCCCGCTTTTTGCTGTGTCAATCAAAGCGGCTTACATCTAAAATTAGATTAAATAAAATTACCCCAAAATAAACAATATTGACAAATAACGATAATCCCCATTACAGATATCAATTAAAATATAAGATTAAAACAATATTTAAATTAAATACAATTTAATAGTAGCCTGCAAATGACACATTAGAAGTCAGCAAAAAGCTAAAAATACTGGAATTCCTTGTTCTTGTAGGCTGGGGTGATATATACATGATCGCTCTGGATGACTGTATCCAAACCCAGATAAGGCATGGACAGTATGATCCAAGATGAAACTCAGAGGAATTGTTCAAGTGGGTGGATCTCAACACAGAGCTTGCTGTAAGCAACATCACAATTCTGAAATGTGCACAAGCAAGGCAAGAGTTCAGAAAGAAGTTCTCCTGGTGACCTTCATCTTAAAGGAGGAAAAAGAAATGCAACAGTATGCATATCCACTAGGGCAGAGATCTCCAACACTTATGGGACATGGTCATCCCACCAGGATTCAATGGAAAAGTCAGATGTTGCAGGTGCTATCTCCTCTGCAGGCTGTAGCAAATGAAGCTGGATGCAAGTGATGCTCTCATCAAGAACAAATAAATGTCATCTTAGGAGAAAACACATTTTCTAATGGAACTCCCCTGCCCCTATCAACTTAGGTTTAAATACCATAAGAAAGGAATGTTAATGAATTTATTTATGGAGCACCAATTGTTCATCATTTCCCTGCTTTCCTTTCTTTCAACAGCTCCTCCATGTGTTTGCTGTCCCTGACTCATTGACCCTCATCCTTGCAGTGCAAGAGATTCATAAATAGTAACCTTTTGTTAAATGGCATTCTGGTCTCTTTTTTGAACTGTGAACAATGAGCACTGCTTCGTTTGCAGGTATTTGTCTGTAGATAAATATACTAAAATGTCATGAAGAAAAATTGAATTGTTCAAAGTTAGAATGGGGATAGGAAAGATACCAAAGACAGAAGGAGGAAGGGATATCTTTGGCCCTTTAGATGTTTTGAAGTACCTGCCCTACCATACTATGGCATTGTCCATGCTAGCTAGGGCTTCTGGGAGCTGAAGTCTTAAATATTTGGAAAGTCACAGGTTCTTGAACTTTGAGATGCATGGAAATAGCAGATGAAAGCCAATACTGAAGAACAGTAGGCTTGTACAGCTTATGGCCTCCCATTCAAAGCTTGGCCTACTCATAAAAAAGACGAAAGAAGAGGGAGAAAGAAAAAAGAAAGAAACAGACATATGGCAGCATCTTTAAGATTTTTGTTGTTGTTGTGTGCCTTCGAGTCATTTCTAACTTATGCTGACCCTAAGGCAAACCCATCATGGGGTTTTCTTGGCAAGCTTCTTCAGAGGGGGGGTTGCCATTGGCATCTCTTGAGGCTGAGAGAGTGTGACTTGCCCAAGGTCACCCAGTGGGTTTACATGGCTAAGCCAAGATACGAACTCTGATCTCCAGAGTCACCATCCAGTGTTCAAACCACTAAACCAAACTGGCTCTCCCTTTAACAGTAACTGGTTTTTATTTTCACATGAGCTTTTATGGATATAAATCCAGCAATAGATAGAGGTCTGCCACTGTCAGGCCCATTTGAATGGCACTGTTTTGCAGTTCCAAGCAGGTAGCAAAACAGAGGGTTTATTGCAATTGTGAAGTGGGCAGCTATGTGGTTGGCTTAGTGGATCAGATGCATAGATCTGAATAAGATGGTGGTGGTGTGGCTCTTAAACATCAATGGTATTAATAGTGTTAATTCTCCTAGTAGACACAGCAGATTGCATTTTCTCAGTGGATGACCCTCATAGCCTATATCAGAGCATGGAGACTATTTTATAAGAGCCATTCATTGGTGCATCAACCCAACAACTAACATGGATCTCTATAGACCTGGGTGAGAATTTTGCTTGTTTGATATTCTGATGAGACCTTCCTGATTTTGCAAGTGAGCTTGAGACTTTAAAAATTCAAATATGGGAGAAAACAAATTCATCCATCCTTGGTCTCCTCCATCTCTGGTAGGCCATTGTGCAATGTAGCTCTGCCATATTGACAATGCCAATTCAATGGCCTTTTTTTTTACATGCCACCACTAGAAACAGTATTCTAACCTGTCACAGCTCCTAGCTTCCCATACATTCTCACTGTGTTATGATTCATATTGTTTCTTCAGCACAGAGAAAGTTAAGAAGCAGAGAATGAGTTCACAGAGGTTTATGTGTCTCTTCACTGCAGCATGAAACTGGAGCAGGAGGCAGGGACTGGGATGCATGAATGAACCATGACAAATTGAATAAAGCTGAGATTTCAGGTCAATTCAAACACAATATTATTGTTTTGTTTTTAGTGAAGTCCCTTCAAATTTTCAGCTCTGAATCAGTGAATTTGCAACCATCGAGCAATGAGAAATCAAGCAATACATAAACATGGGAAACCCTCAGGTCAGTTTATGCGTTACCTGCTGTTACACCTACTATTGAATGTATGTTATGCGGGGGACATGAATTTTCTTCCTTTACTGTCACCATAAATAAGGATATATCTCTAGCTTGTTCTTAGGCTTAATAACATGTAAGGGTGCATCTATACTGAAAAAAATATTTCAGTTTGACATCACTTTAAGTGTTGTAGCACCACCCTATGGAATCCTTGGATTTGTAGTTTTACAAGCCCTTCTCTACCAAAGAGTGCTGTGCCTCACAAAACTACACATCCTAGGTTTTTGTAGGATGTATCCAAGGCAATTAGTGGTGTCAAACTGCATTATTTCTATAATGCAGATGCACCATAAGCCAGTCCTCAAGGCAGGACATACTAATTGCTATTTATACAAAAGCTCTGCTGCACTTGAGCAGTGCATATTAGACTTTGCATTTTTATTCTCTACAAATGACCATTAGTTCAGCTAACACCTAATCTGTTTCAGTTGCCTGGATTCCAATAAGCAATGTTTGGATAATAAATGTGCAGTCAGTCTGACAGAAGCCAAGCTAAAGTACCCACAAGAGAATTTCTAGCTAAAAAGAAAGAAAGAAAGCAGTTTATCTCATTGCTGAGTTCTAGTTGGGCTTTTACTTTTGGGGAAAGTATCTGTGCTAATAGCAGCAATAATGGTTTTACAGCATAAAAGCAAATATTAGTTTATTGAATGATGGATTAATTTACTTAAGCCGAGGTTGCTGTTCTGAGGATGTGACAGGAGAAGGCTATAGCCAAGTAGGGCTGTAAATCTTTGTTTATTTCATTCTTGCAAAGAAGAGCAAAGGATTTCAAGTCTTTTCTCCTCTCTGAGCAAGACAGAGGTTTTGCACATTTTGGGGTCCCCCCCCCCGACATGGACTTTTTTGTAAAAATTTGTGGAAAAGGCATGTTTTACAGAGAAAAAAATAATTGTTTTCAGAAAACAATATCTCTTGTGTAAAAGAAGCTGTTTTCTGGACTAATTTATGATCCAGAAAACTCATGAAACATAAGAAAGCTCACAGTGGTTCCCTATTTTCTGAAGGTTTATCCACATATGTTGAAACACCCTTTTCACTAAACAGAAAAAATAGCAAATATTCTTTATATCCCTGTCATGAAGGAAACGTATGTTCCACATAAAAATGTGTTTTTGGTATTAAAAAAAAAAGCCCTGGTGATGCAATGGTTAAATGCCAGTACTGCAGCCAAATGTTGTGAGTTTTTGTAGGTCAGTAAAATAAGTATCCAGCTTATTTGGTTTGCACATTGTAAACTGCTTAGGGAGTGCTAGTTCACTGAGAAGCGGTATAGAAATATAAATGCTATTGCTTTAAACCTTGTTCTATGAATTTTGTGCTCTTGAAAACTTTTTTGGAATGGGCATTTAATCCTCTTTGGGAGAAGGGACTCATCTGTTCCAACTCTGACATCATAGTAAGAAGCTAAGCTCCCATGAATTGTACTCACTATGAATCCAGCAAAAAACTCCATTTCATCCATATAACTTCAGTTTTAGTGAACATTAAAACTACAAGCCATTTATGTCATTTGAAACAGAAACACAGCTTGGGAATAACATCTGAATTTTTTTCTTGAGGAAAACCAAAATAGCACATGGACTGTTCTATGAGAAAATCCATATTTCCATTTTCTATTGGCAGAAGATTCTAAATATTGGGCCTCTGCAGACAGGCCCAAAGGCAAAGATGGGGAGGAGCAGTCACACACCGGCCGCTCCAGCCCTACGCTGGCGGCATCCTAACACTATGCGCCGTTATGCACGGTGCGCGGCATCAGGACGTCCTTCTGGTGCAGTGTTCTGACGTGCTGCGCCGGAAGGGACGCTAAAGAGCCTCATGCTGGCTCTTAGAGTGGCCTTTTGCTGCCCCTAAAAGGAGCAGCATTTTGCCGCTCTTTTCAGGGAAGCAAGAGGGAGGATCGGGGCCATGGCATGAGGCAGCAGTGGCCCCAATCCTCTGCTTCCCAGGGCAGCCTAGAGCCGCTCGTCTGCAGCCCCCCATTGTCAGCTTTTTTTACCTTTTTTTAAATCACACACTAAATGAACAACATGGCAGTAGTAAAGGTTATACTGATTATCTTTTTCCATCTACTCAACTCCTGCTTCAACTTTAAACATCTCAAGATACAGCTACTTCTTGATAGACAATTGTAAGCTTATTGCACTGTGTTCTCGTAAGGTAATAAGTACATGATGAGAATGGATGGAATGTATTTTATCACTCGGTATGATCCTCATCGAGTTCCCATTCTGTGCTCTGACAGTAGGAGAACTGTAAAAATGCGTCCTCAGCCAGCAAGAATGCTTTCAGACCGTTTGATATGATGTGTGTGTGATAATCCTACCCAGTCTCAATCTGTCCTCATGTTCTGATTGGCTAAGACAACCTCCTCCCCTCCTGTCCTAGAACGTCCACAAACTCAACTCTTCTGGTGTTGATGCATGGAAGGTGCCACAGGTAATTAATTTTTTTAAATTTTTTGTAGATTGAATTGCATCATGTTTACAAAGAAAAAACAATGAATGCTTGCTACCTAAACCTCTTGGTAGCATTCTTTCCAATACAGATATAGGAGTTTTCGCAACAGTGAGCATTAACCAATGAGGGACAGCTGAGGAACTATTTTAGCACCAGAACCGGTATAACAGTAAATGCAGTGTGATAATATGTGTTCTCATAACTTTATTATCCCGTTATCAATAGTCTAATGTGGTAACACCTGTTCCCATATTGTTACATTCCAGGGACTCGATGGGAATGTTACAGGTACTGATGTGATAAGCTTATCAGTCTCAGGCTGGTTTGATGCTCATGGAGAACTCACAGATATAAATGCCCAAGTAAAAAATAAAATAAAACACCAACAAATCAACACTCAAATTATGAAAGACCCAATGAGACTCTTACTAAGTATGAATCAAGAAGAAATATTAGAAATCAAACATGGTAGATTGATTTTTTATATGACTACAGCTGCCAGAATGGTATACGCAGCAAAGTGGAAACAGAAAATAATACCTGGCATAGACGATTGGATCATGAAGTTATATGATGTAATGGAAAGCGATAGATTAACACATATCATACAGAAAAAAAACCACACAAGGAATTTAAGGAAGTTTGGAACCCCTTTATTGAATATTTGAAATGAGAGTAGGGTCAACAATGGACTTTAGGTCTGGAAACAAAATAGCTTAAAAACAAAATTAACGAATGAATCTTAAATCCAAAAAGAAATATATATGGCAGGAAACTCTGTGAGACACTTTATAGCTATGAGGTGAAACATAATAATGTTATGGATCATAGATTATAGAAAAATTTGTATAGATATATATGATTTTGTTAGATTGTATTAAGAAAGGTAATGGGGAAGACATATACATGTATATATAAATATATATAAATAAATTAATCAGGAGGTAAAAATAGGTCAAAGATAGCCTGAATGAGTGGATAAGTGAAGGAAGTCAATTTATGTTAGCTATCTGCTTTTGTATGTCTATGTCTACATTTGTGATATTTTTTTCTTTGTCTTTTTCTTGATTTATGTTGCGTACCTTAACTTTGTCTGTTACTATGTACTGTTTTTAATCAATATAATTTATTTAAAAAACCAAAAAAGCAATTAGGGTTAGGGTTAGGGTTCTAATATTGAAGCTCACCTGTGCCAGTGCATCCACATCTGGAAGCATAGGGCGCTTTAAATTAAAGCTTGCATGTAGGGTGCATGCTCTGGATAGCCAAGACAATTTTCACCGCACGTGTGATTGTGGATTTATATGGCCGTTTTCTGGTGCATCAGTATTGCTGAATACATACACACATGTGAAGGTGCGCATTTTCACCGAAGGAGTGGAAAAAAGTGGCTCCTTTTTGGAGCGGCTTTTCTTAGCTTATGACAGCTAGAGGGTGCTTTCCTGGAGACTTTTAGGTGTGCGTCGTCTAAAGGCCACGTCTACAAGTCACCCTCAAAGCACCCCTTTTTGCTTGTCTGCATAGCCCCTCAGAGAGCTTGTGTTTCATGCCAAAAGTTCCAACCCTTTGAACACTTACTTAGGAATAGGCCCCACAGACTCCTATGTGGTTTACTTCTCAATAAAAGTGCACGGCATATTACATAAAGTTCTCAATGACTTTCTAAAATTGAAAGCAAACCTTTTTGCCTCAATAGCTCCCTTTCAGAAGCAGCTTCTGCTACAGATGATACCACTTTGACTGAAATATAATTTTCAAATACTGTGTTTCCTCCTGAGAACAGAAAACTTTGTATCAAAGAGCAGGCATTTAAAAATCATTCCTGAAGGGAGTATATTTTCTCTTCATGCTAGTTCAAATGTAATTTGAGAACAAAGTGGAAATAGACTCTTTCTGCCTTTATTTGATCTTTAAAAAGATTTTTAAAAGGATTTCTAAAGATGGAGTTTTCTCCAACCTCTTTTTCATAGACCACAGCAGCAGTAAATATGGAAAATATAATAGGTATGTATTTATCAACATAATGGTTTTAGATGTGCTTACATGGAAATTGCCCCTGAATAATTGTTGCCTTTTTATGGTGTCCTGTCTCTTACTTCAGTATGTCCCCACTTGAATAATGAATAGCTGCCTCATAATTCATTAAATGCCTTGTTGGAATCAATTTTTTTTTTATAGAAATGGTCAAGAAAACCATATATAGATTATGACATTAGATGATTAGGGATGTGAAGAATTCTTATGAAATAACATTGTCTTTTGTCTTGATACTCCAAGCCAGCCTGTTGAGAAATTGCTGACCTCCCACAAAATTTTTTGGTCCAGTGGAAGGAAAGGATAAGGAATGCTCCCTTCTGATCAGGCTGAAGCAGTGGTATCGGATATTTACTGGAACTGATGCAATGAAAGGCAGGGTCATCACAGCTGGAACCAAGATGTCACTGGGCCAGCAATTCACATCAGAGAACCCATAGAAAAATCATTCACTGGACCCATATTTTCCTATTCTAGCTGTAAATAAATGGAAACTTATTTCTGCAGCCTGCAGTCAAGGAGATGACTCACGGACTTTCAGCCTCTTAGTGCTCTAACTACAGGATCATGAATGAACGTTGCTTCTGTCTCTTTTGCTCATCTGTAGCATTGGTATTCCATTAGAACTTAACAACCACTGGGTTGCATCTTTGCTCTCACCACTGAATTCAAGGAGCAAGCTCGAGAGAAGACCCAAACCAAGATCCTCTCCTTAATTAATACATGCATAGGTGTTACCAGAGATCAAAATCAACTGCTTGTTTTATATTTGCAAGCTTCCCCATCAAGCAAAGGACCCCACCATACCCCAAAAAATAGCAGGAAAGGAGGAAAAGATCAGCTGGAACATCAGAATCCATCTTTGCCTTTGTTTTATAGTAAATTTGTTTCTATAACACTCTGTTCCTAGAAACTGGGCCTACATACCCTGAAGGTGCAAAATTCTGTCTGATCAAGACATGTTCAGGGCTGGTTAGTACTTTGCCAGGAGACCATCAGGGAATATCAGATAGTGTAGACTATATTCAGAGGAATGCAATGAGAAACCTCCTCTGAATATTCCTGGCCTAAGAAAATCTTATGAAATTAATGGGGTCATGTAACTCTACCGGCAACTTTAAGGCATATACCAACCTACAAAGAAATCAGCACATTATCAGACTTGCTTCGGCATCATAAAAGTTGGACTTATGAACAACATTTTAAACATCTCTCACTGACCCCACCAAACTGATATAGTTTTCCTGGGCCACCTTAAACATACACATATGCTGCCATGATAGGCCCTGGGTTGTAGGGGACTCCATGTTCTACCTTAAACATTGAGTTCTTATCCCCTCCCCAAATCACTTGAACCATGCTCCCTCACAGCCAGACTAAAGTACACGTAGTTATTTTCTCGGTAAATTCAGAACTGTGCAGAGGCATGTGATATTTATTCACATGCATAGCTGCATATTCATACAATATTAACGCACAGTTTCCTTGTGGGTATGTGCACTTTGTTACCTGGCCTCTTTTGAATCTGGTTATTTTAGCCAGATATTTCATTATATAGCCCCATTTCATGGCATTTGGAAACTTGCAGAGAGTGGTAGAATAGTTTGTAGACTTAGGAATTTGATAGCACTAAGAAATAAGGGGTCAGATGCCAAAGAGGACAGGGCTCCTTGAACACCATTGCAGAGGAGAAAGTTCAGTAGGTGTACCTGCTGATCTGAGGATTACCTGGCCTGTTTTGTATCTGGTATTCTAGCCATATGTTTCACTATATGTAGCTAGAGGGAAAAACAAAGAATTATTTAGCACCCTTTAGTTCTTTGTTGTTACCTTTGAATAAGTTTTACTGAAGTTCGGTACACTTCCTTCTTGGTAGAAATAGATTTCATGATTGTAAATTTAATTAATTGATAAGTCATTGCAGTGGATAAGAAGATAAGGGAGCAGTGTTATTCTCAAACACCACACAGATCATAAATCTTACAAATTATAATCCATAGTTATGGTAACATAAACCAATTTTACACGTGAACTGCAATGACATCTAAGCTGTGAATATTCCAGTTCCAGTGAGCTCAAGCTGCAGTCCAGTGTGTTGTGGATCCAGCCTGTTAAACGCAGCAGATTTTTAACAAAAAATTATAGAATGGGCTGCACATAACCTTAGCTTGCTCACTTTCCCACCTGCAATATTGGGATGATGATAATGCTGATCTACTTTGCAGGGCTGTTGTGAAGATTATTTGAACCAGTGAGTTCTTCCCTCCTCCCTGCAATATTTTGCACCATAAATCCCAGAAACTTTGCCCATTTTCCATGACAGTTAAGGCTACACAGAGCTTAAATCTAACAACATTTGTAGACCCAAGACAGAGAGTCATGTTGATAATGCAAGTGGAATGATTTAAACATGCAGAGTGCTACATATAGCAAAACTTTGTCATTTTTGATAAAAACAAAATAAAAACAAATCATTAGTCACCCTAACAGTCACAGCACCTAATTCCAAACTTTTGTGAATCCTATAAAGGCTACATCTGCATTGCAGAGATAATCTGGTTTGACACCAATTTAACTGCCTTGACTCAAGGCTACGGAGTGCTGGGAACTGTACAGTAGTTTGTTGTGGCACCAAAGCTCTGTGGTTCCCAGAATTCCATAGCCTTGAGCTATGACAGTTAGTGGTGTAAAACCAAATTATCTCTACAGTGTGGATGCAGCCATACTTGTCTGAAAATACGTCCCACTGAATTCAATGAGTCTTGTTACTGAGTAGAGGTCCACAGGAGTGAGCTGCTAATTTAGCGGGAACCCCTACAAAGAGAGGGGATATCTGAAAAACAGCAAGAGAAAAAGAC
>JAIPUX010001232.1:35273937-35286130 GCA_020142125.1 Phrynosoma platyrhinos
TGATAACTATGTCCCCAATACCGTCATCCAAGTCATTAATAAAGATATGAGTTAACAGAAAAATCCACATTAAGGGATGCTTAACAGGCAGTACGGTAGCTAGTTCTTCCCCTTCCATCCACAGGGAGGCACTAGCAGCTTATATGCTGAGACTGCACCACTGTGATGATGGTGGCTCCAGACAATTGAATAGCAATGGGATACTGCTATTGTTGTAACATGCTGTCAAGTCATTTCTGACTTAGGGCGATCCAAAGGCAAGCTATCCCAAGTTTTTTAAGGGCAAGATTTGTTCTGAGGTGGGGTCTGTGTTTGCCTCCTGATGAGACTGAGAGAATTTAATTTACCCTGGATCACCCAATGTGTTTCTGTGGTTGAGCAGAGATTTGAACCCTGTTCTCCCAGTGTCCTAGCCCAATGCTAAAACCACCACACCATGCTGGCTCTCCAATGCTGCTGTGCCTGGTTATAATTCTGGTTAGTGTGGGTATGGATACAGATCATGTTGCTAGGCATTCAGATGTGCATTCTGGGTCTAATTTTAGAATCTGCACCAGGGTCAAAGAATAAAAAATGAAAACACTGATAGAGTGCTTACTACTTTCTCTACTTCCCTGACTTTGTGCTATGGAGCCTTGAGGAGAGGCAGGAAAGAAATAAAATTTATTATTATTGTTATTGTTATTGTTATTATCAGAAACCAGAATGGGAAAGATGGCACTTTCCATACTGGCAAGGAAGAACGCCAGGTATAAGATGTTTACAAGCTTTAAAAAAACCAAGCAATGAAGCAATGAAATTCTATGTATGTATGATTGTCTATGATAGATGTGAGCTACATGTCCCATAAAGCCCACATTAGATGTGTTGCACATGCTCAGCAAAATCTAAGGACTCTTCTTCACAAGTCCCATTTTTGCAGCACTTATGCAGTTTAATAATAAAATGGTTAAAATAGGGGTCATATAGACCGGCAGCTTGGACCGGCCTGAGGCCACTTCAATGCCAGTCATACACCCCTGATCAGTGTGGGACTGCAGCGACCACACGGCCCAGTCCCAATCCAGGCCACTGCTGCAGTCCCGAATGGGACGCTGGCAAATAGCAGACTTTCTATGTTCTTTGTCCAGCCAGCTTTTCCTGGCTTCCGACACTCTGGGTGTGTGTGTCATCTGCACATCCCACCTCAGAGTGGCCGGAAGCCACTCTTTCTTGCCCATCTGTTTTGGGCCATGATAACATACTGCTTGTAGAGAAGCCATCACTGCACCTCTTCTTATTTGTGTGACCAGGGCTGCTGTCCCCATGGCATTCTCTTCCTGCCCTCTCCCCTAGCCTCACTTCCCTGCCTAATGCACTACCCAGTATGCCTTTAGTTTTGTTTTGTTTCATTTTTTCCTGTGCAATTCCACAGGTCTGCTGCAATAATTTAAAATAAAGAAAGAAATTACACAGAAAAAAAATAAAGAAAGCTAAACAAGATTCTACAGAAAAGCAAGGGGGAGGGGGACAGCAGGAAGGAGGTGACAGTGACACCACATGCCTGGCAATCGCGCAACTGCCTCTGGAGTGACATTTTGCACCTGGGGACTTGTGCAATTGCCAGGTCGTTCATGGCTATCTCCTGTGAATGAAAATGGACAGGTCTTGGACAGGTCTGCTACAGGTCAGAGGCAATGCCGTACTATCAAAATCAGCAAAGAAGGAGGCAGAATTTTGCCCTTCCCTGTACAAACAGGCAAAAGGAAAATGCTTCAGCCTCTCCTAGCTTGTCCATTCTTCCCCATTAATAATTTTTGCCATCTTGGCCACACTCTGATGTTGCTTGTCTACAAACTCCCACTTTTCATCTGTGAAATGTCAGAGGGTATATACGCACCCTTTCTGGCCTCACCTGTTTCTCTTTTCGAATAACTATTCCAAAACATGGGAAGAAAGTCCCATTCATAGTGGGTGAGACACTGGTTGTAGGACATCCTTTAAGCTACACGAGAAGAGCATGACAGCAAGGCCTAGAGAACAGTGTTTTTTTTTTTTTTTAAAATCACATGCCCAGTAAATATACTCAACATTAACATATTTAATGGATCAATTCTGAAATGGGCATCTGGATGAAGTTTGACTATTACTATGTCTGGGCTGTTGTTTTTTTTAGTAGTTAACCATCTGATACCCATGTAGAAGTGAAAGAATCTGTAGCATATTTAATTCAGAGGAGGAAAAAGTCTCTTAGTAACACTACAAAACCTAAATTATGCTTCCAACTTAAATTTAAATGGAAAGGCTTCATTGCTGTGGAAAAGGGAAGAAGGTGACAGAAAGAAGAGATTAAAAGGAAAATTCCATGGAGATAAAATCAGACTTTACAATACCAAATGCTCACTTGTTCCAACAAAGTAACATGTTGGAAAGAGACCAAAACCAAACAAAAAAGGAAATGGAAAAAAATTATGTGAAAGTATTGTTGAATATGTAAAGCAAAGTATAGAATTCCTGCAAGACCAGATAATTTAAAAGACTTTGTTATTGTTATTTTTATGGATCTGTAAAAAAGTATTTTTATAGCATGTAATGGTATGGAATCACTTAAATGTCTGAAGGATTTGACATAAGAGCGGTTCAGTAGAGTGAATTCATGGCACAAGAACATGCTCTGTTATATGCTGTGTTCACTTTATTGAGATCAATGACTCTTGGCATCCAGAAGCAATCAATGTTGCTAGTCAAAGTGCATTTTTTTTTAATTTTGGTGTGTGTGTGATATTCCACATGACCCCAAATATACCCTGTAGTTGACCCCAAGTGCCACCTGGGTGATGACAGACAGATCATACCAAGGTCACTTGGAAGACTGACAAAAACCATCTCAAAGATAGGCAGATAGTGTGGGAGTTGCAAATGGACCATCATCACCTACCGAAAGAATGGGTGATAATTGCCAAATGTCTCACATGATGGGCCAGCTAATGACTTAATCCTTTTCTCATTCACCTTGAATATTGCCAGACCAGGTTACATCACCCGTATAGTCTCACACATTTGCCCTGCAGCTAGTTTTATCCCTTTAAAAAAAAAACCCTGGATTTTCCCCTTCATTGTTGCTAGTTTGGAATTCATGGGTACACTACGTCACTGTGCTCTCTAGTCTAGTTACCGTCACTTCCATTCAAACCAACGTTCTTGGAACGGCTGTATCCCACGTCACTTCACCCAATTGGATCCCAGAGAAAGCCTCATCTGTAGTGAGTATCACCCATAGCTTTGCCTCAAGATCTTTTTCAAGCTAACCCCTGATTTCCTGAGCCTTGAATGAATGAGTGTATGAGTGTGTAATTGTCCCTTTAATAAAATAGTACTTTAATTGGAGAATTCTGCATCAATTCTTAGATCCATCAGCCTCTTGGTATACAAGTGGGAGACAGATTGACAGGGTCCTTGTAGCCAATCCCCTCTCAGTTTGAGCTAAATAAAATTCCCCATACTAGAGTTTTGGCTACAATGTGAAAAAACTGAGTACAGTATTTTCAGTGATGGTTTTAAATGCTGAGAACATACACTTTTTATAGGTCTTTGTCAGTGCTGGCATTCTCAAAATTCTATGGGTTTACAAAGTAGGCTTGTAAGAATTTAAATAGCTGTACATTTGACACTGTATGTTTTCCATGCTTGAAAAAACAACATCAACCAATTAAAATTGTGCACAAAGAAAACCAGAATTCTGGGTCAAATATAAATCATGAAAGCAGAGAAATTTTGCATTGCTTGATGTTTGCACTTTGTTTAAGTTATTCTGTATTCTTTGCTGTTTTGCATAATTTGTTGTGGTTTAGCTAGTCTTGACATTCAGTGAGCTACATGAGGGCTGTAAAATTCATGTATCAGCATTTATATGCATGCATGAAAATACAAGATTCATTTCTCCCCAGTTTCAGAACAGCAATAGGCAAAGTGTAGGCTGTGGCCTGTATGTGACTTCCAGGGTCCACAGGTGTTAGAGGATTATTATTTTTTTTTGCTCTCAGATGCCCTTTGAGCATGTAGGAACATTTTTGCCACTCTCCTTGGGTAATCTACACCAGTGAGAGGTGTACATCTTTTTTGAAACATTAAATTAAGAGGAAGTGACCCTAAAATGGCCCAGGGTGCCTAAAACATGATGAAAATGCCCCAATGCCCCTAGAGGCATTTGGGGGGGATTTGGAAGCAAAAATATTCAGGGTGGTCTGGTGAGTGTATGTGGCCCTCCAAAGTTTCCTGGTGGGCAAATGTGGCCCACAATCCTTCCACAGTTTTCCACACCAGTGCCGGAGACATGGAAAAGGCAAGCTAAAAGTTTAAGAAAGACAATTTTAAGAACTGATTGCACCAAACTTTAATTCAAAAAAGAGATTGGAACAAATTCTAGGCATTTACCTGTGAAAAGGAATAGAACAGCAGTTGGGTTTGGACACTCAGACAACATACTTAGAGTGGACCCATCAAAATCAATGGGACTTGGGTTAATCATAACTATCATACACACCACAGATTCCAATGGATGTCTTCTCAGCATGACTCTTGGTAGCTCTTGCTAGGCTGTGAATTCAAGGCAAGTTTGGCCAGCCTCCTTCTTCTTGGCTTTCTACTTACAAGCAAAAACTTTTTCATTCAAGTGGGCTTCTGACAACTGAGTGGTTCCTATGCAAAAGGCTGTTAATGGACACATGCTCCTTTTTATTTTCATTTTGGTTTGTATGTCTAATGGATTTTGGTTAATTGTGGTTATGTCTAATTGTGGTTAGATGTTATAGAGGGTTTTTTACTGCATGTTTATATTATAATTTTACTATTTTTATTTTCATTTTTTACTCTTTTTGCCAACCTCCTTGAGTTCCAGTCTTGAGAGAAATGTGGGAGAAAGAAAGAAAGAAAGAAAGAAAGAAAGAAAGAAAGAAAGAAAGAAAGACTGGAACTAATCATTGAAGTGTGTGTTAACTGTAGGTGTCCAGAGCTAAAATCCATAAGGATTTTTATATTGCACATGACAGAACACAGAGAGTTTGTCAGAAAGTGTATCTTAAGAAAAGCTTTATTCCAATCATATTGAGTGCATTGAAGTTGAGAAAAACAGTCTGCTATTGGAAGCTGTTGGTTGAATCTTGCAGATGAGATTCTGAAGCAGCTGAATATGACTGCAGAAAGTGCAGATAGAATTGCTGTCCACAGATCATCAATATAGATCACTTTATCATACAAATAGAATTGGTTCCATGGAGATGGTTGGATTTCTAAAAATAAGCTGGGAAATAGTGATCTACAAATCCCATCTGAACAGTCAAAATAACAACTTGAAGCTTTTTAAAAAAAGCATGCTGAAAGGTGGAGCATGAGGTCACAAAATGCAGAAGGAATGGAAGGATGCACATGAAAAAAGATTACTTCAGCGGGAAATCAGTCAGCATCAGGAAGGGAATAGAATATAACAGAAACACTGAACAGATGGCTATATGGAAAATAGTGTGAATATGCATCCAGGCAACACTGTTGTTTAATCTTCAGCTAAAAGCTAACCTGGTGTCCAGACGTGAAGAAGAAGAAGAAGTTGTAGAAGTAGTTGCTGTTTGTGAAGTCATAGGCTTTCATGGCCAGCATCCATAGTTTTTTGTGGGTTTTTCGGGCTGTGTGGCCATGTTCTAGAAGATTTTCTTTCTGACATTTCACCAGCATCTGTGGCTGGCATCTTCAGAGATTTCTCTGAAGATGCCAGCCACAGATGCTGGCGAAATGTCAGAAAGAAACTCTTCTAGAACATGGCCACACAGCCCGAAAAACCCACAAAAAACTATAGTTGTTGTTTGCCAAAAGTACAGTCAAACTTCTTAATGAATGTCACCAGGGAAAGAAAGGAAACTTCCTGCAGATCTATTGGGGCTAGTCAAGCATGCTTGCTGTCCACACTCAATATGAACCTGCTTCTTTCAGGATATCAGATTAAGTATTACTATAGTGGAGGAATTGGCAAAACCATGTCTGACTATTCCTTGTCTAAGAGAATCTTACAAAATTCACAGAGTTGTCATAAGTTGACAGAGGAATTGAAGGCACATATACACAAAAAGAGACAGTATGTATATATTTTACTATAAATCGACCTCATGTAAAAGTCGAGGGGGCCAAAATTATGGATTTTATATGACCCATTGGTAAGTTGAGGGTAAAAATAGGGGCATCTGACAAGGGATACAAAAAATAAAGCAAAGGAAAACAATGCCAAAGAAACTACAAAATTCCAGCAGGCATAAAGTGCTCACCCTAAAGACTGCATGAAGAGGGAACTATGGTAAATGGTGGCTCTGCGTTATGTGGAGGAAGTAATTAGGCATAGGTGAGGTTAAGAAAATGCATACATGTCAAAAAGGATGAAAAGTCAAAGCCAAGAAAATGATGACTATGGGCAATTACAGACTGCCAGAAATAATGCAGCTTGAGTCCACTTTAACTGCCTTGGCTCAGTACTAGGGAATCATGGGAACTGTAGTTTATTGTGGCACCAGAGCCCTTTGACATAGAAGGCTCAGAATGTCTCAGAAAAAAACTACAGTTCCCATGATTCCCTATCACTGAGCCAGGGCAGTTAAAGTCGACTCAAGCTGCATTATTTCTGACAGTCTGTAAAGGCCCTATGTTAGCAGTGATATCTTTCCCTGATTTTAACCCAGAATAGCTGACAAACATACACAAATGTCTTATTCAGATCCTTCAAATCCCAATTCCTCTTGGCCCTCCTTTGAAGGGAAGTGCTAAAGAGCTGGCACTACTGCAATTTCCCTACCCAGGCATTCAAAAAGGTAGAAGTGGTGCCGCAGTGGAGAGAGTAGGTGGGTCAGCACTTCTTTTAAATGCTCCCAGAATGGACTAAGCTCTCACCTTTTACCATTCTACTCAGAGAAGGGGGTGGTTTTTTTTTTTTGTTTTAATAAGAGTTAAAGTACAGTACATACATTGACCCATGGCTAGTCAAACCAGTTTTTTGGGATCAATTTTTTTGACTAAAATCGATAGACTTATACATGAGTATATATAGTAATTACCCTTACTTTAAAACACACAAACACACACCCTTCCAGCCAATATTAATTGAGGTTCTCTTGTTAAAATACAATCTCTCACCTCCCTCATTTTCTTTTACTTTGTGTGATCAGCAGATGTTTGAAGAGCAGGTATAACTTCAAGAAATGTTTTGTCCCATTTGTCCACTCCAGTCCACACAGCTGTAAACGGGGCTAGATCATCTGGCACAGAGAAACCAAGGTCAACTGGATGTGGTACAAAATCCCCTTACACCTGTATACCTTAGCTGCATCTGGATTAAAATGTTTCTGGGCCAATGGCTACAGGGAACAACAACATTGGCAAAGATCACGTGTGCCAGTCTTGATCTTGTCTTCAGTTAAAATAATATTGGTTAGCATGTCTGAAAAAGACCTTTGTCTGAGATATTAGGAAAGCCCTTGGTATGACTTAATATAAAGCAAGCTTCTTCTTTTATTTATCTAGATGGGGAGAGATAGACTTTGAAGTGCCTTCAGATGAATTATTCAAGAGCCTTTGCTTAAATAGGTGCTCTTTTTGCCCTATCTGCCTATATTTTTCTAATGCCAACTATCAAACACTTCCGATGTGTGACATTTCCTTTGATTGTTCATTTGAAAGTTTCTTTTGTCGATTCCTTCCACTATGTGCCTTCACCTTGATTGTTGTGTAGCCCCAGCATGCAAAGTACTAATCTTGACTTTCACACTGCCTGAATGTCTGTTTCAAATATCTACTGTATATTCATGCAGTTATGTGTGTGAAGTAGATCAGTATATCTTGGTTTTTTATGAGATCCAACACAATCTAGCTGCAGCCATGTCTCCAGATGAAGATGAAGAAACAATGTATACCTAGTACTAATGGAAAAACATCCATTCATTACTCTGTTTTATTGAGTATCACACTGGACTGAACATAAAGACTGGTGGGACTCCTTTCCATTGCTCTATTTCCATTACTCACTGCTAGGAATAACCTAAGGCATTTTGCTGCATGAAGCAGAACAGCAAATGGCATCCCCATTCACCTAAGCTTTAGTATGTACTGCTGACAACCAGCCAACTTATTTTGGCAGAAGAGGCAGAAAATCCCACAAGCACCTTTCCATCTCTAACTGTAACAATCCAGTAATACAGAACATCTTATCAAAGGATCCAAAATCTGAAACATTTTGAGTGCCAATATGATATTTTGAAACAGTGGCTGCAGTGCTCCTGCTCATTCACTCACAAGGAGAGAGACAGGAGAATCTGTGAAATGGTGGGAGGCATGGATTCAAACCAAGCACTACACTTGGGTTCCAGCCATTTCATAGATCCTTGCATCTCTCTCCAGCTGTGTCTCTCTCTCTTTCTATCTGTGTGTCTTTCTCCAGGCTTGCAAATACAGTACATACTGTGCTTGCTATTTGTATTCCAATATCCGAAACATTCCAAAATCCAAACTAATAAAATAAAATATTGTGCAATCTATGGATGTGGACAGGATTCTTGTAGAGGTGAGAGTCACCACGTGTATACTGGATCTGTGGCTCTTAAAAGCAGTCTGATGGGTGCTGGCAGAGTGAGGTAGGATAGTAATGAATGTCTCACTACAGCAAGGCAGATTTCCTTCTTGTCTAAAAAGAGGCTGTGGTGAGGACATTGGGGGAAAAAATCCTCCCTGGACTCCACTGTACTAACTATCAGCCAATCTTCAATATTACTTTTTTGGGCAAGGTTCTAGAGCAGAGATAGGCAACCTAAGGCCCGGGGGCCGAATGCACCCCCCCGAGGCCTTTAGACCGGCCCCAGGCAAGTCCTGCCGCCGCCGCCACCCTCCGCCACTGCCACCCACCATGATGATATTATTGTTGTTATTACTTGTTCTTGGGGTTTTCTTGGCAAAATCTCCACAGGGGTTTTGCCATGGCTTTTCTGGCGCTGAGAGAGTGTGCATGCATATTTTAAAAAAATGTTTAATTTTTTAATTTTTTTAAAAAAATTAAATTTATTTCTTTATTTATTTTTGGTGCTTCAGCCCCCCAATTGTCTGAGGGACAGCAACCCGGCCCCCAGCTCAAAAAGGTTGCCTACCCCTGTTCTAGAGAGTGTGGTGGCCTCTCAACTCAGGGTTCTCAGATGAAATTCCTGATTACAGAGATTATGTGCACACACACACACACACACACACACACACACCAAGTTGGAACAATTTCACCAGCAGTCAGACTGTTTTCAAGCAGAATACAAAATGCTGGCAGTGGCATCCCTGGGGTGTGTGGACCACACCAGGTGAGATCCTAAGATATCACCTTCCTCAAACAATCTCTGGCCTTCATAAAATGCTGAAGAAATGTTGTGGGTTAGGTGAGGCTCAATGGGAGGTGAAAAGACAAGCAGTTTTTTAAAAAAATATAATTTCAAATTTCAATTAATTTTTTTCAATTACATTTCTTTAATTTTTTAAAGAAAAATCTTTAAAAATATCACATTTTATCAAATTGTCACTTTAAGCACATGAAACTATTTATATGTAAATACTTTTAGGCTGTGTATATAATACTGTAATTTAAAGGTATAATTTTAATTGTGCTAGTTGTTTATGTCCCATTTATTACCATTACATTCAGTGCTATATGGGAATTATGATTTATGAATACCATTAGTACAAAAAACATTCCTAAGGATTCTGTGCAGGATGTGGTGGCTCAAGTGCAGGGGTAGGCAACCTTTCCCCTTTAAGGGCCGAGGGACTTCAGTTCCCAGAAGCCTCAGCCATGTTGGCCAATAGTCCCATGTTGGCCAGCAGCTCCTGGGATTCTGGGAGCTGAAGTCCCTCGGCCCTTAAAGGGGAAAGGTTGCCTACCCCTGCTCAAGTGGTCAAGACGCTGACTCTATTGACTGCAAGATCAACAAGGCAGTTCGAGGCCCGGGTGCTGCATGATGGTGTGAGCTCCCAACACTAGTTCCAGCTTCTGCCAACCTAGCAGTTTGAAAGCATGCAAATGCAAGTAGATAAATAGGTATCACTTCAGTGGGAACATAAACAGCCTTCTGTGCAATCATGCTGGCCACATGATCACAGAGTAGTCGCTGACAACGCTGGCTCTTCAGCTTAGTAATTGGCTTTATAATGGAGATGAGCACTGCCCCCTATCATCAGACATGACTTGACAACCTTGTCAACAGGAATACCTTTACCTTTAAGGATTCTGTATGGTATGATATAGGAGAATGTTTATGGTGTGTGTGTGATACCATGAGTTACTGCACTGGGTGACACCAATCCTAGTGACGCCACTGAGTGCTGGTTTTGACTTTTAAAGCCATACATGGCTTGGGTCCAGATTATTTGAAAGACTGTGTATTTCTATATAAACCAGTTGAGCTTTAAGATCTGCAGCAGAGGGCTTTCTCTCAGTCCCACCATCTTCACAAGCATGTTTGTGAGGACACAGAAAAGAGCCTTCTTGGTGACTGCTGCTAGACTGCAGAACTCCTTGCCATAAGAAATCTGACTAGCTCCCTCCCTGCTCTATTTCTGCCAGCAGATGAAGACCTTTTTATTCAGGCAGGACTTTGAGATTTAAATTATATAGCAGTAGTGTGTGTGAAGTGGTGTGCTATATTTCATTTTCTAAAACTTTTTATTAGTAATTGTTTTTATGTTTTTAACTGTTTTAACCAAAGTCTTTAAAATATTGTTATTTATTTCTTTTTTAACTTTTGTAAATGAGATTTTAATTTAATCAGTCTCAGCTGAAAGGGCAAATAAGAGAGCCCATTTGATATCTTGGATTATTTTTAAAGCTCAAAATAACCCTTTCTAGATTGATCTTTTCATGCAGCAAAAATTAAAAAAAAATGATTCTCATATTTATCTGTATCAGCTGCCCTGCAGTTTGAAGGAAGTGATTTTGAGTTGGAAGATGACAAGATAGGAAATGGTTAAGTCCCTGTTCCCCAGGCGGTTTTCCTTCTCTTCTCTTCAGAGTTGGAGCTTGCTTAAAATCTCTTGCTCAAATAAAAATAAAAGTAAAACATTGGAATTCCATTATCCACTGTAATCTTCTGTGGAGGCCCTTTTCTCTCTGTCTTGCTACCTTCACAGATACATCTTCTGGGAACCTGGGTGAAGGTCTTCTTAGTAGCTGTTCCCAGGCTCTGAAACTCTCTTCTGCTATCCTGAATGTGTGGACCTTGTAGATCCCCCACTGACAGCAGCAGTCTATCACCTCGTGGGTTTCATGGTTTAGTGAGGATTTGAATCCTGGTCTTCTGAGGACGTTTTCACACGCGGCTTTTTGAGGACGCTAGCCGGCCTCCCTCCGGCCCCACTCCGGCTCTTCTTCCAGCTTGTTCAGACGCACGTCGCAGAAAACCCCGTCCCTTCCGGTGCCATCCCTGCGTACATCCGGCTTCTAGCTCTGTGTGTTAACACGCACGGAGCCTTAATTCCGGCGTCCGTCCGGCGTCCCTCCGGCTTCAGCACCTCCAACTCCGGCTTCTGCGGCGGAAAGGTAATTCCGACTTTTAAAAGGAATTAGCCTGCCGCCGCTGGAGCCATTCCGGAATGGGGCCGGCGGGAGGTAGGATTGCCTCCACCAGAGCCCCGTGTGAAAACGTCCTGAGTTATACCCCACTCAAACCACTATACCATGCTAGTTCTTTCACACAAACGACTCCTCCACAAAGCAATGTTTCCCATATTGTCTCCACATATCATCCAAGAAAATGTGCCCTTCCTTGAAAATAAAATAAAATAAGATTTACGTTTTTATAAAACATAACTCACAGACTTTCCTGGAAACCAGGGAAAGCTTAGCATTTGCTTATGTTACAATGAAAAAGTAGAAAATCATTGTCAATATTTACTTATAAGCCATCCAGCAATAATATTAGGGTAACAATAACTGTATTGCTGAAACAATATGTGTTTTTTAAACAGCCCAAGTAGTATGAAATAAAACAAGCCTGAATACATTGTCCTTCAATTGGTTTTAAAATTCAGCAATTTATATTTCCATTCAACATACTTTTCAGAGAATGGATAATACCATTATTCCACCTGAATTTTGTAACTATAATAGCCAGTTAACCTGCAGTTATTGTCCACTCATGGTCTTATGGTTGTAAAT
>JAIPUX010001232.1:35308500-35323816 GCA_020142125.1 Phrynosoma platyrhinos
GAGTTGTATCCTTTGAGTGCTCTAGCTATAGCTTTCCTTAGTATGAAAACCACCCCATTTCTTCTTGAATAGATTACTGTATAGTTGTCTGAGTGAAAGTGACCCATTTCTGTCCATTTTAACTCACTCACTCCCAGTATTGCTATATTCATGTGTTCCATTTCCTTGTCTAGTTTTCCCTGGCTCATGCTTCTCATGTTCCATGTTCCAATTACATGTGTACTGTTGCTTCTAACTATCCTTGTTTTATTGGACATGTTTTTTGTCTAGCCTCCCCCTCTCTAGTTGTTAGTTTTTGAGCTGTCCCGCCTAAAGGGTTTTCTTGGTGAAATGGTCTCACAAGGAGGGACACCTTTTGGCTCCTTTCGTGCAGTGCTGACAAGTGTCAACTATGGTGACACTACTGTTTTCTCTGTGAGAGTTGACTTCAATGTCCCCCACCACTATTGCTGCAGCCCAGCAGCTGTTCCTATATTTTATGCCTGTTATTCCCTTCTTTCCTCACTCAATTCTCTTTTCCCTTTCCTTTTTACACTCCTAGATGTTTTCCCTCCCTTAGTTCCCTCCCTCAATTTTCATTTCCCTTTCCTTTTTACACTCCCAGATGTTTTTCCCAACCTCCCCCCCTCCTCCCTGCCTCCCATTGGTGGCATCAGTGGCCTTCTGGTCTTCTTGTTGAGGAGGGCCCTGATGTTCCTGGGCTGTAGCTTTGAAACCTCCCTCTTTGTCCATTGCCTTTCTGGTCTCGGGGGGAGGGGAGGCTCTGATGTACCTGGGCTTCCAAGCCTGCCTCTTTGTCCTTCTGGATGGCAGTGCTCTTCTGGCCTCACAGAGGAGGGGAGGCTTTGATATACCTGGTCTCCCAACCCTGCTTCTTTGTCCCTTTGGATGGCAGTGCCCTTCTGGTCTTATGGGGGAGGAGAGGTTTGATGTACCTGGTCTCCCAAGCTTGCCTCTAAAATTTGAAGGTATGTGATCTTTACAAGGCTGAAGACTTTGTAAAACCACAAACCCCAGGATTCTATAAAGGGGGATGTAGACGGGTGGCCCTGGGCTGCCCCTGGAAGTGGAGGATTGGGGCCAAGGCTGCTGGATGCCTCGGCCCCGATCCTCCCTTTTGCCGGCCCGGAAAAGAGTGGCAAAATGCTCTTTAGCACCCCTTCCAGTGCAATGCATCAAAATGCTGTGCCAGAAGGATGTCTTGACACTGTGCGCCATGCGTAATGGCGCACGGCATCAGGAGGCCACCGGCGTGGGGTTGGGGCACCTGGTGTGTGCCCCTCCCCATTCCTGCCTCCAGGCCAACCCTTTGGGCTGGTCTGTAGAGGCCCTAAGATGGAACTACAACACTTAAAGTGGTGTCAAACTGCATTATTTCTATAGTGTAGATGCACCCTATGGCCCTCAAGAGTCACAGCTGGGAAAGTTGCCCACTCCTGCTCTACAGCAATAAAAAACCATGTGGCACCTTAAAGGTGAGCAGGTTTTATCTGGCATAAATTTTTGAATTGCAGCCCATGTCATCAATATAAAGTTGCAGATCCATGAAAACTTATGCCAAAATTAGCCATCCATGAAAACTTATGCCAAATAAAACCTGCTAGCCTTTAAGGTGTCACAACTCTTTATTGTTTTTTCACACACTTACAGAGCTATTTCCCTGGAGTCTCTATGTTTTTTCCTGCTTTTTAAAGAGTTGGGAAACTGGCAGCTTTAGCAGAGATAGCAGGAACAGAAACTGCTGCCCTATTTTGTTCCTAGTGTGCCAGAAAATGGTAGATGCACCTTGGCTTTCAAACTTTTTTTAGGGGAGGGAAAAGGGTGGAGGGAATAGAAAGACATAGCTGCCACCTTGGTAAACACCCCTCTCTTTAAAACCATTTTGAAATATAAAATTTCACTTCTGAAAAAAAGATTAAGATACAAGATTTTTAAACTACCATATATGACTATACTCAGTGAAATGTCTTTTGAACATATGTTATGATACTTGATAATGTTTTCTGAAAGTCTATTTTAATTTTTTAAAAGTAGCTAAAAAAATAATTTTAAAAAGAAAACAAGTTGCATTTTCCAGCAGTTCACACATCTTTTCTGTTTGAGGCAAATAAAATGTTAGCCCTGAATTATGACAAAAGCTGTTAAATTATTAAAAATACATGAACACAGATGGAGATCCCTATGGAGCAAGCTGTGTATAGATCTGTATAAAATTAGAATGCGTACCTTGTGAGCGGAATTAATAACTAAGAGGATTACACAAGTCTTTCTCTCTCTCTTTTTAAACAATTCACTTGCTATTTCCAATTGTCCATATGACAGACAGAAGAAAACATAAACCAAGGACGTTATCACACGGGGGAAATCTGCTGGTTAATCCACACAAATCCCAAACAGAAACTGGATTTGTGCCTCACGATTTCACACGACGTCGCACGGAAACTGGACAGAAACTGGACAGAAACTGGTGTTATCCGAGATCTTTTGAAATTCGATAGTTTTGAGGAAATGCATTTGCGAAATTACAGCAATTTCGCATTTACCGTAATGTGAAAAGCAAATGCGTATTTGGGAGCATTTCCCTGCTTTTTCCCATGGTTCCATAATTCCATGGCAAGCATTCCTTTATCTGTGCATGTGCAAGAAGATCATTTCTAGTACATTTATGGGCTTTTCTCACTTGTGTGTGAACATTAAATGCGCTTACTGTAATTTTGCAATTAAGGTAATTACGTGTGAAAGTCATTTGTGGAATCAAGGTTTATTTTCGGTTTATTTTCGGAATGCCTCATTTCCACTTTATTATCGCTTTCTGGCCCACATGTGATAACGTCCCAAGACAGGGGATGACTTTGTGTTTTGCCTAAAACTCCAAGATCCATATACTGGACCACAGAATTCCAGACCCTAGGGATTTTTTGGATACCAGAATCAAATGGAGTTCATGATCCAGCCAAAATCCATTCCTGATTATCCCAAGGTTTTTTCTTAAATTTCACATTAAAATAAGTATGAGGTGTGAGAGTATAATGTCATCCCTGCTGTTAAATTAAGAAATCTTACCAATATACTGGAAATAATATAAAGTTCCAATCATCTTGGCTGTTGCTTATATAATGCTGTAAATGAGCTGTGACAAATAAAAAAGACGTGGTCCCTTATGTTATTGGCTGCATCCACACTGCAGAAATAATCCAATTTGACACCACTTTAACTGCTGTACCTCAATGCTATGGAATTGTGGGAATTGTAGTTTGTTGTGGCACCAGAGCTCTCTAACCGAGAAGGCTAAATATCTCACAAAACTACAGTTCCCAGAATTTGATAGCATTGAGCCATTGAGGCAGTTAAACTGGTGTCAAACTGGATTATTACTGCAGTGCAGATTCATCCCTAAGCAGTAGAAATGTTGCAGGCTCCTGTGGTTTTTACCTGTGGCTTATTGTGTGTATATTTCTACATTTTTACAAACTGTGCATTTGCATCAAACTCTGGAACGTAACTAACAAAATTTATAGTTATAACACACAAATAGAGATGTTAGCCACCATTAACTTACATTTGTAATATAATGTGGTTATATGTTGGTTACTGGAAAAAGGAACTAATAGGCAGTTGCTTGCAAAAAGCAAGTGTGGTGTAGTGGCTCAAGTGTTAGAGACTACGACTCTGGGAGGACAGAGTTTGGTATGTTGGACACTAACTGATAATTCTCTATTCTAGAGGGATGCAGGGATGGCTTTTTCAACAAGGGGCTAACAACTGGAGGCATTGACTATACCCTTCACCCACTCAGTCAGTGCCCCTCTGGCCTGTTTAATGTCAGGAAGGGCAAGGGTCTAGCACACATGTGGTGGCTCTCACCTCTCCAAGGATCCTTGTTCACATCCCCAAGCTACACAAATTGAAAAATAACACTGGAGAAGCAGGAGCAAAGGCTGCATCCACTGGAACTGTATCACCTACAACATCCAAGTTAATCACTGACTACAATAATAAAAATTGATTGATACTGGATAGGTTGACCAGACTCCTAGTAATTTTGGACTTTTGGTGGATAGGTCATATTTATAGGGATGTGATTATGAGCTCTTGCACTTCAAAAATCTACCACTACTCCACTGAATCTCACATACAGTAATTCTGGACCCAAAATCTCAGGAGATTATCATACAGCTTTTTTCTCTGGATCTGGGCACAGGCTGAGACCATGCAAAAAACTGATGTTATTTGCAATGAATGGATTACAAACCATTTTTTGCTCAGCCGATGCCCAGATCAGGAGAAAACAGCCAGTGCAATAATTTCCTCAGTCATATGAGCTTCTAGAGATCAATGGTATTGCTTGAATCTGAGAGGAATATTCTCTTACAATAAAAGATAGTAAGCCCACGAGATATAGAAATGCTTGTGTTTGGGGGAAGCAAGAGTCCATAATATACCCTGAATTCATGGGGCAAGGTGTATGTGTGTGTGAATTCTAGCAACATAAATTGTAGGTATTTTTTTTCTCAAACATACAAGGAAGAAGAACAGCAATTATGATTTTTCTTTTTCACCTGGTATCACAAGGACAATACCTTGATGTTTCACATAGATTTTTTGGTCTAAATGTCTATGAGCAGTGTATCAAAACAGGAAAAATATTGTTTAGAAAGAATTGGGTACTAAATTATTATTTTTTAAAATCAATAGATGGCAGTACAGAGTCAATGTTATTAATACACAATTATCATAAATTCAATTTTTGCAACATTATATTTCATATTAAAGACTGTAGCTGAAGCAGATGTGAATAACTTGTAAAGCATTAAAAGCCACATTCAAAACACAGAGTGAGGCAATATGCCATTGCCAATTTTTAGTTACTTAAAATATGCATAGTATTTCATGAGCTGATCTTGTTCTGCATTTAAACATTTCAAACATAAAGACATTAAATCCATGAAAAATAAATGTATCATCAACTTGGTACAAACAAAACAGTTCTGGCTTCCATCTACTTATCTCTCTGACTAGCATCTTTGCTCTCCTCTTCTCAGACTTAACATCTGCAGCTGTGACTTCTAGCTTTCTATTTTTGGACAGGAAAAGGAAGCAGGTATCTAAAGAATCTTGTATGTACATCTTATGTGTATATATGCCTTAAAAAGTGTTTCATAAACAATTTCGCCTTTCCAGAGCTTTACTTTAAACTGAAGTCCTTTTCATTTTTTCCTTATGTGGAACTAGAGGATACCTCAGCCCACATAACTAGTAGTCTGGAGAATCATGTCTAACATGTGTGGGATACTCAGTATATGTAAAGAAGGAATTTTAGTTTTGATGGAAATGGACAAATATGTAACCATGCTTGCACAAATTATTGTACCTCTAGGAGGCAAGGAAAAGCAGTTTACATTCCCCAGTGTGTTTCTTGTATTTTCTGCTCTGTTGCTTCCTCGGGAGTGATACTCTTAGTCCTAGTTTTACTTCTTCCACACACTTTCCCCCTGTCACGTGTTCACTCTAGGGGTCAAATTAGAGGTTGGGAGGAATGATTCTTCCTCATGATCAACATGTTTTCTTTTTTCAGAGCCAGATTTTACCAGATGTGCAGTGTTGTACTTGAACAATCTGACTTGCACATTTATACCCATGATTATCTTCCAAAAATCAATCAGAAAACAAAGCATGCAAAATGCAAAATAAGGAAGGACATTTGTGTACTATGATAGTCAAACATCTTTCACAATTTGAGGGAGCTTCTAAATATATATGAAATATATATTGATCCTTCTCTTTCTACCTAAATGTAGTAAACATCTGCCAAACATCTTTCTCTTCATTGAAGGCAGAATTCTGTTGATAATTTCAAATACTAGCTTCCATATATAGTAACAGGATATTTCATACCATAAACTGGAATTCACAAGATCTTTGCAGAAGGAACCAACAGACTTTTCAAAAGAAAAATCCACTTAGGGTTGTCATTCCTGCAGTATCACATTCCCTGAGATTTCAGGGCCAAAACATGAGACCAGGGAGTGAGTCCTTATAGTGTCACATGTATGGGTCCTTGCAAAGTTATGGAGACATGACAGGCACTTAATTGGAACCAAGTACAAAATACATGCACTTAAAAGGACCTGATGCCATTGAGTAGCTGTCAAGTACAGATTTGTTCTGAGTAACAGAACTAAACAAAGCTCATGACACTTCCACACCAACATACATACCTAATTACCCCAAGCTTTCTTCATTTCTGTAGTCTAATTTGTGGTGGAGATAATTTTGATTTTGTTAAATTGTGAATAAGAAACCCTGCTGGTCTACTGCAAATCACCCCAAGATCTACCAGCAGACTCAGATCTACCTTTTGCCTGCACATATTGTGGAATATAAGAACCCATTCTTTCCAATGTCCTCCACTATGGAGGCATATGAGCAGAGACCCTGAAATGAGACAATTGCCACTGGATATCAGAGCAGGAGAGGAGACGCAGGTTCACTTCCCTATTCAACTGCAAAACTCAGTGGGTGATGTTGAGTCAGTCACTAATAATAATAATAATAATAATAATAATAATAATAATAATAATAATCAATTTTATTTCTATCCTGCCCCTCTGCACAAACAATCGGGGTGGCTTACAACAATAAAATACCACAATGTACATCCCAAAACCCACCCACCTCTTAAAATAGTATTAAACATTGAGAAATTTTAAAACAATAAAAAAACAACAGCTGTTGATCAATCTGACCTGTTAGTGGTGCTGTGAAGATAAAATGATGACAGTGAGGACAGTGTATCCTGCCTTTAGCCCATGGGAGAAAAGGTGGGATCAGGGTTGATCTCAAGTGTTTTGTTGCCTGAAAGAATGCATTAAATGGCTTGCTCTCTCTATGGAGATTATCACACAGTCAAATCGGATGTGCTGAACTCAGGCTCAGCATGGCCGATTTGGCTGTGTAATAACATCAAGGTGTACAGTATCCATGGCACAGGTGGGACAAGTGACTTTTATAAACCACAATTCCCAGAATGCCCCAGCCACTAGGAATGGTCACTAGTCAGATTACTGGGAGATTGTGGGAGAAGTAGCATTTCACAGATCTGACTAAACCATGTTGTGATGCCTGAAGCAGAAAATCTCACACATATGCATCATAATAATGCATTAAACAAGTAGCAATATGCTATTTGTTCATTGCACCCAAACTATCTCCCTTAGGTGGATGCATACTTCTGTACAATTGTAGCAACAGCACTAGATTGCATTGAAATCCACTAAGTAATAAAAAATAATGAATGAAGGGATTTTGGGGGAATGAAAGATCTGTCAGAATGGGAGATACCTTCTGTATCCTTACCCTTCCCTCATTCTTAAAAAGTCCTCATGCCCTGATCAAAAATAACATGTATCAGGCAGAAGGATGGATTGTGCTGGACAAGGATATGTGGGTTGCATACTAATTTCTTATTCCTCCTAATATTTTATCATGCTTTTTCATTACCTCCCTGGATAGGAAGAGTGAAGAAAAATATTGTCCATGCATGCAGCCTTTGCAACTATGGTGTGAGAGGATTTCAGTCACAGGATTGGACTCTGACTTGCTGTTGCTTCAGATCATTTGTACTTCATTTTTCTCTTTTCCTTCACCTCCTCTGCTCCAGACAGTAGGATTAATTTAATTGCAATGAGGCCAGCTTGTGCCTTTTCTTCAGACTGAAGAATTCTTCAGGCAAAAACAATGAAACTAGGGACAATGGGTGAAATTTTTAAACCTGAAAGCACATTTCAGAGGTTGGTCTAAAGCCAGCAAATATTCTCAGCTAGGTTGAAAAAGGTCACTGCTTTTAGAAGTCAGTTCTAACTCATGAAGTTTTAAAATTATCCACAACATCTGTCTGAATACACTGATCATGTAAAAAAAAAAAGCCTGCTGGTCAGCTTCAAAGAGAACTGCATCCCTGCTTTGTGAAGGAAATATTTTGTACTTTTTATACCTGATGTTGAATTAATACTTATTCCTTTCCTCACCCATGTCATTTTTAGGTCTTGCTGAGTTATGAGGTTTGTGGTTCAGTCACTGAATAGATCCTGCATGACATGAAAGCAGCCCTCTCTCCTGAAGCTAGGTTTGCAATTTTGCCAGTGTATTGTGTATTTCTGTGTGTTTCTGCACTTAGGTTTCTGCACTTAGCAACAGTGCTACATTTGTTCTGTCACTATGGGAATGAAATATCCCATAATGTCTCTGTCCTGTTGTAAAAATGTTTAATTTTAGTTTGTCTTTTCAATTTTAGGATAGTGTATGGTGGACCTGTCAGAAATAACCTAAAAAACTATTCTTTTCTTTGTTTAGCTTCACTTCATTGGGGAATCGGGAGAAAGCCAAGGGAAAAAATTACAAAGCATGCTTCAAGATACCTTAAACTTTTTTTTTTAAAAAAAGCTTCCATAACTCTCTGGCATACTTTGCTGGAGTATCATTAAATTGAAAATTTCTGACACTAAATAAAGCTGCCCGACTCACCGGGCAGGCTTTGTTGCTGTGCACCCGCGGGGAGGGGGGGAGCCACTGTTTGTGGTTGGCCTGCTCCCAGTGATGGCCAGCAGGCATTGAACTGAGCTGGCATTGGCTGTTTGGGAGAGGAAAGGGTGCCACTTCCTGCCCAGCACCAGGACTGTATTTCCCAGCAGGTGCTGGAAGGGCAGAAGTGCTGTCCCATTGGGTGGTGGCACGGGATAAGCACCCAGGACTGGTTGGGGAGGCTAGAAAGGGTGGAACTTCTGCCCCTCCTGGCTCTCGATTGGTTGTTGGGCCTATTTAAGGCCATGTGGCACACAAGGCTGACACCATTCCAGCTTGGCTCTTCCCACCTTCCCTCCCTCTGCCAAGGACAGAAGAAGTGCTATCACAACTTTCCAGGGGTGGTAGCATAGGTCTTGGATCTGGTGGGCATGGTTTCCAGGGCTGCGTAGCACTGGATCAAGAGTCCAATGGGAACCCAGGGGTGCTGGGAGCATTGCAGTGTTGCCATTGTGGGGGCAATGCCAGATCATCATCCCCTGTTGACAGGGGGCAAAGATGCGAACATGTGATCAACTGGTTACCTGAAATGTGGATGGACAATTAACCGGTTAGCCCTCTTGTCATCCCAAAGCTTGGCTATGACCAAGCAAAATTGGTTCATTGATCAATACAGTATTGGTCGATGACAGATCCAGGCCTAATGCTTTCAGGGTCAACCCTACATTACATCTGTTTTCAATAAAGTTGTGGCCTTTCCTTCCAATTGGGTGTATTGTGTTCATTCTTGCCTCCCTTCCATGTCAATTTTTTTTTCTAATAAGTTATAGTCAACTAATGAACCCATGATTGCCTTCTTTGATTGCTCTGCTCCCCTTGGTGTATTCTGATCAAATCTGGAATAGTTCAAAGATTCATCTTTTGCTGCTTTCAAGTTTCAGCAAAGAAACACAGACTCAATTTTTATTTATGGCTTCTCTTAAGGCCTACGGTTGAATATAAAGATGCCCTTAAGCACATAGAAGTCATCTTCTGCTCATTTTATGTCTTATGGCAGAACAATCTTTAAGATGTACAGAGCTGAATCCAAATACAGTCTTGCATTTGCACAAACACTTATGGAAACTTGACTTCTATCTGGCATGGCCTACAGTCATGGTCTTGCTTGGAGGCTCCCTCCAAGTCCCACTACCCTCTGAGGAGTGGATTGAAAGGATGATCTTCTCAATTGTGGTACTTTGTATTTGGAATGCTATCCCAAGCAAGCCTCAGCTAAGACAGGCACATAACAATCTCTAATTAGGTAAAGAAAACCGAAAACCAAAATTAATGTAGATCTATGCAGAGGGGCGGGATAAAAATAAAATTTATTATTATTATTATTATTATTGCCCTGCATAAACTCTCTTGTAAGTTTTTGCAAAATTATGCTGGTGGCCATCTTCCTTCTGCTCACAGTTCTTTAGATCCAAACACAGATTTTAACTAAACATGTAAGAAAAACATGCTGAAATTTCAGAATCAATTTCTTGAGCAACAAGAAACTCTCACAGGTTTCTTAGACTGAGATTTGTATAGGGGCAACTGGTGGATCCATTGCCTTGGGGTGGTGAATCAATTGTTGGTTTTACAGTTCCTGCCCACACATCTATTACAGATTGTACCAGAATCATTCAGATTCTGGGCTGTACTCCCAAAAGAGATTTGATACCAGGAGAGCTCAGGGTTAACTAGAAGCAGTTGTGGAAGGAATGGCTATAAAACAGTAAGTAGATTCACTGCTCACATAGCAAAGGACCCACCAGCTGACCCTGGGTTTGCACCTTTTTAATATTATGTTATATTAACGATAATAAAAGACGTTATTGTAGGAGTATACTTGGATGATAGATAGTGAGGCCAAAAGAGTGGCTATTTTGTTTATTCACAAGACTGCTTACATAAAGTAGGAAGGAGGGCACCAAAATTTTGACATGGATCAGGGGATTTAAAACTTGGCCCATCCCTTGCCTTACTTGATTTGCCTTACATTTGGTTCACTTCTGAGCTAGGCTGAAAGAGAAGGCATCTTAAACATGGGGATACAAACTAGTAAGTCGGAGAGAGGCATTCATCTTTTTCAGTCCTTGTCTTTTTGTTTGTTTGTTATACATACATGGAGTAGAGTGAATCAACCTGTGTGGCCCCTTCGCTAAAAGTGAAAAATAATGCTTCCAAGCATTCCATCTCAGACTCCCAATATGCTGTCACACTTTAGTGTGAACAAGGAAACAGAAGGTAGGATTAGAGCTCTCCAGGTGGCACTTCACGTTTTGATGGCCTGATGACTCAGATCACTACCTCAATTGGGTCTCCAAAACCACCCCATACCTTTACTAAGGATGTCCATTATGTTTTATAATGAAAGAGAGAGTGCAGCATTTAGGGTCAGTGTTTTGAGTCCAAAACCAATAGCTAGCAATATCAATAACATGTACATTTCTATACTGCTTATCAGTGCACTTAAGCACTCCCTAAGCAGTTTACAATGTGCAATTGCCCTCAACAAGCTGGGTACTCATTTTACCAACCTCAGAAGGATGCAAGCCTGAATTGAGCCTGAGCCCCTGGCTGGTATTGAACTTGTGGTTTGTGAGTGACTGGCTGCAGTACAGGCGTTTAACCACTGTGCCACCAGGACTCTTGTGCGCCACCAGGGCTCTTGAACATCTGTGCCTATTAGTAGTGGCTCATTTCTCATTGGCAGGTTCCTGCAATAAGCTAGATCATACCCCCGAGTCTAGGAAAGTTATTTTTTGGACAACAGCTTCTATAATCCCCCAACGCCTGTGGGATATTGTAGTCATAAAGGTATCTTTTCCAAGCTGTGTCCTTCCAAAAATCCTTGCCTTATCAATGAGCCCCCTCAGTACATCCCCCAAACTTTGCAAAGCTGGAGAGATTGGTATATTAAATAATATGGTCAGCAATCTTTTTTTTCCTCCCCAGCTGCTGTATGACATCTTCCTAGGAGATTTTAAATAACACACACTCTGATTCATTTCAGGGGACCCTCACTCCCCTATATACATAAAAATAGCAACTTGAAAACTATTTTTAGAATGAATATGGGACAAATTTAAGGCCAAAGGAAAAGAATTTAATGGTACAGCAATATTGTCAGCTTTTTCAAAATTATTCACAATATGATAACCCCAGAGCATTTCTGAAAACCAGTAGTTCAATTGTTCTGATGTAAGAGGTTTCACATGTCCAAAGAGCTAGAAATGAAAATGGATGCCACCTGGCCAGAAGGTTTCTGTAGTCATAAAAATGATGAAGAAAACAAAAAAACAAAACCCAGCATCTGAAATCCAGAGCTAAAATTATATCAAAATAATGATTGCTAATATTTATTATTAGATGCCTCATCATGTTTAGCAATGTGACATTTTGACTGGATTTCTTCCATGCTACGAATGACATTTCAAACCCCATTTAGACATAAATTTGATGAGCCTGCTTTAAATGCATTAAATTGCATCTGAGCAACCCATTCCTCTCACATCTCTGCCAGCCGCTCATTTTATTTGATAAAACACTTCCTGCAAATGCTCCCGAATCCTTTGATGGCAATGCAAATGTAATTAAAAGGACGACTTCAGCATAACAAGTACCGGTACTTTTTTTTTAAAAGGTTTTTTTTAAAATGTTTATTGGCTCTGTCAAATCTTTTTGTTAAAAAAAGGTTCAGCCTACCATCATCTACACATTAACAAGGGGAAAAGTACCATTGATTTCAGCTGGACTTACTTCTAAGTAAATGTGCGCCTTATTGTTGTGTGCCTTCAAGTTGTTTCCAGTGACCCTCAAGTGAGCCTATCACAGTTTGTTTTTTGGCAACATTTCTTCAGAAGCAGTTTGTCTTGCCTCCTTCTGAGGCTAAGAGAGCTGAAAGCCACCCAGTAGGTTTCCATGGCTAAGTAGGGATTCAAATCCTTGTCTCCTGAGGCACAGTCAACACTCAAACTACTGCCCCACACTGGCTTCCTAGTTGTAAATTCCATTTTTGTCTAGCAATATAAGAATGTTAACTGAAGAAATTCAGTAGTTAATGGTATCGGCCAAGACTCTGCATCAAAAGGGTATGATTCTTATCACACGCGGGCCACAAAGCGATAAGAAAGCGAAATAAGAACAAATCCAGGACTAAACCGAAAGGAACCCCACAATACGTAAATGGCTATCAGACGCAACTAGCATAATCGCACAATTATTGCGCTTCCATTAAAGTGCATCCTGGATATGTACTTGCCGTTCACACACAATTCAGAAAATCCCGGACATGGCCCCACTCCGGCTTGGGAAGGAGGGGTTTGGGTGACAGCCGGCTGTCAAACACACCCCTCCTTTCCAAGCCGGCATGGGGCCTGGGCTCTGAGCAGAACGGAGCCCGCGGCAACTTGGGAAGGAGGGGTGCATTTGACAGCCAGCTGTCAAACACACCCCTCCTTCCCAGAGCCCAGGCCCCACGCCGACTTGGGAAGGAGGGGTGTGTTTGACAGCTGGGAAGGAGGGGTGTGTTTGACAAGCCTGCACGGCGCAGGCGGGGGCAGGGAAATGCCCCCAATATTGGAAATGCTCCCCAATACGTATTGCCTGTTCATATGCATATCGGACTTACTGTAAAAGCGAAATCATTCCTGTCGCACACTTGTACTTCCTAAAGAAACCGAAATTCAAAAGATCTCAATTCGTTTCGGATTCGTTCGGAGTTCTGTCGGGGTTCTGTGCGACGTCGTGTGAACACACGGAAAAATAATACGTATTAGGTCGGGATTTCTTTTGGATTCTGTCTTCTTTGGACCCCATGTGATAAGGTCCTTAATTATGACACAATATACAACTCTTCTAATGAAGTGTAATTATGCATATTGGAGCACCCTGCATGGTATCCCATTGCGCAGTGGGAGGCCCTGTTACACAATGGGGGAGGCCCTGTTACACAGTGGGATGCAGTGTGACACCTGGTACACAATGGGGGCTCCACTGTGCAATGGGACCCATAGTGTGTTGTTGCCCATTGTGAAACAGGACCCATTGTGCAATGGGACCTGTGGGGCTAAGGCGGGTGCATTTGTGCAATGGTCCCAATGACATATCTATATATCTGTTCACTTCTTGAGAATACGAATGTTGTGCAATGGGGCAATTCAACGTTACATGATAGTAAGTCAGTTTACAATGAAGTAACTACCTAAGAAGATGGCATCCATTATCTTTAAACTATGTCATACAAAATGCATCCTGATTTTATACAGCTTCCTTATACCAACATTGTAAAATATTTACCATAACTATTCCATTAGTCTCTAACATTTCTTCCTTTTTGTCTTTAATTGCTCTGAAGTGGTGATTAAGGGAACTTTAGTTTGTTATAAGTTGTACTATGTATTCATTAACAATCTGTGACCACATAATACATAAACACATACCTTACACATTTAAGAAGCATTTTTAAGCCATAAATATATACCCTCAGTCTGAAACTTGCAAACCACAACATGCTTTTGTAAGTGGAAAGAACAGAACATTTTCAGGACTTACGGTAGTTTAGCAAGACATTTTGATCTTTTATTCCATTCTATTTTTTAATACAATAAAAGGAGGGTGATTAGAATAGCAAGGCCACAAGATGTCAGAACCTAGGACAACATTTTAAAAACACCCTTACAAAACAGGTTTAGTTGGGAACCCACTTTTCAGTCAAAAGGGGAAAGAGATATGTCTTGCGCTCTTTCCATAAAACCAGAAAAAGCAAGCTTTTCTAACCCTTTTCATGAATGACAAATCTTTCAGCTATTCCCAACATAGAAGGTCCTTGTTGTACATGACTTCCATGTGAAAGATAAGGAAGGTCTGGGGTCGGGAAGAGGTTCTGATTTCCATTGTGACATGTTAAGTTTCAGTTGATTAAGACAGAAAAATCTGTTGACTAGATCTCAGTGAGTAAATAGGCTCATACAGCATTCAGAGCATTTTAACAACAACAAAAAGGTAAATTATTTGGAGATAAAATCATCTCAGGCCATTTAGAAAAGAAACTAGAGTAAGCTTTTGTATTCTGGTTCCAGTCTTCCAAGTTGGTAATTTTACTAAGATAGTAATAACTAGAAGGTCATAAGGCTAAGAATCAGCAGATTCATGCCTGTAAATGAAATATGATTGACAGCCATTTCCCTAGAGTAGGTTCTATCCCTAAGTCTGCACCACACAAAAGCCACATCTTTTTCAAAAAGGTGCCTTTGGAAGGGCAGACTTTCCTGTGTGCCTGCGGTTTGAAGTGCTGCATCATTTTCAGTTTTGGCATAAGAGAATGAGGAAATCACTTATGAAACATGCCCTTCTTTGTGTTTTGGAATTACTAAAGACATATGGTGCAAGGAGGGATTAATAATCTCAATGGTCCCTACCTTTGGGTTCTTGGATATCCTTTCACTACAAACCTTAATATCTAGGCTGACCATAATTCTTTGAGACAAAAATGGGACATTGGAATGGCAAAACAGGATGGAGTTATGTAATATTCTGTATTCATGAAAAAGTAAATCAATAACAAAAGTTTTTATTGCATGAACATATTGAGCTAAACATTATTTTCAGTGACAGAACTCATACAAAAATTTAGATAGACATTTCACCACAATCGTACCACAAATATTTCTCCAATAAGTAATCTAATGTAGCAAATTTCAGTCTTTCAACACCTTGTGGGGCAAGGGGAGGTATAGCGGTAGGAAAGTGGATCTGTGTAGGA
>JAIPUX010001232.1:35399509-35415773 GCA_020142125.1 Phrynosoma platyrhinos
CATGTATGGGGGAGGCTACATGATTGTATTTTGTCAATGTGTCACTGGGTACACTGAAGCATTGTACAGGTGTTGTACTGCTCATGCGACTGTGTGGTTGTTTACATGGGGCATCCAATGGGATGGCAGCTGGATGAGAAAAGGGAGGAGATTGGCAGTCACAGATGGTATGTTCATGCAATTGTGTGCATGCATAGTGGGGAGGTAAAAAAAAAACCCCAAGAGATGTAGCTTGATTCTGCATGGTGAGGCTGCCCATGGAAAACCAGGATTGACTCAGTTTCTGTTTGGTCAGGCCCTACAATTCTAGGATTCTAAGATTCTATGCTCTCCATCCTCTCCAATATTTCACAGATGAAAGCTAGCAAACACATGGCTAGGAAGCTACACAGTGTGGTCAAGACGACAAAAGTTATTAATGAGACAGAACAGATATGATGCGGCAGTTTGCTTTAGCCTGAAACTACAGAAAAGGGTAAGATTCTGTCTCCTCTTCTTCCTCTTCCTCTTCCTCCTCCTCTCTTCCCCCTCTGTTGAGTTAACTGAGTGCAAACTGCTCTCACTCTTTGAACTTAGGGGTTGTATACACTAGCAAAATAAAGCAGCTTCAAATTGACTAGAAACCTACTGGTTTATATGACACATAGGCCAAACCAGGAGGAAACTGACCTGCAGCGCCACTCTGGAGTTAAAACACTGAGTAAAAAGAAGCTGTGAATCTCCACTTTAACACAGAAAATGTGCCTCATGGCACCAGCATTTAAATAGCATTAGATGTCTTTAAACAGAGGCTAGATGGCCATCTGTCGGGGATGCTTTGATTTTGAGTTCCTGCATGGCAGCGGGTTGTGGTCTCTTCCAACTCTATGATTCTATTATTATAAGTGTGGGATTGCAGGAAAGCCCAGGGAGCATATGACAGTAGTCTGGGACTGGTAAGATCAGAGGAGATCGGGGGAGGCAGAAAAAAAAACATATAAAAAGTGTAGCTGGATGCTGGATGGTGAAGACTTCCCGTGGGTGTTTGGCCCACCTTGGGAGTGGGCAATGCAGACACTGTGGTTTCCAACTGGTTTGGGGGAAAAGCAGGATTGACCTGGTTTTTCCTCTCTGTTTGCTCAGGCCCTCTCTTTGCAGCAATAAAAATAAGATGGGGATTAAGGGAGAAAGTGGTAGGGAAAAGAGAAACTGGGACATTTTAAAAGTTGCTGAAAGAAATGGAATGAAAGAGGATTAATGGGGACTTTCCCTGCCAGATCAGGACAGGAGGGTATATATTCAAACTGCTCAGTCTTTGGTTTTTGTTTTTTTTTAATGGACAAGAACACTTTGTATAGCCTCTTAAAATTTGAATTAAAGGACAGAGCAAGTCCACCACCCCCCACCCCAATGAAGTGGAAGCTACCATCTGCCATTTGGAAGAGAGCTGTTGTTCCACGTTAAGTGGTGTCAATGGAAAGAGTGATCTCTCCCTCTCTGCCACCCCCACCTCATGAATGTTTGTTGTCTTTCCATATGGGATGTAGAGGGTAGCAGGTAGTACCTTGGACAAAATAGTCAGGAAATGATCTGTAAAGAGGGTCAAGCCACAGGAACACTGTGAAGTGAATAAAAGACTTTCCCCTGTCAGCTGCAGATTTCAAGTAGTGCTCTCAAAAGCAGTATTTTCATTTTAACACAGCTTTTCTGGCAGTGGCAGCTTGCAACTCTGGTTTCCCTCTGCATCCACAGGAAATTGCTGAGGATTAACACATTCATCTCTCCCAGGGAAAGATGCAATTGGCTTCTACTGAGGTGTGACTTTCTCATTTGGCAAAAAAGGGTCTCTGATGATGCTAGCACCTGGCTTGGCTTTGAATGCTCTTTGCTGCTGGGATCAGTCATACAGACAGCAACGAGCAGAAACCTGATGGTTCCTTTGACAGGTTAAAAAGCCATCCTGTAAGGGAGCTTAAATGCTTCCATTCCAGTCACTTGCTGAATGCCAGGGTATAATTTCAAACCTATCAAGACTCTGCTTAATTCCACAGGAGATTTCACAACAAGCTGCCAAAAAAGGGAACAACTATTTCTCCTAGAAGAAGCAAATAAAAATTAATTCATGCTTCCAGCATGCAGCTGGAGCTCAGGATGGGACCTAACTGCATTGTCATACATTTCTTTTTTTCTATTTCATATGACCAAAGGGCAAAATTAAATATTACTCTCTCTCCAGACAGACAGAGAGGCAGGCAAGCACACACACACAAACGCACACACGCACGCACACACACACACACACACACACACGTTCCATTAAAATCTAACCATGTCATCTGCATTCATTTTCTGAGCCAGAAAAAGAAATATTTATATTTGGGAATCAAAGTAATATTTGTTATTAATAAATGATTGAATTAAGTAACTGATACATATGAATCACAAGCTAAGTGATTGGCTGACTCATATTCTTGTCATGCTCAAAACCACATTAAGGCAACTTTTAACCATTATAAATAGAAATAGAAAAAGAAATACTTCATGTAACATTCTCAGGCAAGGCAGTTGCCGTCTACTTCAGCCCTTTCCTTATTTGTCTATCTTACAAGCTTATTGCACGGCACTTAAGGAACGGGAATGGAAGGGAACGGAACGGAACAGAATGGAACAGAACGGAATGGGGCAAAAACACATTTTACTGCATGGGAGAACACCACCAATGCCACTGGGAGTCCCCAAGGCATTCCCCAGCCATTCCTGGCAGCCAATTTTTGAAGGACAGTTCAAAATCGTCCTTCAAAAATCGGCTGCCAGGAATGGCTGGGGAATGCCTTGGGGACTCCCAGCAGCATTGGTGGTGTTCTCCCGTGCAGTAAAATGTGGTTTTGCCCCATTCTTCTCCCTTCTGTTCTCATTCTTGTAAGTGCTGTGCGATAAGCTTATTATATATGGCAAATTAAAATGAAAAACATAAGAAAATTCTTTCTGGACTTCCCCAGACATAGGGCAAGTTCTGCTATCAGTTGAAATAAAGAAACATTCTCAGAAGGTGAATGTGGCGGGGGGGGGGAGGAGCTGTTCCTTCTAAGTCCCCAAACATTGATCACACTTTGAGGGTGGTGCTGTATGCAAGGTCTTTCCTGGACCCTTCCTCCACCCCCGCAATCTGTCTGCTTCTCTCCAACATGGTTGAAGACACAACCCCTTTGGCAGTATCTTAAAGCCATAAAACATATTCAGAGTAGTTGTGTTATCCATGGAGCAAGGTATGATAACATCCCAAATCCACAAAGACTGGATGCAAAGATCTATTCCTGATCAGATGTGCACTCAGCATCTTGCATGCAAAATTGAGGAGTCATGAATGATTTCAGTGTCTACCTTAAAAACAGTACATTGGCTATTTTTGTCTTATCTTGTTGTTGTTATTGTTGTTGTTAACTGCCCTCAAGTCAGACCTGACACAGGCCTGTGACCTCCCTAATTGAATCTAGCCACCTGATGTACAGTCTCCCTCTCTTTCTACTGCTCTCCTCCTTTCCAAGTATTAATGTCTTTTAGAGTGAGTAATGCCTTCTCATGATGTGACCAAAGTATGATAGTCTCAGTTTTGTCATCTTGGCTTCTGGGGGAGTTCTGGTTTGATCTGTTCAAGGAGCCATTTGTTTGTTTCTTTGGCTGTCCATGGTATCCTCAGCTCTCTTTTCCAGCACTACATCACAAATGAGTTGAATTTTTTCCCTATCCATTTTTTTTTCACCGTCCAGTTTTTACATTCATATGTGGCGATGGTGAATGCTGTGATGGAATATTCTAACTTTAGTATTCAGTTGTATGTCTTTACTCTTTAGGATCTTATCTAGTTCTTCCATAGCTGCCCTCCTCATCCCTATCTTCTTATTTCTTATCTGCAGTCACCATTCTAACTAATGTTTGTACAGGAACTCTTTAAATATTTTGATTTCTTCATTGCTTATATATTTTTTTCCTCTGGTTATTATTTTGGTTTTTTTATGATCAGCATTAAGTCTGTCTTTGCACTTTCATTTTTGACTATCTTTAGTAATTGTTCCAGGTCTGTGATGTTTTCTACTAGATGTTTTCTAAGGTATCATCCACATATCTGAGATTGCCAATATTCCTTCCTCCTGTCTTCACTGCGCCTTCTTCTGAGTATAAGCCTGCTGTTCTTATGATGTTTTCTACATACAAGTTGAACAAAAAGAGTGATAGAATGCATACTTGCCTGACCCCTTTGCCAAATGGAGATCAGTCTGTCTCTCTAGATTCTGTTCTGATGGAAGCTTCTTCTCCTGAGTACAGATTTCTCATGAGGATTATCAGATTTAGCAGCACTCCCATAGCCTTTAGTGCCAACCTTAGCATTTGTGATTTATACAGTCAAATACTTTACTGTAGTCTATAAAGCACATGGTGATCCTAGCTAGACCACTAAGGAATTTATCTAAGTCTCTAGGAAGATAACTGTATCTCTGATGCCTGTATATATGTATGGATATATAATGTGAGTTTTGCACCATTACATATTTATTAGAGTAATACAATAAATGCTTCCTTATCCCTTCCCTGCGTTCCTGTTCATCATGTACAGTTGAAAGAAGGTATGCCATGATATGTTGTCATTTCTTGGTTCCTTAATTTATTGGCTTACATTTGGGGAGGGGATGTAAATATGATGACATCAAATCATATATCCCTCCCAGTGGGGAGATGCAAGTAAAAAAATACAGTTACGGTTAAAGAATGAATTCACAAACTGGTTTTCCTGAAATGAATTGACTTTACTTCTTATCCTGTTTGGATCTTGATGCTTTGAAGATCTTATGGCTGGGATGGAGCACCTATGACCATCCAGATACTCTTGGACTGCAGTTCCCATTGGTCCTACTTAACACATCCATGATGGGGGTTGCAGACCAACAGAGTATGCAGAGTCACACATTAATCGTCTCTGCCTTATTCATACTGTTTTATATTATTGGATAAACTGATTTTATTGCATACTTCTCGGAGATCATATGATTTATAGGATGTGAAGTAAGGAATAGACAGACAATCTATGCATAAGACGATTCTCTTCCGGCAAGGATTTCCTGACCAGATATCCTAGCCTTGAGAGTTAGCCCACCCTTCCTCTCTTAATTTTTCTGCTGCATTTGTTGTTTACTGTTTGTTGTTATTGAGACTCTTTTAAGTATGTTTTAATTATGCTATTGTTTAATACCTTTTAAGGGGTGGGTGGGTTCTGGGATTATTAGGTTCTGATTGTATTGCATTTTATGGTAATTTTAATGTTGTAAGCCACCCCGATTGCTCTGCCGAGGGGCGGGATATAAATATTATTATTATTATTATTATTATTATTATTATTATTATTATTATTATTATTATTTAACTTTTGTGTGGCTAATTTTTTTTAAAAAAATAAATTGCATGTGAGGGAGGGGGAGAGAGGGAATGAAGTCAGACTGGAACTGCATTTTGCATTATTTGTGCACACTCTTTACCCTCTGTATGGCTATTTTTCTTAAATGTGTGTGTGAAGCCAGACTGGGATTGTGGTTTAGGGGGAGATCTTTAACCTGTGGTTCTTGTTCAAATTGAAGGTCTCATCTCAGGCTGCCACTGGTGCATCTCTATGTTATACAAGGGCTAAGGTCAATCACATAATGAGTAAAAACAAGAACATGTATCTAAATATAATGTGGTTTAGACAACTTGAATCTTGCCAAGTTGAATGGCCCATGACCTGAACAAGTGGCAACTCCCTTCTTTCCTTTCCCTGTTCTCAAGAGCTGCAAGAGCCTTTTCAGTGTCTGTGTTAAGTTAAATGATTTCTTTTTTCTAGGATTGTTGAATAGTCATGGTGACAGATAATCATTGATTTAAAGTTTTATTTAACCACAAAGAAGAGTCATATTAAGAGGACTTAAAAGAAACTTTGAAGGTTTTCTACTCTCTAATTACAAATGCAAAACCTCCCATTTAAAAATATATACAGAAAAAGAGAACTAAGGACTATGTCGTGAAAAGTATACAGTGGCTGTGGGAAATGGGAGGTGGGAAAGGTTCCCAGCACAATAATTTCTTGGAATGTGACCCTATAATTTTATATATTACATATGGAAGAATTTCCCAAAGGCTGAGAAACTGAGGGGTTCTATTCTTGCTTCGATTATCATGTTGGATGAAGATCAAGAGAAGCTTTCAGCCCACAAATGCATAATATGCTGTGAATCTCCTAGAGCATGGATTTGGTCAGAATAGTTGGCCAAACACATTTCTAACAAAACTAATCCAGATGTTGCTGCAGTTAATAATGTAAAACACACATTTTCCATTATAAACATTACCCATCTAGCAACAAATGTGTGTGTATGCATGCAAATATATGTGTGTGTATTTCTAAGCCAACATGGATCCCTACAATACATCTGATAGTCTCTTTTAATGGTCAATTCAGACATTACAAAATAAAGCATGGGAATTGCTTATCTCATGGTCTAGATGAGCACTACTCTACAAATGTCTGCAGAGAAAAACAACCTATGCTGGCCAAATCATGACTGACTTCCTTCCCCAGCACCAGCTCCCAGAAAAGGTTCAATTCTGTTTTGGGGAGGACCTACATCACTGACTAGCAGCACTAAGGAAACAAAAAGATATGAAGTAAAATCTGGATTTTGCCATCTATCTCATGGTCTCATACAGAAAAACAAAGTAGCAACTTTTAAAAAGTAGTAACTGGTAACATTCTTGCTTGTTTTTGGAATGAACATTTACTTTTAAAATGTTGCTTTTAAAAGTAACATATTTAAGCTCTATAGTAGTAAACAGGTGAAAAAACATGGATTACGTGAGATTATTTGAATTGTGGGAAGAAATAAAAATCATATTTCTATAGCTAAAGCAAAAGGCAACATTCTAATAAGACAATCTTTTCAGCTATTTTTAAAATGTCCCAGTTTCTGTCTCTTCCTCCCATGTTCCCTTTTGGTCCTCAGCTTACCTCATTTGCTGTAAATGGAGTTCAAAGTGCAGAAGTAATTTGCATTCAATTAACTCAATGGGATGGGTAGAGGAGATAATCCTGCCCTTCCCAGTAGGTTCTGGAAAAAGCAGACTGCCTCAGCCTCTCCTAGTTTGTGTGTTCTTCTTCATTAATAACTTTTGCCATCTTGACCACATTCTGATGTTGCTTGGCCACATGTGAAATGTTGGGGGTGGGGGTATAGGACCAGGGTCTCTGGTTCAGCAAAGTGTTACCTTTGTGCAGTCCTAGTGCCCTCTAATGCCAGAAGCAAGAAGAGGAGGCTGAGGAAAGAGATGAAGAGAAATGGTGGGAAATGAACTTGGGTCATCTTGACCAGACTCTGATGTTACTTGGCCACATGGGTCTCAATTTTCATCTGTGAAATGTTGAAGGGTATGTTTTCCAGAGAACACACATGATGCAAAATGAACTTGGAAGTGCCACATTTACATAAGTTTGTTTAGTTGCCCACAGTTTGCTGTGCATCATAGACAGAGTAAATCATATCCCGTGATGTCACTTCCAAGAAGGAGAGCTCACTTTGACTTTGCAAAAAGAAGCAGAACCAGTTGCAGAATGGTTTATGTAGCAGCAGCAGCAGCAGCACAAAATACAATGTGTTAATAATAAGCAATTTACATTTTATATAGCTTCCACCTATTCTGAGCACTTCCCTAGAGTTCACTTTGCTTTGCACAGACACTTCCTTGAGGAGATGTACAGTCTATATAAGTATTTACAGGATATAAGTAAGTAAAACAAACAAATAAATACTGGGTCCTCCACATTCCCTGGGATTGGGGTTGCAGGATCCCCATGAAAGTAGAAAAACTGCATTTAAAACAAAATTACCTGAGATAACAATTTTCTAGGAATCTCTAGGTCTTCCAGAGCAACTCTGTGGTCAACATCTTACAGAAATTGTCCATAGAATTATGCTAGAGGACCTACAAATGCCTAGAGAAGTATTTTGTCTAGGAACCTCTAGGTCCTCCAGTGTAACTCTATGGTCAACTTCTGACAGAGTTGCACTGGAGGACCTGGAGATTTCTAGAGAGAACATATTAATCACATACATGAATAATCAATTCTGCAAAAGTCAAAGCCACAAATGTGGAGGGCCAACTGTACACTTATTGGAGCCCCAACATCTTTTCACATGGACCCTAGAAAAGTAGGGCAGGGGCACCTGAGGCCCCTCATCTAGGCTTGGGTAGCTGACCACCCCCAACCCCACCAGTGAAATGATCAGCACAAGGGATCAGAATCACCAAGACTACTGTGCCTTCTGGGGAACTCCCAATCAGAAGTATCCTAGTTTATAGCCATTTTTAATTCGAGTCTTCATAGAATCTAATTCCTTGCTGTATTAATTTTAGACTTTAAATATTATAAAGTTAAATTTTCATTTATTATTTTGCCATTGTCTTCATGGTAGTCACATTATTAACTGCTTTAGTTGGTATATTATTATTTCCTGTATTCTTTTTTTATTTTTTATTTTCCACATATTAAAATACATACAAACACTAGACATAATACATACATATAATTATACATACACACATACATCTAATACTAATAAATATCACATAAACAATTTCATATATAAAAAAACCTTCCCTTCCTTTACTAAGAATATCTTCTATTATTAAGCAACTTTTAGATTTTTCTCTTTTCAACTTACGATTGTTTTCAAATGCTATTAATCTGTATCATACTTTATACTATAACTTTATCAGTTTTAAAGTTCACAACTTATCATCATTTTTGTTACGGCCACCCATTTCTAAAGACCAGGATTGTAATTATTTACCGTAACCCACAATATATTCTATACTTTACTTATTTCCTCACCCATTTAAAATGTTCATATAATTTATCAGCGAATCATTATATTAATCTTTCAATCTTTCAGAGCAATCACGCTATTTTCACCCCATATATCCTTAAAATAATTTGTTACCGGTGCCCAGTCTCTTTCATATTTATTCTTTGTATATCCTTTTAGGAGACTTGTCAGCTTATCTGCTTCCATTGTATCGTATAATTTATACTGCCACTCTTACAATTTCTTTGTTTTTCTTTGTTTTTTCACTTTCTCGCCAGAGTATTTCTCGCTGCATAGAACATATAAAATATGATTTTCCCAAATCTTTTTTCTATATTCTTGTCTAGCATACCTAATAGCAAAGTTATTGGTTGCTTGTTTATCTTAAGATTTAATTTTTTTCTATTTCTGCATGTATCAATGTCCAAAATGTCTCAGTTCTTCCACATTCCCACTACATATGCCTATAGGTACCTCTAGACCAGGTGTCGGCAACCTATGGCCTGCGGGCTGGTTCCAGCCCAGTGCCCCACGCTTACCAGCCCAGGCGGATCCCTGCCGCCACCGCTGCTGCTGCGCATTTTGGAAATCAAAATGGTGGTTGTGAGTGGCGGCCAGCATTTTGTTCTCCAAAATGGCAGCCATGACTCGTTTGTGCATGCGCAGTACTCCTGCACATGTGCAAATGCGTCGCGGCTGCCATTTTGGAGAACAAAATGGTGGCTGTGACATGTGCAGAGGCAGCTGTGGCAGCGTGCACAGTGGCGGCGGTGGTAGTGGCAGAGGCACCGGCAGCACGCGGGGGGGTTGCGCGCAGTGGCGGGGGTTGCGTGTGCACATGTGAGCCCATTCCCCCTCCCTCGGCCTGCCAGAAGGGACGACTTCGGGGGACCGGCCCCTGGGTCAAAAAGGTTGCCTACCCCTGCTCTAGACTTTGGACCTTATCACACGGGGCCAAAAGCAGCAAGAATCCACTAAGAATCAGGCACTATAGCGCTACACATTCCCGTGTGATTACACGACGTCGCTCAGAATCTGCTAAGAATCAGGCGCTATAGCGCTATAGTTTTCCGCGTGATTACACGACGTCGCTCAGAATCTGCTAAGAATCAGGCGCTATAGCGCTATAGTTTTCCGTGTGATTACATGACGTCGCTCAGAATCCAGCAAGAAACCGCTTGGAATGCAACATCATTCTCATTCTTTTGAATGTCGGTTTCAGCGGGCATTGCAATAGCGCGAGCTTATCCATAGCGTTATTATAGCGCTAGCGCCATATTTATACTAGCGCTATAGTACTGCAATGATGCTCATATCACTTTCTTGCCACTTTTGAGAGCAGCGTGGGATAAGGTCCTTTGAACAGATTCAACAATCACCACTATTTTTCTGATAGATCTTTGATATCTTTTCAGGCATTAAGTACCACCTATGCTGTGTCTTTAAATAATTCTCTTTTACTTCATAACAAAGAGTATAATTCAGTCTTTTATTTGAATTCTTTTCCCACTCTTCCATCATTATTGGTTTTTTCACATCTTGGGCCCATTTTATCATATATTGTTTAACCGTTTCTGTCTCCATCTCTACTTTCAGTAACAATTTGTATAGCTTTGATATCCTGTGTTGAGTTTCTTGTGTCAGGAGTTTTTCAAATTCTAATTCTTCTTTTTGTATTTGTACTGTTTTTTGATCCATCTTAAATCTTTCATTAATTTGTCTGTATAAAAACCAATTGCATGTATAACCTTCCTTTAATAATTCTTCCATAGTTTCCCAAACTAATCTGTTTCCCAAACTAATAAGTCTCTATAAGTTATCCATTTTCCTTCTTTAATTCTCTCTCTTCTATAAAAAGCTTCCTTAATCAAAGTCCATCTAGGAATTTTCTTTATAAAAATATATCTATATTTTTTCCAAACTCTCAGCAATGGTTTCCTTATTATATGATTATTGAATTCTCAATTAACCTTGTCTTTATCATAGATCAGATATGCATGCCATCCAAAAGTCAAATCTGACCCTTCTAATTGTAGTGTTTTATCATCCTTAATATACACCCACTCTTTCATCCATTCAAGACAAGCTGCATGATGATATAATTTAAAATTTGGCATACTCATACTTTTTCCAGCGTCCAATTAACTTCAATTCCAATATAATGTCCATTATGATCATTAAAGAGTTCTTTGGCCTCCAATTTATTATTAACATATATAACTACCCCCTTTTTCCTTTTCTCTCCTGCCGATACAAATTCTTGTCCTAATTTTCAATTTATTAAGTATTGGCTGTGAGGAAATGGCTGTCTCTGCTGTCGACTTCCTCTTCCTCCTCAACTCTTTGACGATCCTATTGCTGCAGTAGCTACTTAGGAAATTGATCATCTCAGCAAGTGTTCTAAGAGGTTTTTTGATTAGGGCTCCATACAATGCTTGTATGAACCCTGAATGCATAATAAAAAATAGGTGTTGGCCCTATGTTTTGTTGAGGAAATACAAAAACAAAAAAATATGCTGTATTCATTATGGCAGCACTGATGAACATATCAGCAGACTCAGAAGATAGACATCATTCTTGGATGTGCTTTTTCAAACTGAAGGATGCCATTTCTCAGTACTCCCCACCTCCTTAAATCTGTTAATCTCTTCTCATCAAGAAGAAAGCTATCATATTGGGGGAAGGATTATCCCATTATTTCCCATGGGTATTACTTAGATAAAAGGTGAGGAATCATGTGGCCTGCCATAAGTTGTTGGACTCCTATCAGTATGGACAATAGTCAGGACCTTAGCGCTCTGCTCAAATAACCTGGTTTACCTCTTCTGAATTGAAGTCTAATTCGGGAGGCAGCTAAATCCTATTGCAAGGATTTTGCCACCAAAGCCACCAGGTGAGTTCAGCCCGGCTGCAACCCAGGTCCCTGGTGTGCTTCAGCAGCCTTATTTCGAAAGTGGGAGCTTTCCAACTTGAAAAAATGGCTACCAAAGCATGCCAGGGACCTGGGCTGCAGCCAGTCTGGATTCACCTAGTGGCTTTGGCATCAAAATCCTTGAGATAGGACCTGGCTCCTTCCCAAATTAACTTCAATTCAGTCATAGTGGCATTTTATTTATTATTTATTTGAAACATTTATACCCTACTCTTTAGGCTCCCAGAGAGGTTTTACAAGATAATTAGTATGACAGTCTAGACCCTCAGGTTTAAAATCTAAATCAAGACATTACATACAAGGAATAAGAAAGGGAGAGCAAAGGAGGGGGGGGAAGGAAGTTCAATTCTTATAATGCAAATGAGTCAGGTAGCCTACTGGAATGGCTCCTGCCAGATGCCAGATGTCAGAATCGGCCAATGGCAGTGTGCCATTGAGACAACAGAACACTTCCCTTCTCTCTCTCTGCTGAAATGGTTGCTGCTGGATAACAATGGATATTCAGCAACATCAGGAAAGCTTCTATTTCCACACTTGTGGAACAAGCACACAGATCCTTCATTAAAGTCTTCCTTTTTAGGACAACTGTCAATGCCCAGGATTCCCAAAGGTTCTTTCATATAGATATAGTGTGTACAATTTCATATAGATAGAATACAATGCTATGCAGCTATATTTCTACTTTAACTACCCTGGCTGCATCTTACAGAATCATTGGGTCAGTCTGATGAGATGTGAAAGATCCTTCCCTAAACTGCAAATGCCAGGGATTGCACAGGATGTTGCCATGGCAATTAAAGTGGAATCACAGTGCTTTAATTGAGTGATGTGAAAGGGACCCAGGTTTCTTTCCATACATCTAAGAAATTTTGACAGGCTGTGCTTGGAAGATTTTTTGCCTCCTCCTCTTCACATTGTAGGATAGACTTTAGCCATTCAATTCTCATGGTGCTGCCTGCTGAAGCATTCAGGTTGTCTCTGATAGGATATCAGCTTTGAGTTGAAAGAATCCTCCATGCTCCCAGACATACTTCCAAATCTTTTTATTGTTGTTGTTGCTGTTCCCAAGAAACTGCTTTTAAAAATAGTTTATAGACTGAAATCTGGTCTCTGTCAGTTGGCTTTCTTATCTATCCACAAGGACAAGGAGATATGTGTTTGAAGTTGTCTTCCTGTCTCCCAGAAATTTCACAAACTTGCTATACATGCAGATATCCCAGTCCTAAAGGGTCTATTTTAACTGCAGTGTTCAAGCAATATCTTTGCAGCAATATCTGGATCACAGTCAGAAATCAATAGGAAGCATTTACTGTTAAGACACAGAACTGTAGAGGTGGCCTTAATTCTTTAGGACCACACATAAATTAGTTTGGGCTGAAAATTTTCAGGAAAAAATTCTGAAAATATTATCTCAGTGGCTTCAGTTGAACAGAAGAGCAAACTTATTCTCCTCCTTTCAGGACCTATGAAATGGCCTCCCCAATTTCCCAGACAAGGGAAGAAAATTTCAGGTCCAACTCTGGATCCTGTTTCAACATGGGAGACCTAGCACAGTATACTGGTTTGAGTGTTTGGGTGTTGGATTACAACTCTGGAGACCAGAGTTTAAATGCCTGCTCAGCCATGAAAACCCACTGGGTGACCTTGGGCAAGTCACACTCTCTCAGTCAGAAATCTCTCAGTCTAAGACAAGGGCAGGCAACCTTTCCCCTTTAAGGGCAGAGGGACTTCAGCTCCCAGAAGCCTCAGCTATGTTGGCCAATAGTCCCATGTTGGCCAATAGCTCCTGGGATTCTGGGAGCTGAAGTCCCTCGGCCCTTAAAGGGGAAAGGTTGCCTACCCCTGGTCTAAGAGGAAGGCAAAAGCAAACCCTCTCTGAACAAATCTTGCCAAGAAAACTGTGTGATAGAGTTGCCCTAGGGTCTTCATAAATTGGAAATGACTTGAAGACACACAGCAGCAGCAGCAACAACAAATTATTATTTTAACTTTGTCAAAGGAAGCAAAGGACCTGGACCCAACTCCTTCTTAACCAGTTATTTCCTTCATTCACAACATGAATTAAAAATCAAATTTCATTCAGCATTCACTGAGCTAAAGTTTCTCAGAGTAATCTCCCCCAAACCCTTAGAAAGTTCTATCTCTTGCCACTCAATAACCTGCAAACAGTATGTAAAATTTGAAGGGGCATTTTTGCTCATCAGAGGTGATTCTAAATGGGCCCCGACTGTATAAAAAGTTTGTGCCACCTCTCAATTCAAAGGTATGCAGCACATGTTGCCAGATGGCATGGACCTCCAGATGTTTGAATTGCAACTCTCATAATTCCTCACCATTGGTTATGAAAAGGCTAGTGACAGTAACAGTCCAACATCTGGATGATATATTTTGCAGCGGAAGTAACTTTGCTTCCTAAAAGATAATTTTCTTTGCCAGTTGACAGCAAACCATATGTAATGGTTCATTCACCCTCCCTCATCTTGTGCTGAAATTACTGAGACCTTTTTATATTGGCAGGTCTGGGACCCTCTTGATCAAGACATCAGCAACAGACAGTCCTATACCCAAACTAGAATTTCAGTCGAGGTTGGGTCTTCCTATGGTGTTAATTGGTAAACAGTTTGTGCACCCAGAGGCAGAACTAGGGTTGGATCCATATTTCATAGATTAAGCCTCATGAAATGAATGGTGCTTAAGTGAGTTATGGTTGGGCCCAGATATAAATGTACAGAATTAAAGCCAAATGTAATTTGGTTCTCATTCACCATTCCAAGCTCAAAGAGAACTTGAGGGAGGAAGGAACACTCAGTTCATATCATCAGTGAGTATAATGTGGTAATGTGTATGAGCATCTGAATAGTTAATTCAAATATTAAAGCAGAAAATTATGAACTTTGGTCCCATCATTAAATTACAAGTGAGCTCATGCCATCAATACAAATAAAACATATGGGCAGCTGTGGCCTTCCAGATGTTTGAACTGCAGCTCTCACAACTCCTCACCATTGATTATGAAAGGGCTGGTGATGCTTGAAGTCCACCAATAGCTAGAGAGGCATGTTTGCCTATTCCTGATATAAAGCCATTGTGATATTGGCAATTTAATTTCCAGCCCCTTTTCTAAAAAAAAAAAAAAAAATCTAGGTCATCATCTTTTGACTTTAAAAATATTGTCATCCTGAGGGGAGCCAAGGGTAATGCTAGGTACAATCTTATGTAATGGATGAAGTATGGCACAATGTGGCCAGGCCATTGGTTTCAAGAAATGAGATCGATTGTCAGTGATCTGCCATGCTGGCAGTTCAGATGCTGCCACACATTACCTTCAGAATGTAATTTTACTTTTTGAACCAATAAAATTATGCATAGTTGGGAAACTTCTTCAAAATGATTGAGATAGGCAGTCTGGCCCATTGTGATGGATGGGAACTGTTAGGGGGAAAACAAGAAGAGAGGGCATTGTGTTGCATCTCATCTGGAAATGTCTCTTCAAAATCCTTTTAGTGACCTAACATATTAAGATACTCATTAATCTGCCTCTGAGATAATTGCAGATGGTTCATTTTCTTCTGCAATCTTGCTTTAATGGAGAACAGAAGCAACCCCCCCACAACCAACACCATCCACCAACACCACCCACACAGAGACAAGCCACTGAGCAGCATGAATTACATTTTGCATAAGCAAAATGTACCAAGATACTTTCATTTCTGAATTCTGCCTGATTCTATTAAATAGCCTCACTGTGGTATGATGCAACTCTGAGGACCAAAAAACAAACAAAGCAAAACAAAACCCTGCATTTCATATTTGTCTGCTCCTTCTCCTCTTTCCTTCCATCTCCCACCTGTATTTCATCTTTTCAAAAATGCTCACATTCTTTGTAATGTTAATGTCTTGCTTATCACTTCTTTCTTGGGCAAGTCAATTTCTAAACTTTAAAAACTGCAATCTCATCTCCCACAAATAAAATGGCTCCATCTAAAACCTCACACAGGCTGCTGAGGAAACCACACTGATTTCATTGGCAGTGTTCATGTCAAATAATACCAGAGAGCCCAGAGCTTGCCAAAGGTTTTCCCCTGTAAAAATAAACCTCCCTGTTTCATGTTTTCTAAGCAGCATAGCAATCACACATTACATTTTCAAGTGCTGGTTTAGATACTTTTCTTGTTATCATTTTGTATGTCTGTTCCTTCTTTACTCCCTCGTCTTTCCAGCTGTCATTGTCCCATGGGCTAGTGGTGAAAATCAAAAGAGCTTCCATCTTGAATTTAGGACTGCCACTTAGTGTTTTTGGGGAGGAGTGTTTGTAGGTACTATAATCTAACCTATTTTTGTATCTCTAAGAGGGCATTTCTTTCTTGATGGCTGTCAGACAAGCAATTTTGATACTCAGATTTAGTTTGCTGGCTTTTTCTTCAACCCAGCCCCTTAGGGGAGTACACTAGTGACCTGGGTATATGCA
>JAIPUX010001232.1:35425548-35437559 GCA_020142125.1 Phrynosoma platyrhinos
TATAGCACTATCTTCTCCCAGCCAGGTCTCTGTGAAGCAAGCCAGGTCCACCTATCTAAAAGGAGGTCATAAATGATGTGAGTTTTATTCTTAACTGACCTGGCATTGCACAGGAGCAGAGTAAGGTTCTGTGGAATGGTTGGTGTGCTCTCCAATCCATTCCGGGCAACAGAGTGAACTGAAGACAGGATAGCTTTCAGACATCGATCCCGCCTTCTTTTGTAACAGCCCTTCACTCTATTCTCACCATACCTTCCTTTCCCCCGCACAACCTCAATTTCCACTCCCAGATCAATCCCAGCTGTTCCAGGAGTTGATGGAAACTGGGGCGATTAAATAGCCTCCTGGCTAGCGTTCTCCTCGCAGCACCACTACAAATGGTAATATGTTCTAATTTGGGTGGACAAGTGTCCTCCCGGCCAACTCCCCTCTCCCTCCTGGAAAAAATAGCCATACAATTATATTGCAATTCTATAATTATCTTGAAGCAAGCCCCAACCTAAACCATTAGAGTAGAATTCTGAGAAGAGTCATATAGGATTGCACTGTTCATGGATTTCTAATTTCATTGATAGGATTGCACTGTTTATTGATCAGCCACTGATAATGCAATATTGCTAATGCCATATGCCCTTATTATTCCATATCTCAGAAAAAAAAAACTGTATTGAAGAACTTGAATAGTTAGTTCAGATCAATAGGTAAAATTCAGACATACCTCTTTATCCTATCTTGACTCTGTAGAGATGCCAACATAATGAAAGGCCTGATTTCTGGCTCAGTTAGTACAATTTTGTCTTATACTAAATAGTTTAATGTCTAGGGATTTAATTCTTTGCTCATTTCATTCTTTCAAGTAAAAACAAATCATTGCAAAAGTTTTATTTCTGCTGGCGAAAGTCATTGAATGGCTACAGGAAGGCCTGCATTCTCCAACACAAGCATGCCAGGACTTTGAGAGCTCTCTGCTGGCCACAGATTACAAGAGTGTTTCCATATTTTTCAATGGTTTCACACACACACACACCTTTGGACTTTTTATGAAAAATTCATTCACACAAATACTTTTTTCACAATTGACCATTTTCTTGGTGAGGCATCTCAATGTATACAGACCATACCCTCCATTTGTCCTGCTTTGCCAGGACAGTCTTGATTAACCCTCTGTCCTCTCACTTTTTAAGCTTCTTTTAACATGTCCCAGGGGCTAAACAGGTGGCCCTAAAGGGACAGTGTCCCACCGCCCCTTTCCCTGCTGGAGCAGGGCTGCAGCAACCACATGCTGCATCCCCAATCTGGCACATTTGCTGCAGCGACGGTGGCTTTTCTATGCTCCTTTGGCACAGCATGTCTGAATGCCACACCAAGGGATTGCACTGACGCTGCCCGTTGTGTGGTGGGGTGCATGGCATGATAACAGCATCAAGACAGAAATGGAGCGGCTGGCGTGCAGTCGCCACACCCTGACTCCACCCCCAGGCCAGCCCTTTTGGCCAGTCTGTACAGGGCCCCACTTTCTCCTCTTCCCACTTTCCCCCTTTATCCTCCTTTTATTTCAATTGCTGCAAACCGAGTATAACGTGCAAAAGTAGTTTGTACTAATTAACTTAGCAGAAATGGGGTGAAGTGAAGAAGGGGAGGAATCTTTCCCTTCCTAGTAAGCTCAGGCAAAAGCAAACTACTTCAACCTCTTCTAGCTTGTGTGTTGTTCCTCATTAATAACTTTTGGCATCTTTACCACACACTAAGTTTGCTTGGTCACATGTGCTCCAATTTTCACCTTTGAAATATTGGAGGGCATCGGAGGCACCCTTTCTCAATGTGTCTGAGAAAATATGTGCATATTCCTTATATACCTACAAAGCACAGGTGTGCTATCAGGATCTAGACCAGTGGTTTCCAAACTTGGGTTCCCAGATATTGTTGGACTACAAATCCTAGAATCTTTGACCATTACCCATCTTTCTGGGTTGGCTGGGATTTTGAGGAGCAGAGATTCAACAACATCTTGGAACTCACATTTGGCAACTACCAGTCTTGATTCAGTAACCCTTCATACTCTGTTATACAACCTTCAGCCCAAACAGAATTCATGCTTATCATGGAGAGGATTGATCAAGCTCTCATAGTACTTATGGTTTCTGACTGGGTTGTGGAAAGAAACTTCAGGCCTCCAAGACATTTTTGTGACTGAATTCAAAGCAGAAAGATCAAATTGAAAATGTTAAGGCACAGAACAGCTAGAGATGATGGATAACCTATGGCACAACTTGGAAAATGGTTGTACTCCTGAGGAGAAAAAAAAAACTGCTGGAGGGATTTCACTGACAAATTGTTTACCTTTTCTTATACAGATATTGGCAATTACATTTGTCAGTTGTAGGTGTTTTGGAAATACTTGTGACATTAATAACACTACTTGAGAAGCCTTTTTGACTGCAATCCTGTACATTTTTGCCTCTGAGTAAGACCCATTGAATATACAGGTAGGTGTGCATAGGAATGCAGAATTATTAATCTCTTCGCAAATATTTTAAATCTTGTGTTGAATTACAATTACCTATGGAAATGATCATAAGCTGCCTACTCCAGATATTCAAAATTTCAAGACTTTAAGACAGGGGTAGGCAACCTTTTTGAGCCGGGGGCCGGGTTGCTGTCCCTCAGACAATTGGGGGGCCAAAGCACCAAAAATAAATAAATAAATATTTTTTAAATTTAAATAAATAAATAAATAAATAAATGCACACTCTCTCAGCCCCAGAAAAGCCATGGCAAAACCCCTGTGGAGATTTTGCCAAGAAAACCCCAAGAACAAGTAATAACAACAATAATCAATATCATCATGGCGGGCGGCGGCGGGGGGCAGCAGGGGGCAGTGGCAGCGGCAGGACCGGCCTGGAGCCGGTCCAAAGGCCTCGAGGGGCTGCATCCAGCCCCCAGGCCTTAGGTTGCCTACCCTTGCTTTAAGAAGTAAAAGTGTCTAATTTGTAAGCAGGACACATATTGACAAATTCTTTTGATAGAACAGCTTTATTTCAGCAGAGGTTTCTCTTTAAAGAAAATCTACACTACATATAGATTAAATTAGGCTCTGTGGGGAAATTAATAGCATTCTGAATTAATTATAACTCAAAAGAGCAAGAATAACTCTCTGGTAAGCAAACAGATGAACTGAGGGAGGGCATAATTAGAAGCACTTTGCTGCTCATAGGGAAAAATATAATTTCTGAGCAATCTACGGGCTCATACTCATGACATCCATTATTCATCTTCTAGAGATGCTGGTGTGCTGCATGAAGGTGGTTCTTTAGTAAAACTGAAAAGTGGTCTGTAAACCAAATCTCACTACTAGAAGTCTGTCACGATGGTGGCAAAAGTCCTGGGCCTCCCACCCCCCATTACTACCATTATTTACAGCAGGGGAAGGAAAACTCTACTCTGTGGTCCCACTTCAACCTGTAGAGGTTCTCCAGCCAGCCCATAGTGCTTCTTCTCCCTTTTATTACAATCATTTATCAGATATAAGGGACAATTTAGAGCCAGGGAAGGTTTTATATTGGAATAGGTTCTTGACTATAACCTTGGGAAGTTTTCCAAGGGCTCTTGTTTGCGAGCTGGGAAGGTTTTGCGTTGGACACAAGCTGTGGTCCAGTGCAAAGGTCTGAGAAGATTATGCATGAAACAAGAATTCTGGTTTGCAGTGGGAAGGTTTTGCATGCCTAAAAGCTGTTGCATTGAGGTAAGTTTTCTGTTTGGGTATTTTCCTTTGGCCCTATTCCATGTCTTTAGCACTGATCATTGAAAGAATGTAGCCCCCTAGTTGTTCTTGTTATTGTGTGTCTTCAAGTTGTTTCTGACTTACTGCAACCCTATCATGGGGCTTTCTTGCCATGGTTTGTTCAGAGGTGGGTTGTCTTTGCCTCTGAAGCTGAGAGTGTGACTTTCTCAAGGTACCCTGTAGGCTTCATGGCCGAGCAAGTGGTGAAACCTTGGTCTCCAGAGTCGTTGTGCAACACTCAAACCACTATGCCATGCTGCCTCTTGCACCCTTCCAAATTAGAATTAGCTGTGGGCCAAAAGGTGCTTTCCATCCCTGACTCATAGTGTGGCTGTAACCTTGGTGGGGGTTTTCAGCTGGACTCTTCCAGCTGGGCAATTAATTATGTAGTGGAAAAGGGAGGAGGAAGCAAGCGATCAGCCATCTCCTCTTGTATTGATTTGGAATCAAAGCAGCACTACTGAGTGTTCAGAAAAGATCCACCTATTTTCCAAAAGTCATCTCCCAGCTCATAATATTAACATATGTGTGGTGCTATGACCATGTGTATCAATGCATGACTATGTTGTCTTCTGAACATCATAGTCTGGCTTCATCTAGTTATCATTGATTTCATGACAGAGAATCTGGGGAAATTCCTGTTGTTTTGTGCCCCCAAGTTATTTTTTACTTATGGCAACCATTATCATAGGGTTTTCTTGGCAAGTTTCTTCAGAGGGGATTCGCCATTGTCATTCTCTGTCACTGAGAGACTGTGACTTGTCCAAAGTCACCCAATATTTGGTTTGTTTTAATGCTTAAGCAGCGAATCAAACCCTGATCTCCAGAGTCCTAGTACAACACTCAAATGACCATACTGAAAATTCCTGTGCCCACAAAACTAAACACAAAAAAGGGTTAGATCTAAGTATTAGGCTAATTTTAAACAAATTTGCAAGAAACATCACAGAATATAAGCAGATGAGGAAAATACTAACTTGTCTCCCCTACTGTGGGTCTGGTCATTTAGTTCATGACAATTAACATACATTATATTGGGAGTCACTTGTTTGTGAATGCATGCAAACACATTTAATTTTTTTTAGCACATTCTTCAATAAAATATCATTACATTAATTTTCAGCTGTGGCTGCAAAAGAAGAAAAACAATTTTGTATATGCCCTGAGACCTCATAATAATTATATATCCATGAAATAAAATGGATAACCTCCAGGGTTTTACAAAAATTACTCAGAGTACTGGTGAGACGAGATCTCTCTCAGTTAAAGAGATGAGCATATTAGGGCTTTTGATTTTCATTATTCTCTGACTGCTAATAAACCTCAGTAATAAATTCACCTCCTTTTGCCATAAGAGTAATTTCTGTTTTGATATTCTAAATCAAATCAGCACTGGTTTAATTAATGATGGCTCACTGCCTTAAATTATAAGCACACAGTGCTGGGATCAGTGCTTTGTTGCTGTTGTTGTATGCCTTCAACTAATTTCAACTTAAGGCAGCCCTAAGGTTGTCATGGCAAGATTTGTTTAGAGGGAGTTTGCCTTTGCCTCCAAGGCTGGAAGAGTGTGACATGCCCAAAGTCACCCAGTGGGTTTCCATGGCCGAGCAGTGATTTGAATCCTCTTCTCCAGAGTCATAGTCAATGCTCATACTACTATATCATGTTATTCCAGTTTAAAGTGATATCCTATAATACAAATAATATAGGCTATGTTCATAAAAGGTAGTTATGTTTATCAAAACTAGCTCTACTCTGTTGGTTGTTTTTTTTTTTAATTAAAAGTTGAAGGCATAATTTTAGAAACATAATTATATTGTGCTGATAGCAAGCAACAGGGTTTCCCAGACAGACAACCTGTGCCATATAACACACTTTTGCCTTCAGTTTGTTGTCACTGGGGACTGGAAATTCCAAGCCCCCTTGGGTAAATGAAGACTAGTGGTTTTTTAATTGCACCAGAGAAATTAATTATTAGTCCAAAGAATCAAGATGATTGAGTGAAATATAATGAATAAGGCAATAACAGATGCCAAAACTTAGTAGCCATGATGATCCTGACAATTAAAAGCAAATCCTGTTTGAGGTGAAAAAAATTACTATATGTATGGCAATTTAGTAAATTATGCCAACACAGAGATAATAAGATGATAGTCCTATTCCTGCAAATCACACTGTAGTGAAGCAAATGGAATGCCACAAATGTCTCTGTGATCTCACCCATCATCGAGAACCTCAAATTAAGTTTCATAAGAAAATTATTATGGATGAGAGGAACAGTGGATGAACACTGGGTGACTTTTCTGCTTTGTGTCATTCCTGGAAATGCATCTTATACAGCCCAATTAGCAACCAACCAAAAAAAAAAAAATTCAGGTTCACAACCAAGACTCAGAAAATAGCAAAGAAATGGTTGTCACTTCAGATGTCTGTCAAATGGGCATAGCTAGGAAACTTTATTTGGGAAGTGATAACTCTCAGGATCTCCCAGTCAGCATAGTCAGTGACCACCCTGGCTGGTGGTTTCTGAAAGTTGTAGTCCAAAACGAACATCTCCAGGTTCTGCAAATGAGTTGAGCTGAGCAGGACCAGTGGTTCATTTCCCCCAATATTTTCTATGCTGACTGGCAGCAGCTCTCCAGGATTTCAGACAGGAATGCCAGAGATTGAGCCTGGGACCAGTTTCATACAAAGTGAGTATTCTGTCTTCAGTCAACAGGTACATAAGGGGCATCTCAGGTTCATTTCCCTCCAACCCTCATAAGGCCAGTAAGCATGGCTTGTGGGATTCAGATGTGGAAACACTTGCTCTCAGGGTGACCAGACATCCTGCTTTTCCAAGACATGTCTTACATTTCAACCTTTTGTCCAGGAGGAATTTCATTCATCCAGTTCTCCATTTTGAGCATGGCTAGGAAGCTTTAATAAACATTTATATGAGCATTTTTAACATTTAGCTGGTCATGTCCCACATTTTTCTTGAATGGCCTCCATTTTTCAGTGCCTTGTCTTCCTATGTGGTTAGGACATCCTATGTGGTTAGGACACCTCAAGCAAAGATCTTGTCCCGGACCACTAAACCTGGATTTTAGCAACATTGGCAATATTGCATTTTTGGACTATAAGCCCTACCAGCCAGCAGGCTAGTGGATTCTGAGAATTATTGGTATTATTAGATCTCTTTGCATTGACTCTGACTCATGGCAGCCCCATGATTGAGACACCTCCAAGCTCCTATGTCCTCAACTGCTCTGTTCAGGTCCTGCAGGCTCAGGGCCATGGCCTCCTTGATTGAGTCTATCCATCTGATTAATGGTCTTCCTCTCTTTCTACTGCTTTCTGCCTTTCCTAGAATTATTGTCTTTTCTAGTGAGCCAGGCCTTCTCATGATGTGTCCAAAGGACGGACACACATACACACACACCAGCATAGGGGATCCCAATGGAAGGTTATTTTCTCTCCATAGGAAAATAGGAAAGCTGTGTCAAGGTAGTTCAATCAATGATGTCTCATTCATAGTCAAAAGATGCCTCTTGAGGTAATGAACATCCACTGGTTGTATGACCAGGACCTCAGATTTATTTATAGTGAACTCCTGGTATCTTCTGTTCTCCCAAGATCAAAATGTTTGTCACACAGATAACTTCCCCAATTTGAGTAGCAATTGTGAGAAATCCTTCAATAAGAATCAAGTTATAGCTTCATCTTGTGTGTTTTCCCAGCTTGATCAAGCCAGCTGGCTTCAGCCTAAAGTAGGAACCTATCTCTGGTGTTGGCATCCTTGAAGAAATCTGTTGGTTGTTGCCAGAGTGCTTCTCATCCTCCTGGCAAAACAAAGCTCCCCACTTTCCCACCCACTAGCAGCTGTATTCAGCATGATGAGGAGAAGCTCAGCATCACAGAGCAATGATGCATATGCTTAAATTAATCACATGCACATTTCTTGAATCATGTTGAGGTTATAAATTATATATTAAACAATCAGATGAAACATAAGGATTGACAAATCTGTACAATTTGTTTTCTTCTATGTTTATTTTTTCTCAGGCATACGCAACTGGTGGTAAATTCTTATCAAACTGAACTGTACAGAATTCTCACCCTTCCTTATTGACACATACAGAACAACAACAGTTTGGGGTAAGGTGAGATAAGGCACCTTTGGCTTTCCAAATATTAGACTACACCTTCCATCATCAATGGTTGGAGCTCACCAGCAACTCAAGGGTTGCAGGTTCACTTTCCTTGGTTTAGGCTAGCCAAAATAGACAGAATGTTATTGCTTTGAGCACTAAAAGTACATTCTGTCAGGAAATCTAATGGATTCTGAAAAATCCAACAAATATTGGCTGGTTATGCAGTTATAGTATGACTCTCAGTGTGACACCCTCATCCCCACTATGATCAATGGGGATCTGCTCTTCTGTCACTTGGGAAGCAGCTGACTGACATTTCCATCCAGTCATATGAGCAACCTCTGTTGTAAAAGGCAGAAGTGGGGATCCTGTCACAGTCTCCCCTCACTCATACAAAACTGTTGCAGATGCATAACTCTAGGTTGCACATTCGTAACTGCCCAAGTGGATTGTGGCCAGTATATTTCACCAGGCTGCATTCATAACCTACCATTCTCCACAATATCTCCACTACTCCTAAACTACCGGATGTTGTCCCAGCTATACTTCAGCCATCCAGGTGCATTTTAAACTGTCAGATTCATCAGACTCTGCTCTTGCAAGATTCTGTACACCTTGAATATACCTTCAGTGCCTCCCAGAGAACCAATAGTTTTCAAATCCAAACTTTCCAAATCGATGAGAATGGCCATTCCTCCACTTCACCAAAAAACAACAACCTCTGTTTAGATGTCACCTGTTCTACTAGCATGCTTTATGTGTGTTTAAGGCATGATGTTATGGGCATAATTTAATCAGGTCCAGCTTTCTTCATTTATGTGTGTCTCCAGTAGCTTCCCAAGGTTCTGTTTCAACATTTCAGTGGCAGAGAACACTCTTGGGTCAGGGAGATAAAAGCTTCTGAAATAAGGATAGTTTAGCACAGGCTTCCCCAATCTTATATGCTCCAGATTTTTGGGCATTATCAGTCCAAATGACACTGCAGAATTTTGACACCTTTGCCATGGCTCCGTCCTATAGAATCCTGGGATTTATAATTTGTTGTGGCACCAGAGCTCACTAACAAAGAAGCTAAGTATCTCACAAAACTGCAGATAACACAGTGAACTGTGACAGTTGTGTCAAACTCCATTATTTTTGCAGTGAAGATGCAGCCTAAGAGAATGGGCTGCGTTTAAGGAGATGTTCCATCATTAATTTTCTACACCTAACACAGACTGCAAAAACACTCTTGGCTTTGTTTTTGTTTGTTTGTTTGTTTGTTTTCTTCACAAAGGAAATGGAATCCTAAACAATTCTCTTGAACATTATATGTCTATTTTTATAGGCTGCTTTGAAAGGTTGTTTCCATTCCTCTATTTTGTGAAACCCTCAAGGATATGCAAAGCTGAGTTTCTAAAAGAAATTATGAAGCCTGTGATGGAGGCCACCCATTTCCCCTAAATAGAGGCCTTTTATGTACTTTTATCTCTTGGACCTACAAAGGTCATAAATTTTCAATCACCATGTTTCTCATTAGGTAATGTCCATGCATGCATTCTCTAAATTATCCCCTTCTAATACAATAGAGAAAGGGATGAAACTTGGCCCGAATGTTGGTCCTCTGAACTTTTAAAAGTTGCAAGGCAAAACCATTTGGTTTTCATTACAATTTTTGTTGAACTAGTCAGAAATATTTGTACAGTCAGCCACCTGTGGCTTCCTGAATACATCCAGATGTTGAAAACTGCACACTTGCTAGTTTTGCTGCATCCTTGCCAATATTTTTCTAAGTAGAATAGCTGAAGACAATTAAATAATCTAAACAGCAAATTTTAGACTCTTTCTAAAGAGATTGCCTCACAGACAGGCAACCATTGCACTACAGCAAAGGCGGGCACGTTTCTTGAAATATTGCTCTCTTGACTACTATTGTTAAACCCCATATCAGGCTTTTCCCAGCAGTTATTTCTGAGGCCTTTAATCCATCTCTGTCTTTTGGAAGACAGAACCATGGTACCATGGAACCATTCCTGCAGCTTCTAAATTAGGCTTCTACCTTCAGGTATAATGGATTGGATTTCCAGGTCTCACTACACTAACTGATGTCTCTGGGAACTGTTATGCTTCCACAGGTCTCCAAACAGGGAAACAATTCTTAAGGTAAACAGCACAGGAGGAAGAGGAGAAGAATCTTTGGGTTTATATGAGAGGTTGGTTTAAAGACTTGGAACTCATGTCCACTCATTCCCAGTGGGCAGTAGGGCTTTCTGTCTCACTGCGAAGGTGTTTCTATGTGTGTTGCTCTTCTGCAACATCAGTGAACCTCAGAGCCAAAAGGGAAGGGAGGGAATTGGGTAAATGGAGAAACAGTGAATCCATAAACCTGGGCCTGTCATGTCATGTGCAGCAAAATAGGACACAGATGTAATTCTTCAATAATTTTCTTCCTGAAGAAAGTAACAAATAATTTTAGAAATTTTCTTCCTACATTTATACAGTTTTCTTTTTTCTTTTTTAAAACTTTATTGTACAAAATGTCAAATTGCCATACAATCAACAAATCAATAAATCAGGCAATAAAACATACCCTCTTACACTTGTGTACATTCTTTTTCCACCAAATATATCTTTTACTCCCCCCTTCTTTCCTTCTTCCTCCCATCTTCTTCCATTTCATTCCTTTTCTCCTTCTCATCCTTCTCATCCTTCTTCTCTCTACCTCCCCCCTCTCTACACCTTTCCCTCCTCTCTCCCATTCTTCTATTCACACAAACCTTCCATCAGCATATTCATACCCTCATCTACTTTCTATATCTTCCTTACTCACCTCTCACTCCTTTTTATCACTCATAACTTCCTCACCTCTGATTTCTTTTTATTCTTTATACAATTCTGTGTCCTTCTTAATAATAGTTTAGTAATTTTCTTTGCTGCTAATCTTTCTCCCTATCATTTCTATTATATAATTAATACTATTCTTTCTCTTGAATCCAATATCTTATTTACCTATTCTCCATATCATTCTACTGTAACCTTCAATATAATCTTATATTTCTCCCCTCTTTATCATTTCTTTTTCAACTTCAACTATCTCATGTTATTTTTAATTATTTTTCATTATTTTCTTTTTCTAACAGACTTACAATTGCTAATTCTCGCATTGTTCTCTCATATATTTGATGACCAATTCCCAATCTTTATAATTTTTTTTCAATGTATCATCCTTCAGTAATTGGGTTAGTTTATCTGCTTCCATCATATCATATAATTTCCACATCCAGTCTTCTTTTGTAGGTATATTCTCTCCCCCCCCCATTTTGGGCATATGCAATTCTAGCCATAGTGAGTAAATAAAATAGAGCTTTCCCATGTTGTTGTTGTTTTTTTCCAAAACTATCTCTAATATTCCTAATAAAAAGATTTTGGGTTTCATTTCTTATTTTTATCTCTAGCATCTCATTGATTATTTTTCTAATCATTTTCCAATATTTAATAGCCTTTTTGCATTTCCACCATCAGTGAAAAAAGAGTTCCAGGTGATTCCTTACATTTCCAACATTAATTATTAACCCTTTTATACATTTTAGCTATCTTATCTGGGGATAGGTATAATCTATAAAACATTTTGTACCAATTTTCTCTTCGTCTTTGTGACGCTGTATGTTTCAGACCTTTCTTCCAGGTTGTTTCCCACTGATTCAGTTGTATCAGATAACCTATATCCTTAGCCCACTTTATCGTTACATCTTTAACCATCTCTTCTTCTGTTTGCATTTGTAAAACTTTTTTATACAATAACCCTGTTACCTTCTTATTCTTTCCAACCAGGATTTCTTCAAATTTTTCTTTCTGCTATACCTTGATTTTAATATCTAAAGTCACCTTCTCATAGATCTGTCTATATTGGAACCATCCGAGTTTATACCCTTTGCTCTCCAGAATTTCTCGCTTAACTATTTTAACTTTCCCTCCTTCTTTATCTATTAAATCCTTATATGTAACCCATCTGTCATCTCTGTCCATTTCTCTCCTATAAAACGCCTCTTGTGGGGATAGCCACATTGGTATTATTATTATTATTATTAGCTTTATTTATTAAGCACCGTAGATGT
>JAIPUX010001232.1:35437659-35451781 GCA_020142125.1 Phrynosoma platyrhinos
AAGAGGATCCCAACAACTATCATCCAGTTAGTCTGACATCAATACAGGAAAGATTGTAGAACAGTTCCTTAAGCAGAGAGTCTGAACATTTAGAAGGGAATGCCATAATCACTAAAAGTCAACATGGGTTTCTAAAAAAAAGTAATGCCAGACTAATCTGATCTCTTTTTATATCTATATCTATATCTATATCTATATCTATATCTATATCTATATCTATATCTATATCTATATCTATATCTATATCTATCTATCAAATTACCAGCTTGCTAGAGGAAGGGAATGTGGTAGACATAGCATAGCTTGATTTCAGTAAGGCTTTTGACAAGGTCCTCCATGATATTCTTGCAAACAAGATAGTAAAATGTGGGCTAGATAATACAACTGTTAGGTGGATTAGTAATTGATTGACTGGCTGAACCCAAAGGGTGCTCAGCAATGGCTCCTCTTCATCCTGCAGAGAAGAGACCAGTGTGGTGCCACAGGGTTCTGTCCTGGGACCAGTGCTATTCAACATCTTTATCAATGACTTGGATGAAAAAATAGGGGGCATGCTTCTCAAATTTGCAGCTGACACCAAATTAGGAGGAATAGCTAATACCCCAGAGGAGAGGATGAAAATTCAAAATGAATAATAGATTAGAAAGCTGGGCAATCCTTAACAAAATGAATTTCAACATGGAGAAATGTAAGGTACTACACTTAAGGCAAAAAATAAATAAATAAAATGAAATGCATAGATATAAGATGGGGGACACCTGGTTTAACGAGACTACATGTGAAAGGGATCTAGAAGTCCTTGTAGACCACAAGTTGAACATGAGTCAACAGTGTGATGCTGCAGCTAAAAAGGCCAATGCAATTTTAGGCTGAATTAATAGAAGTATAGTGTTTAGATCAAGGGAAGTAATAGTGCCACTCTATTCTGCTTTGGTCAGGCCCCACCTGGAATACTGTGTCCAGTTCTGGGCACCACAATTCAAAAAGGATGTTGAAAAACTGGAGCATATTCAGAGGACAGTGGCTAAAACAGTGAAGGGTCTGGAAACCATGGCCTATGAGGAATGACCTAGGGAACTGGGTATGTTTAGCTTGGAGAAGAGATGGTTAAGAGGTGATATGTTAGCCCTGTTTAAATATTTGAAGGAATGTCATATTGAGTAGGGAGCTAGCTTGTTTTCTGCTGCTCCAGAGAATAGGACTCAGAACAATGGATGCATGCCGCAAGAAAAGAGTTTCCCGCTCATCATTAGGAGGAACTTCCTGACAGTGACAGCTGTTCGACAGCACAACATGCTCTCTTGGAGTGTGGTGGAGGCTCCTTCTTTGAAGGACTTTAAACAGAGGCTGGATGGCCATCTGTTGGGATGCCTTGATTTTGAGTTCCTGCATGGCAGGGGGTTGGACTGGATGGCCCTTGTGGTCTCTTCCAACTCTATGATTCTATGTAAAACTCACATATCATTTTTCTGTGCAGAAAACAACTGTTTAACTGTCATTCACAACTGTCATTCACCAGCCTTATGCATTATTCTCTATTATGCAACCAATCAATCAAACAACTCAGTTATATAAATAATCAAATATCTGCCAAATGTTGGAGAAATTATAATGCTATAGGTACTTTCTTTCACATATGGTAGTATTGTCCAAAAATATTAGGTGGAGGTTTTCTACAAAATTGGGGTAGGGACAGAATAACAATTCAAAAAATTACACTTTCACCAACCTTTACTTTACTCTTTTTTAAACAGAAGAAAACAAATCTTATCAGTAACAAACTAGTATCATTTGTGTGTGTGTGTGTGTGTGTGTGTGTGTGTGTGTGTGTAGCAGCTCATGTGGTGATTTATCAAAAATGAAAAGGCATACACAATTTCACTCTGGACTGTTGGTATGAGAAGTTGTGGTATCTTGCTGTCATGGAAAAACTGACACAACAGGTTCATAACTCAAGAAATGAATTCCATGATGACTCTTAAAGATTGGTTTCCGTTTATTTCTTTTATTAATAGAAACAGAGCTAATCTAGACCTACCTGATGCTCATGTTAGTCTTTGGAATGACACCTTACCTTGAAGTCTACAAAATAAATAAATAAAAAAAATACAGAACGACCCCCATATCTGTGGGGGATATGTTCCTGGACTTAACTGTGGAAACATGGAACTGCAGATAATTGCAAACCCTGCTGAAATGAGCGATTTCAGGCAGAAGCATACCATAGAATCACACTGGAAGACCTAGAAATGCTAACCTTTACAGACATGGGTAAGTGAAACTGTGGTACCAGTCCTGCATTACAGGGGTTATACCCTCTCTCTCTCTCTCTCTCTCTCTCTCTCTCTCTGTATCCAATTATGTTTTGTTAAGGAATGCTCATAGTCTTTAAATTTTATTTTGTTCTGTTGAATTTCATTAATTTATATCTCTTTCAATTTTTTTTAAAAACCCAACATTTCCCAATGGAAATCCATGACATTACAAGGCCACCATATTACCTTGTTACCCCCTTGTTATTATGGGCCAGTTTACCAGAACTGCCCTTTTGCCCATTTCCACGATGAGATGACCCAGATGCATTTCCTGATTGCCTCCCAACACTTCCCTGTTTTGCCTCTGTGGCCCCTCTATGGATCTCAAGGATGATGATGGTGATGATGATGATCCCGCCCCTCTGCAAATCCAACCGGGGCAGCATACAGCATTAAAATACATAGAATACAGTATAATCTCAGAACCCACCCACCCCTTAAAATAATATTAAACAATAACCAGATTAAAACATTTTTAAAACATACATTAAAATGATCACAACAACAAGGCAAACAAATAACAACAGTGGCGGAGAACAGGGGAGGAATGGGCTGACTCTTGAGGCCAGGATGACTATTCAGGAAAGGTCTGCCGGAAGAGGTCTGTTTTAACAGCTTTTTAAAAACGGTCTAAAGTAGTGATATGACAGATCTCGTCTGGCAGGTTGTTACATAATCTGGGAGCAGTTGTAGAAAAGGTCCTCTGGGCAGTTGCAGACAGCCTAGTTTTTATAGGCTGCAGCAAATTCCCCCCAGAGGACCTGAGTGCACAGGGAGGATGGTATTGGAAGGAGGCAGTCCCAAAGATAGGTTGGACGCAAGCTATTTAGGGCTTTAAAGGTGATAACCGACACCTTGTACTGAGCCAACTAATAGGCAGCCAGTGGAGTGACTTTAGAACTGGTGTTATATGGTCTCTCCTAGATGTTCCCAAGACCAACCTGGCCATGATATTCTGTACTAATTGGAGTTTCCGGACCAAGCACAAGGAAAGGGCGCAGCTGGCATATCAGCCGATGATGATAACAGGCATTCCTGATCATCACATTTTCCTGATTAATCATCTGAAGTGAAGGATCCAGGAGCAGCCCCAGACTGTGAACAGTCCTTAGAAGGGAATGTGATCCCATCCAGGACTGGAGGTTGCATCCCAATACCTGGTTTCAGGACCGCTATTGTAAGCACCTCCATTTTATCTGGATTCATTTTCAATCTCTTTTTCCTCATCCAGTCCATTACTGCCCTAAGATAGTCATTGAGAAGAGAGACGCCATCTGAAGTCAGAGCTGAGGACCAAGACATGGAGAAATATATTTGGGTGTCATCAGTATACTGATAACACCCTGCCCCATGTCTCCAGATGATCTCTCCCAGCGGATTCATAAAAATGTTGAATAGCATCGGGGAAAGAATGGCGCCTTGAGGGATGCCACATCTTTTCTCGTAGAGCAACTGTCCCCGAGCAACACCCTCTGGAATCTGCTCAAGAGGAAGGAACGGAACCACTGCAATGCAGTGACTCCAATTCCCAACCCCTTCAGGCAATCCAAGAGTATGTTGTGATCTATTGTGTCAAAAGCTGCTGAGAGGTCTAGGAGCACCATCAGGGCCACACTACCACTGTTGATGCCCAGACGAAGGTCATCAGCCAAGGTGACCATTGCAATCTGAACTCCAAATTCTGTCTTAAAGCCAGTTTGAAATGGATCTAGTTTGAAATGGACCTGATTCCTCATCTTGCTTTTTAACCCTGAAATCTCATGGAATGGAGTACTGCCTTTCTGGCATTCCTAATAGTAGATAACAGTACTGTGTTGCCAGTGTTGAAATACACTTCACCTTGGATAATTCCATCTTGTCCTTACTTCAGATAGTAATTTTACTTAGGGTCTTCTCTTCACTGAAAAGGACCATCTGTGCTATCTTTTCCCTCTAACTTCTTTGTTCAAATGCTATTCCTGGTCATAAAAATGCTGGGGGCTATTGTCAAGCCAGATCTTCTCTGCACAATTAAGACATTAACCCAAGATCCAAATGCAGGCACAACTCAGGGGTGTGTTTCCAGATGTTGGAGTGATTGAACTATGAAGACAGTTGGTCCTATAGTGTGATTTTAGATGACTAACAAGTCTGTGGTGCTCAATCTTTAGAAAATAATATTAGGTGATCTCTGGCATCACTGCTGAAAAAGACTCCTATCTGAAAATATGGAGCATTACAGCCAGTAGGTCTGTCATCATGATGAGGCAGAGTGTGGGAATTGCACACACTCAAGCAGCAGGTGGCAACAGTGGATGAGATACTGTAATGCTGCTGTGTGACCTGCCCTGTGCTGTTTAAGTGAGCCTGTTACCCTCAAGTGTGGTCGTATAAGAAAGTTTCAGTGGTCAGTTCAGTGACTTTTGCACATGAAACAGAAGGGAGCTCTATCTTGTTATTCATTTCAGGCATGAAAATGTCTCAGACTAGCCTTAGCTGCTGCCAGTTACTTCAGTCCATGCTGAGCTCAATGGTCCAATAGTCTGATTAATCATAGAGCAACTCCCTGGGTTCTATCTGTTTTCAGTGGCAGGGCTGACATTTTCTAAAATGTCCAGTGATGACACTGAAATGGGAATCATCTTCTGATGGTACACACACAAAGAGACACATGCACATGCACAAACACTTATTACTGGTAGTTTCTTTTCTATAGATTTATAGAGGTGACTGTCCTTTTTTCTTTGGTTGCAGAATACTTCACCCCTAGACTTTTTCAAAGAAAGGCTACTTGTGTAACTTCTGAAATGTTTAAGTAAGGTGTTCTGTCTTAGAAACAACAAATTCAATTGGTGGTCTTGAGGATAGTGGCAATTGGTGGGTTTCAAAGTCTCAAACTTTCACTTTGAATTTTAAGGCACTATCCAAGGTGCTGAACCTATTTGGGGAATTGGGTTTTCAGTACCTTGGATAATTCTTGTAAAGTTCAAACCTAGAGCAAATTTACCATGCTGCTAAGTCTAGGTTTTTCAAATGTAGGAATATTTGGTATTTCAAATGTAGGAATATTTGGCAGCAGACTAGTGCAATTCATATTATAGTAGAAACAACAATAATTACTCAGAATGCTTGAGTAAAGTACAAAGAAAACTTACGTTCCTTGTATCAGGAAGTTTGACCCTAGAAAGAAAAGGGAACAATAAAAAAAAGCTGGTTCTTATGTGTGGAGGTAACATCTTAGATGCTATACAACCTTCACTGAAGTTAGAGACCCCTCATGGCTGCTCCCTCCTGAGGGTGTCTCTATCCTGTAGAAATAATGTAGTTTGAAACCACTTTAAGTGCTATTGCTCCAGCCTATGGAATCCTGGGACTTGTTTTTTTACAAAGTCTTTAGCCTTCTCTGGCAAAGAGTGCTGTTGCCTCACAAAACTACAGACCCCATGGGTTCTGTATGATGGAGCCATGGCAGTTAAAATGGTGTCAAACTGCATTGTTTCTGTGCAGGTGCACCCTCAGACAAATTTGCCAGGAAGGAGGCAGAAAGGTCTGAAATACAGAGAAATAAGGAAAAGGCTGAGGGGAAAATATCCTGAGACTATCTGGCTTCCCATTGCCCCTCTCACTGATCACTTGATACATGGGTTCTTGCCATTATTCCCCAGCATTGCTCAAATGTAAATTGTAAATTAAGTATTATAAATTAAGTATTGTTGTTGTTGTGTTCCTTCAAGTCATTTCCAACTTATGGCAACCCTATGGTGACCCTATCATGGGGTTTTGTTGGCAAGATTTGTTCAGAGGAGGTTTGTTATTGCCTTCCTCTGAGGGTGAGAGCATGTGGCTTGCTCAAGGTCACCCAGTGGGTTTCATGGTCCAGCTGGGAATAGAACCCTGGTCTCCAGAGTCATAGTCCAACAATAAACCACTACGCCCAAATTAAGTATATATTTTTATTTATTTTGAATTGACATCCCATCTTGTTTTATAAAAATGAGATTCAAGGCAACTCTCTGTAAGACTGAGTAAAAATGCAATTTAAACACCAAAACCCCCACATTATCAAAACACAATTAGATTAAAAACACAATCTAAAAAGTGATAGTGAAGAAGTACAACTTCTCTCCCTATACAAAAGCCTTCAGCAACTGGTCAGTGGCAAAATCTTATTTGAATAAAAAAGACCAGTAGAAAGACAACAGGAAAGGGGTCAGCCTTGATGCCTTGGTGGGGAAGGTCCTGATTCATCTCCTTATCAAAGGTGCTTTGAGAGCAGCAGGTTCAAGCAAACAGCTTCCCTAAAGCTCTCAAAATTTCTGTAGGCACTTGTTGGAGATTACAGGTCTTCACATAACCTTTCAATGACATCATGTCTTTTCTTTTTCCTATAGCTCTTAATAAAGTGTATCTTACTACTTGACAAAGTCTTAGATGCTATATAGCCCCTTACGTTAGATATGGGAGAGAACCATGGAGCTCAAATCCTTAGGTGTCCTTAAGCTCTAAAAACTGTAAAATGGATTCCCATGTGACCTTCTGTACAGCTTTGTTGAACAGGACAGTGATGTAAGACTGAATTTTAAAAGTCAATCAAATATATTCATGGTAACAGCTTGATATCCAAGGCAAAGCTGTTCTGTTCTATCAAATATTCATACTGAATGCACAGCAATATGCATATCTTGATAGGGGCCTCATGTGGTTACAGAGAAACAAAAAGGAGTTGAACTGCGTGCAGCATATACATATTGTTTATTTTGATCCTAAGAGCCAAAATGAACAAATTGCAATTTGTTTAATTTTTTAAAAATGCTACTCTTTTAAACATCCCCATAATGCACAAAGAAAACTCACAAATTCTATTACTTTCTCTTTTCTAAGTGCTGTAATTTCTATAGAATTGCTTTGTTCTGCTTAAAATAGATTTCATTAATTTAACTGTAACTTTCCAGATGTATCATTATAGTGCTATTATAATGATAGGGTTTGTCCCATGTGGAATTTGGAAAAATTCCATGACCAACAAGCTTGATGCAGCAGTGAAAATCAAGTGGGTTGATGGGAACTATTTAAAGCTATGATCAAAAATAGGTAGCAGCAGCTGTTGTATTTAGTTTTTCATAGTGATATAGAAAATGTGAGAGTCCTGGGGAGGGGGTGTTTCCAGTACATTTAGTGCTTCTGTCCTAAAACAGGCCATGTTCAATGGGTGACCCACTAAGCCACTTGCAATATTGTGATCTGTAAATCAGGGATGAAAAGAAAACTGGATTCACACTCCCATGCAGATATAAATATTTCATGGATCCAGGGATTGCTAATGGAACAGAATCTATCTTGCCTCCAGATTTCCTAAGTGTACAAGGCTTGGGACTCATCTCAGGCAGAAAATGGGCCAGAATTGCTTTGCTCTTTTACACAGCGACCATATGTGATATATGGTACCTTTTTCCTCCTGACATTTCCAGCATTTGTGTTTTTATACATATTTGTCCAAAATGTAAGTGACTCACAGAGGTCTCACCCCTTCAGGAACAAACAGACTCACCCAAGTTTGAAAAAGAAACTTACCCAGTCAAAGATGGCTGCCATAAACAGCTCTCCTTCTACTCCCTGTGCAGAGACTGAACTTGAAAGCCTCTGGCAGCAGTTGTAAAGAGCTATGCTGCTAGCTCCCCAGCCCCCCTCCCCAGTGTCTCACCTTTTCCGTGTCAGTGGCGTATATTGCTTCACCAGCACACTTATGCAAAAGCAAAGTTCTGAGTGATATTCTGCTGGCTGTTCTGGGTCGGTTGTGTGTGTGTGTGTGTGTGTGTCAGAGATATACCAGCATACCAGAACAGCCTTAAGCAGCCAGTTGTTTTATGGGCAATTAGGGGAACTGCTTGTGTAAGGGATTACTGGACACTCCAAAAAGGACAATTATGGGAGTAACTCATAGTTAATGTCCTCACAGAACTTCAGCTATTATAGGTAATATTGTTACTTGTAGCACATTAGTTCCAATCACAATATGAAAACCAAATAGCCTTTGTCTTGATCTTTCCTTGGCCTAATTTTAAAAGCCCTTTGCAAATGATCAAGTTTTGCAAAAACATTCTCTCCTTGCCCCCAAAGGCCTGCTCAGTGCGGAGAGGGAAAGACTAGCAAAGAGAGAGTGAGAAAAAAAGAAAAAGAAGGCTGCATGAACCTGCCTATGTTTTGAGATTTTCTGGGGAGGACCTTCTCTCTATCCCTCCACCCTCACATATACCTCTGGTGGGGAACACAGGAGAGGATGTTAGTACACCCTGCATCCTCACACTGTATTTAGGGCTTCCATATTTTCATAATTTCATATCTTGGGCCAAGCATGTTCTTAAGAGGTCATGATGACCTTTAAAACCCCAGGTGAATTTCCCTTGGAAAGGACATAGAAACCCAAAGACGTATTCCCAGGTAATAGCGTTTTCACACAGGGGTCCCTAAAGCCGGCTGGAGCCATTCCGGAACGACTCGTGCCGCTGATTCCGGAATGGCTCCGGCGGCGGAAGGCTAATTCCTTTTGCCACCCGGAATTACCTTTCCGCCGCTGAAGCCGGAATTAGAGGCCTTTCTGCCGGAGTGAGGCCGGACTTAGGGCTCCATGTGTTTGAACACACGGAGCGACGAGCTGGACTGACGCAGGGATGGCACCGGAAGGGGCGGGGTTTGTTGCCACGCGTGCGCGTGTGAACGACCTGGAAATGGAGCCGGAGTGGGGCCGGACGGAGGCCGGCCAGCGTCCTCCTAAAGCCCTGTGTGAAAATGTCCCCTGACAAAAGCTAAATGGGTGTGCTAATCACTCCTTCCTCCCCTAGGCTCTCTGCATATCCTCTTGCATAGAGACATGTAAGCCAACACTCCCTACTAATCCCTTAAAACAACTTCCCTATCCATCTATCCTGGAGTTGTTCTAAATCCAATCATTGTTTTTGTAACTCCAAAGTCAAAGCCATCAACCATTCTGGAATCCCATTATTGATTCCATGAGAAAGCCATCAGGTCTTTCTTACATTGCAGAATAGCATTTAGCATCCCTTGAGGCTAGGATATCAGTTAAAATATCAGTCCTGAAGCCTAGCCTCTTCAAGCACAGTGTGCTCAGAGAGACCTTCCTACTCACTGTGCCTCCCTCAGACCAGTTTGAGCCACATCCTGCTTTCCATGGTCACTTCTCCATATGTACCCCTAAAATTCCTTTATCCAATTTCCATACCTCTATTTCAGTTGGCTCTGAATGCTGTGTCTGTTTTGAAGTACTATTCTATGTTTGGTAACACTCTTGCATATTTTTAAATAAAACCTTCTGTTAGTCACTCAAAACTTGGAGTCCTCCTGAGTTAGTTCTGGTATACATAGGTGAAAATGATTGTAAGGTTACCTCTTACAAGTATCCTTTGAATTAAAGCAATTCCCCAAATTTTTAAGGATGCTGTCACAGTTGGTGGGGATCCCCCAGCCTCTCCCCCATTTTTTTGGGGTAACAAAGGTCGCTGGACACAAGTTCTGGAACTCCCTTCACAGAGTGGCTAGATATATGCCTTCCTTGCTCTCTTTCCAAAGGCTGGGGAAGACCATTTTGTTCTGACAGCCTTTTGACACTTTTTCTAAAGGGGGAAAGGCCTTGTATACTGTACTGGACTTTTATTAGATTTTTTTTGACTGGCTTGTGTTTTAACTGGTTTTAATTTGTTGCTTTCAAACTTTTGTATGCTGTGATTCTTTAAAAGTACATTTGTTTTAACTGTTGTAAGCCAGCTTGAGTCCCAAACTGGAAAAGAAGGTGGGATATAAGGAGGGGCCAAAAAAAAAAAAGGGTCCGGGGTCACCTATCCTTGACTCTGGCCAACTATTGGCTTTAGATCCATTCACCATTTGCTGTTGAGATTCTAGCAGATTATGCCTGAAAGAATAATGGCCCTTGACTGAAAAGGTTAGTCATCTGAAATCTTTTTCTTAAAAAAATTATATTAATACAAGGTCCATCTTTGTCTGTCCTTTCTACTTTAGATTGCTTTCTCTGTCTTCTCTCTTTGATCAGTGAATGGCTGAAAAACCATGATGAAAAAAGATTTAGAAAGGTATGGGAGAACTTCAGATGTGTACGATTCAGGATTCAGGATAAAGCATGATGTAATTCTTTCCCATGTTAACTGCAGATGGCACAAAATATATAGTTTGAATTATTTCAAGCATTTGGAAGGAAGAATAGGAATCCTTTGAGAGTAATAGAACTCCTTTTTCTACCCACCCCCTGTAAACTTTTAAAGTAAAAACATTACTGCTCTTCCTTCACAGTTGGCAATGATCCAGTAAAAAGAAACTGTGAGCACAGATGAGATTTCTAAATTACTTGATGTGGAACTTTAACTTTACTAATGGAATCTTACACTGTCTTCTCAATTGCAGCCATTCTGTATGTCCATGTGTATACTGCAAATATGCTTAATTTTACAAGTTTATAATTTTATACATTCTATATGTGTGATGAAAAAATATTTACAAATGTACTCCAAGACCAGTTATCAAAGAATGGCATGATAAAATAGCTGGAAATGGAAGAATATGTTCCATGTATGCCTATGTCCCTAACTATATGCTGTATGTAGTTTATTGAAATTTGGTTTATAATGTATTAGCCTCTGTTTATTGTAATGTGTTAGCCATAGTTTCTTAATGCAGCTGCAAACTACAATCTTGATTACAAATGTAGGCATGTTTAAACCATAGCTTGATGTGATGTCTGAACCTGCAACTGAGAGCTGTCCCTAGATTGTTTCCCTAGCTGTGCACTCTACAACAGAAGCTGGGAAAAGAATAGGAGAAAAATAATCCAGAAATGGGAAAGAAAACACTATTTGTTTAATAGTTTGCTGGGTAATTTGTGACTTAAGTAGTAAAACACAGTAAACACAAACCATGGTTGATTACAATGTTGAATGAAGTCTCCATCCACTTCGAAAAGAGTGAACCCTGGCTCCACTGCAATATTGTTTCCATGTCCAGAGTTTGTAAACACTTGTTTTAAAGCTAAGGTGCTAAAATTAATTTGTAAACTAATATATTAATGCTATGGTTTAGTGACAATCCATATCCTGCTTCTATAGCCACACAACCTCAGTACCAATTTAGGCATTGCACTGTAAATGAAAATAATTGATGCCAGTGTTACTCATATAACCTTCTTATCCACTAGCAACATATTGGGGCATCTTGCAATGCTGAAGCTGAACGTTTCTTTTTAATCTGTCAATGTACCAGAGCTCTTCCCATCCATCTCCTCTGTAGCCTTGTCATAAATTCCAGGTCACTTCTACCTTGTCTTTTCTTACATGCTCTGGTGATCAGTAGTCAAAAAGTACTTCACAACAAGGGAGTGAAATAACCAGGCAGTCATATTTAGGTTACATACTTCTGTAAAGGGAAGGCCAAATAAATACTGCGTCTAATCTTATTCAAAAATCATTCCCAAACCAATTTCCAAACATAGATAATAAATGAATTAGAGAAGAATAGTTCCGAACCCATAGTTACAAGTGTAAAGCCTCTTTCATCATGGGTATTGTGTGTTGTGTACCTTCAAGTCATTTCTGATTATTGCAACCCTAAGGCAAACCTATCATGGGGTTTTCTTGGCAAGGTTTGTTCAGAGGAGGTTGGCCATTGCCTTCCACTGAGCCTTTTAAAAAGGAAAAACTGGCCTGGTAGGTCAGGGTTGGGGTGGGGACAGGATGAAATGAGGGCTGATATTTAAAGTTCATCTATCAAAACAGCTCAAGACGCTTTACTGCCAAGACTAAGGTCCAAAACACAGTGCAGAAATAATCCAGTTTGAGATGGCTTTAACTGCCCTGGCTCAGTGCTAGGGAATCCTGGGAATTGTAGTTTATTGTGGCACCAGAGCTCCCTGACAGAGAAGGCTAAATATCTCACAAAACTACAGTTCCCAGAATTTCATAGCATTGCACCAGGGCAGTTAAAGTGGTTTCAAACTGGATTATTTCTGCATTGTGTTTTGGACCTAAGTCCCCTTGAACTTCAACCCTGTAGATACCTACTAGGGAGTAAGTCACAAATGATCTTTCCAGGACCCATTACCTTGGAAACATAGGAGGTTTCAGGTGCAGAGGCATGCATCTTTGTGAAGTTTTGATTTGTGAGGGTACAGAACTGTCCCATCATCTTTGTGCATACTACTCTTCACATTTCACTCACTCCCACCCCACACAAACGCCTCCCCTGCTCACTCTTATACACACACACGTTCCTACCCCAATAATATTTTTTAACCATCTCATTTCTTTTTACTCATAACACTTCTTCCCTGCCTCTCTTTAGCCACCACACTTCTTTTTATCCCACTCTATTCTACAGTCCTCAAACCTACTCACAAAGCTCCATTCTCCACCTTCGCTCTATCCCCATATAGAGATAATCATGTTAAAGACAAGAAACATAGGTGAGGGGAATCATGACAAACATCTGCCTTTCACGACTTGAAGGAACATCTCTTCTAGTCTGGCCCTCAAAAACCACAGAATATAGATTCAGCAAGACAAATGCTCCATGCTTAGAAAGGGTGATATTTACTGGGATATCAAAACAACAGAAGAGACTTGCTCTACTCCAGTAGTACATTCTTTAAAAAGAAACTTGCTCTATAGCAGTAATTTTAAAAAGTTCTAGTGCCAATCACAGGGACTATTTTACTCTGCCTTCTTCCTCTTTATTTTCTTTCTAGCAATCACTGATTTCAGATCTCACACAGACCTTAGCCAAGGTCTGCCTTTTAACAAACACTGTTATGGAGAAAACTAGCTGTGAATGGTGTTTACTGAGAACCAGTCTGATTTTAAATAAAATATTTTGTTTGACATTATTCTTCTGCAACTGTTCAGTGTTAGGCTTAGTAAAACAGGAAGCTAAACTAATTTCCAGACATTGCATTTTTATCTATAGTACTACCACATGTTTGTACTTTTTCCAGTAACCAAAGCATTACTCCGGGTGATGAATGAAACAACAAAGGTATGGGAGGTAACTACATCAGAAAGGAGGAGAGCAAGTATAAATCGTAAACAGATGTGTTTCACTCTTATTCCTTCTCCTATTTTTCCCTTTAGTAAAATAATTTAAATTAAACAGATTCATTATATGCTGCAAAGTGTTGCCATGTGAGCCCTTGGACACTTTGTTCAAGATTTAGGAGCAGAGCCAGCTGTGTGAGTTCCTCAAAGAATAACAGATGTGCCTTTCCTTCCAACTCTCATTGCTAATGGCATTTCATCTGCAGTGAGGAGTGACAATTCAGAAACATAGTTGGTATCCTGCAGCTCTTTGTGGAAAGACAGCTCTTTTGGCCATGTCTGGAATCAGCAGTGTGTGAATAGTCAAAGAAAACAGTGCTTTGCCTGCTTATTTGCAATGACAGTTTTTCAAAATCACACTACAGTAAGCCAGCATTATAAAGAATTCATTTGGCCTTTCCAACCAGTCAGAGCAGGCAGCTAAACTAAAATGCAGAACAAAAACCTGGCTGGTGGTTCCCCTTAAAAATCCCCCTTAAAAATGTGGAATGCCTCCTCCTTTGGAAGGGAAGGAGACATTCTATCTTACCAGTCTGTGAGGCACTATGGTTCATGGGACCATACCACCAAGTGATGAAGACTGAGCCACAAATGGTCAAGCAATATCAGAGTGTGATCAAGATGTTGTTGCTGTTGTTAACTGCCCTTGAGTTGATATCTACTCATGGCAGCCCTATGGATGAGACATCTCCACCAAGACCATCTGTCCTCCACTGTTCT
>JAIPUX010001232.1:35491342-35502728 GCA_020142125.1 Phrynosoma platyrhinos
ATTTGAAGCCCCAACAATTCAAAAGTGTGGGGGGGGGGAAATGAAGCTGAAAGATGTTCTCATCCTCCTTCCTGAGCATGCCCAGAAGCTTCATTTCTAGCTGGTGATAAAAGCAGGCAGGGTAGGACACCTAACTTGTCTGACGGCAGATAAATAAATGAATAAATACTTATGTCATTTGTTAATCGTAATTTAGCAAGGTGAGGAATTTATGATTGAAGGAACCAATAGCGTCAATAGAGGTGTGCAAACCACACCAGGTGATACCCCTAACACCACTCCTCCCTAAATGCGTCTTCTGCAGCCTAGCTGTGGAAGCCAGGCTCCGGGTGATGCTCAGTCTGCAGAGAAAAGGGAGGGGTGGGGTAAAGTTCTGCTTAGGCATTGAAGAAAGGAGAGGCTACAGCATCTCCCATCTCCCTCCATCCAGTCAGCCTTGGAGCTTTCGAGGATTTTTTTTTCTGTAAAAAGTTTCCTCAGGCTGCAGGGTCTGTCTCCCTTCTCCCTCTGAAGCTGGCAAGGAGGGCTGTGTGTGAAGTCTGGCTCAGTCAATCTGTTGCCATGGTGACCTCTGCACAGGCTCTTGTGGGGGGGGGAGGGAGGGAAGGAAGAATGAAAACAAAACAGGCAGAGTTTGCAGGATGGCAGAAACTGGTTAGTTGTGAGAGTTATTGCTGACTGTCCCTCCTGTGGGCGGCAAGGGCAGAAGGAAGGGATCCAGGAAATGAGGCAGCAGGAGTAGCCATCCATTGCAGAAAATAAAAAAGATGGAATCCTAGTTGAAGGACGTGGGCCTTAGGAGTCTTTGTCAAGGAAGGACCTTGCATGTAATATCAAAGGCCCTTTGGTGGAGATTGGGTAATTTTGTTTGTTTGTTTCTGGTACTGTTTAGCATGATTTAAATATAGTATTTTTCAAAGAAATAGCTATGTTAGTCTGTCACAGCAAAAAAAACCAACTGCCTACCGGTCGCCCGACTCCACCCCGATTCTGCCTCGATGGCACACGCCCATCCGCATGCCACATGGCGTCAGGGCACCCTCCTGACACAGTGTGTGAACATGCTGCACCAAAAGGGCACAAAAGAGTCAGGGCGTTGGTTCTAAGGATGGCCTTTTGCCACTCTTTTGGGGGCAGCAAAAAGGAAGATAGGGGCTACGGCGTGTGGTTGCCATGGCCCCAATCCGCCGCTCCCAGGGCAGCCCAGAGCTGCCCCAAATGGGCTGTCTGCATCAGCCCATAGTCTTACAAATTAATGGATGTCATTTCCCTGTTATGCACATTGGAGCTACCAGCTGCTTCATCATGACGAGGTAACCTTCAGTCTATATAAATAAAAAACATGCAACTGCTATTAAAGCATAGCAATTAATATGAAGATTATAATATTAAGTACAATCTCAAGAGCAGGCCAATCTAATGTAAGATACCTTGTTTGTTCCAGGTATCTTTATACCAGCTAATGTACGTGTAATTAATATGGCCAGTAGAAATGTGTAGTACAAAGAGTTGATATCCATTCCAGGAGCACATATTTTTTTAAAAAATTAAACCTTGTATTTAAGGTTTAAATTAGATTACTAAACATGCATTTGTGTTTCCTTGGAGTTTTTTAAGATTAAGGTCCAAAACACACTGCAGAAATAATCCAATTTGAGATCCCATTAACTGCTCTGGCTGAGTGCTAGGGAATTCTAGGAACTATTGTTTGTGAGACATTTAGCCTTCTCTGTCAGAGATCTCTGGGGCCATAAAAAGTGGTGCTACAATTCCCAGGATTTCCTAGCATTGAGCCAGGGTGATCTCAAACAGGATTATTTCTGCAGTATGTTTTGAACCTTAATCTTTAGCTTAAAAAATGCCAAGGAAACACAAATGCATGTTTAGGAATCTAATTTAAACCTGAAATCCAAGGTTTAAGGGTTTTGCTTTTTTAACTCATTTTAAATATTCTATAAAAACATCACATCTTATCAAAGTTTCACTTTAACCACATGAAACTATTAAGTGTAAATACATTTGTCTGTGCATTTGATATTGTAATTTAAAGATGTCCTCTTAATGTTGTTAGCTTTTTAGGTCACTATTGCTATTATGTTCAGTGATATATGGGGATTAATTATGAGTATCACTAAGGATTCTGTATGATGTGGTATGGAAGGAGGTAAATTGGAGAAGGGGGTGACCCCATGAGTTTCCGCACCGGGTGATACCAACTGTAGTGACACCACTGGATGGAACTGATGTGGGAGGAAAGGATCCAAGATTATCTGGATTGTCAGAAGAATATTGGAATATAAAACTTTGATCAAAAGAAATATTCTACACCTCCAGTAGTTAGGTCAGTGTCAACTACACAAAAAAAAGCATTCTTAGCTGTAACACTGTGTTTATGGAAAACTTTACCTGAGGAGTTTGCTATAATTCTCATGTTGATATCTCTGAAGCTAAAAACAAACAATCCCCCCCCCACAAAAATGTATTTTCTATTATTTTCCTGATGATTGCTCCCCCCCCAAGTTTTACCTGTATTCTTCTTTTTAAAAAGAAAAGTCCTTATTATTTATGTAAGCCAAACTAAGAATTGAAACATTGAAAGATGAGATAATGGACCTTATCGCACACCCGAAAGAGGCGTCTTACCTCTTCCAGGTTCAATCCTCAATGTGGGATACATCCAGATGTTATCATACATAATTTGCTGCCCATTCTGCCACAATGCCGTTGACTATATCCAGCCCAGATCCAAGGAGCACTAAGTCAGCCAATTTTTAAAGTTGGAAAAATGTTTTCAAGAAAGTACCAGCTAGGTGCGGCTTCTACCCCGGCTGGATGCGGCTGGCAGCATCGTGGTACAGTCGGCGGTGAATTATGTGTGATAACATCCAGATGTATCCTGCATCGAGGATTGAACCTGGAAGAGGTAAGATGTCTCTTTTGGGTGTGCGATAAGCTCCAATATTTTCAAGTGAGGATTGTTTGCATATAATAATAATGTATTGTTGATGTTTGCAACTTTAAAGCTACTTTTGCTTTTGGAACTTTTCAAATATATATAAAGGACCAATATGATACCTCTTCTTGCAAAATATCTAGCCTGGTATTGACTTCAGGGTTTGGCATCTACTTGTAATGGCATGAACAGTAACCCAGAAGGGCTTTTTCAGCCTTGCTTCCTAGAACTCGAGCATTGGAAGGGACAGCAAAGGCAATCTATTCCAATCTCCTGCCATGCAGGAAGACATAAGTATAGCACTCCTGAAAACAGTGGCATCACTAAGGGGGTGTGTGAGAAGGGGCAACTGCACCAGGTGACACCCTAAGGGGGAAGTGACATCACCTCAAACACCTACTTTTGGGCAGAAACGGGCTGTGGCATTCACCTGCTTCCTTTTAAAATGCTTTACGAGATGGTGGGGGATGGGGTGAAGCTCAGTGGGAGGAGAAAGGAGAGGCCCCAGAGTTTTTAAAATTTAAATTTCAACATTTTAATTGTTTGAAAAAAAGCAAAAAAATTTTGAATTTTATAAAATTATATTCTTTTAAAATTTTCTTTAAAAACATATTTTAACCAAATTTTCATTATGTATATGTAAATACATTTAGATTGTGCATATGATATTGTCATTTGAAGGTATAATTTTTAATTTTGAGAGTTGTTTAAGTCACAACTATTCACATTACATTCAGGGGTATATGGATTTACGATTTACCAGTAACATTCATGCCAAAAAGCATTCCTAAGGATTCTGTACAGTGTGAAATGAGAGGAGGCCAATCATACATAATTTGCTGCCCATTCTGCCACAATGCCATTGACTATATCCAGCCCAGATCCAAGGAGCACTAAGTGAGTTACTGGTGACACCAACCCCACTGCCTGAAAGATGTCCATCCAATGTCTGCTTAAGGATCTCCAAAGAAGGAGAGTCCACCATCCTCTGAGTCAGTCTGTTCCACTCTCAGAGTGTATCTACATGGGCCAAATAATACAGTTTCACCTAGTTTTCACATTAAGCTGCACAACCATATGCTTGGGGCCAAAACTGGGCCTTTTCATGGTCTCAGGTCTTTAATCCAAAAGTGGAGGGGGGATGAGGGTATACCCTGATTTTGAGCAAAAAATCTGAATGTGTGTGTATGGAATGTGCTCCATAGCAATGTTGGTATGGGACCAGGGTGCAAGGGGTTCTGAAATACGTACATCAACAGGCATGGGAGGCAAAGAGTAAAAAACCAGAACAGCCATGGCTATGTGGCCACATATACTGTGACTTATTGGACAGAGGTGTGTACAAATGGGAGAACTGTGTGGGCTGAGGTAACCTGAAGGTAAACTGGATTTTCTTGTCATTATGGAGAAGCCTTCAGATATGGACCTTATCACACGGGGGTCCCAAGCAGAAGGTATCCAAAGCTAATACGTATTTTTTTCCGTGTGTTTACACATATCCAAAGGCAATCCAAAGCTAATACGTATTTTTTTCCCCATGTGTTTACACATATCCAAAGGCAATCCAAAGCTAATACGTATTTTTTTCCGTGTGTTTACACATATCCAAAGGCAATCCGGATCTAATGCGTATTTTTTTTCCGTGATCCGAAGTGAAAGGGGATCTTTTGACATTCGGTTTTTCGGGGAAGTACAAGGGAGCTTTTGGAATCATTGCGCGATGGCCACGCAGGCGAAATTCAGTTCGTTTCGGTATAGAACTGAATTTATTCTTACTTCGGTTAGTTTTCGCTTACTTTTCGCTTCGTGGCCAGCGTTTGATAAGGTCCATATGTCTTACAGTAAAGGAATGCTTCCTAATGTTTAAATGGAATCTCTATTCTGTCTTCCTTTGTTCTGACCAGCCTTGCCATAGTTGTATTTTGAGCCTAGTGTATGCGAAGCACACTCTTAGCCAAGATCAATTGAACTCTCTCTCCTGTGTTGGGGAGACACGCCTGATCTCCTCCCAAAAGAATTGCCTCCCGTATCGCCTTCTGAATTGCACCCTCAGAGGGAATTATTTCTGCCAGCGGATCCTTCATACCAGACACAAATTCCTGTTTTTGTGAAATATTTTCAAGCTGAATCCATCTTTCATAGTGCCTGTCAAACCTGTGAGGAGGAAGTGATGATAATGTTATCAATAAAAATGACACTTATTCTGTATGCATTGCTGTATGGCTTTCAAGGCCCATATATTACTTCCATATGCTTTGCAATAATACAAATGTCTCAAGTTGCAAAGCAATCTCTTCACAAGAGTTTAGCAGATTCCTGCTGAAAATGTCTCCTCGCCTTCATCCCTTTGCAAAAGTGGAGGAAGGGAATTTTTGTGGGGGTGGGTAGGTTGTTTTTGATTTTGTTTTTTGAAAAGAGGAAATTCTGATTTTATGACATGCCAAGGGTGGCTTCCCTTCTTTATTTTTTTTAAATCCAAAGCAGCACTTTGCCTGTCATTTTAAAATGTGTTTGAGACACTTATATCCCAGCTTTCCTTCAATGAGTTCAAAGTGGTCAACATGTCTCTCTCCTACTATTCAAAACAGCCCTGTGAGGTAGATCAGGCTGAGTCAGAGTAACTAGCCTAAGATCAGACAACAAATTTTGTAGCTCATTGGGAACTAGAACTTGGATCTCTTAAATTCCAAAGCAGCATTCCAACCACACTGGCTCTCAGTGGAGCTGAGAACATGTGATTTGGGGACAACACTACCTAATCACTTCCTCCCTGCCTTATAGTATGGATGAAGGCATATCTGACATTGTAAGAGTAGTGGAGGTGGTTGACAGTACTATCACACTTCTCCAAAAAGACATAATTTTTTCAGTCCTTCAGCAAACCCTGCAAGTTTTAACAAGGTTTCATGTGAACCACTAAAAACCTTGCTGTGGTTTGTGTATCTACTGGCCAGCCACTGTCACACTGAAATTTCCTTCATGAGGAAGTTAATTTGGTGCATATATTATTTTTGTCTTGCACCAGATTAAGACTTTTTTTTCCTTTTAGGCATTTTAATTTAAGGCTTTTGATCTGAGGAGAAAGGGACCTTTAGAAATTTATTACTCATCATTTCCAGGCACAGGCTGGGAATGGGATGGAATGGGTGAGAACGGGTAAGAACAGATTTTTAATTTTATTTTAAAAAAAATTATAAAAAAACTGTCTTTAAATTACAAATACATACTTGTAAAGTTTACATTTTAGCTTCACCTTTCCCTCCCCTACCCCATTCCACCTCTTAATATATATTCTCTAATACCAAATATATTTATACAGCCTTTTTAATTTCTTCCTCTTTCCCGACATAATTTCTTTCCCTTATCTATCTCTTATTCTATTATATTTTTCAAAGAATGTGTAATCATCTTTATACATTTCTCCAAGCAACTCTTCAATTATTAATCAATATATTATTGTAGATTACATATATTTCGTTGAAATATTTTCTTGAACCCAGAGATTACCTTACTAGACAGTGAATTCTAATATTTCTTCATTACTTACTTTTTTTCCCCTCTGATATTGTTGGTGTTTCTATGTTATCCATTATCCATCCATCATTCTTTACAGTATTTAAGAAAGGGTTCCCATCCTAATCCTTCTTCCCTAATTTCTTCCTCTTTCAATAGTTTTGTCAAATTGTCCATTTCTATAACTTCAAGAGTTTTGATTAACCATTAATCAATTTCTGGAGCTTTATTTTCTTTCCACCTTTTTGCAATTACTATCCTTGCTGTGGTAACTAAATATAACTAATTTTTTTTCCTTGCACTCATATCATCTACCATATTTGCTAGGCATGTCTCTGGTCTTAATTCAATCTTAATTTGAAATGTTTTTGGAATGATTCTATTTATGTCAATCCAATATTTTTTTAATTTGGGGGCATGTCGTCTGGGGGAGAGACACCAGGCCCAGCACCATAAGGCATAGAATAAGAAGAAGAGCCCTTCCTCCATTCCATCTGTTGTCATCTGGGGGAGAGAGAGACCAGGCCTATCACCACCCTTACTTCTTAAAGGACAGGTGGGATTTGGGATTTTATGTTCTGCTTAATATATCTGTATGGAAATTTTAATGTTGTAAGCCACCCTGATTGCTCTGCAGAGGGGCGGGATATTTATTATTATTATTATTATTATTATTATTATTATTATTATTATTATTATTATTATTATTATTTCTACCACATATGATAGAAGGTACCTGGTAGTTTCTGACATCTCCAACACAAATTTTCTTGCTTTTTATATATTTTAGCCAATCTTGTGGGAGACAAATACCACCTATACAACATTTTAATAAAATTTTGATATCTATACACACTGTGAATTTCAGATCTTTCCCCCATTCCCTTTCCCAATTTTTAAGTGGTATAATACGCATAACATTTTTTTTGCCCATTCCACAATATTTGTTTCAATTGTTTCAGTTGCTTCCAATTGTAATTTTAAACATAATTGATATAGCTTTGATATTATCCTTTTATCTTCCCCATTTATAATTTCATCCAATTCTGTTTTCAAATTTGTTATGCCCCTTTGTTTAGTATTTATCAAAAACCTCTCTTTTAATTGTCTGTAAGGAAACCAACTTAATTCTATCCATTCTTGCCTCAATTCATCCCGACTTTTCATTTTTAATATTCCATTATCTCTTTTCAAAATATCTTTATATTTTAACCAGTCTTTATCTGATGATTTTCCCTTCCTCAAAAGCCTCTTGTGTAGACACCCAATCTGGGATTTGTCTATAGATTTTCCCTTTATATATTTCCCATATTCCCAATAGTGACCTTCTAATGACATGGTCATTAAACTGTTTGTTCTGCTTCAATTTCCCATACCAAAGAAATGTATGCCATCCAAATGTCATATTAAAGCCTTCTAGGTCTAATAAATTTTCATTCCTTGGATATATCAATTTTCATACCCACTCTAGACAGCACGCACGATAGTACATTTTCAGATCCAGCACTGATAGACCACCATTCTCTCTAGTGTCAATTATTGAATTCCATTTTATCCTGGCTTTCTTCCCTGCCCATATAAATTTGATCAGATCATGTTTCCATTTAGTTTAATATAATTGGCAAATTTTAATATAATTGGTTTAATATAATTGGCAAATTTTGAAATAGATAAAATAGTTTTGATATGATACTCATCTTTATGAGTGCAATTTTTCCCGTTAACAAAAGACATAATTTTGACCATTTTTCTAATTTTCTTTTTATTTCTTGCCAAATTGGTTTATAATTATTGTCAAAGAGGTCAGAATTTTTGTTTGGTAGCTTTATGCCAAGATATTTTATTTTCTTCTGAACTTGTATTCTAGTTATTTCATGAAATTTTCCTTGTTCTTCTCTTATCATATTAAATGTTAATAATGCTGATTTATTTTTATTTATCTTCAAACCTACACATTGTCCAAATTCACTTATAATTTCAAGCATTCTTGATATTCCTTTCACCGGTTCTTCCATAATTAAGACTATGTCGTTTGCATAGGCATGGATTTAAAATTCTTTCTGTTTTATTCTAGTTCCCTTTGTTTGTGAATTTCCTCTTATATTATTACATAAAATTTCTAAACACATAACAAAGAGGAGAGGGGAAAGAGGACACCCCTGTCTTGTTCCCTTACTAATTTTGCAGGGTTTTGTTTTATTTCCATTTATAATGACCTTTGCCTCTTGCTGGTCATATATCTTTTTTTATCCAATTTGTAATATTTCCTCCAAAATTTAGTTTTTCCAATAAATATATCATAAACTGCTAATTCAGATTGCTGAATGCTTTTTCTGAGTCCAGGAAAAACATTGCCACATCTATCCCAGGGTTTTTATCATAATATTCAATTAAATCAATTATAATTCTTGTATTTTGTTTTAGATGCCTTTGGAGGAGGAAGCCACACTGTTTGTGATGTATCCAATTTTGTAAAATCTTTTTTATCCTTTTTGCAATTCTACTAGTCAATATTTTATAATCTGAATTTAATAGGGAAATTGGTCTATAATTTTTTTTACAGATATCCGATCTTTATCTTCTTTTGGTAATAGTACTATATTTGTCTCTTTCCATGTCTCTGGTATTCTATTTTTATTTAAGTCCTTGAAAGTTCTCTGTAGTGGTTCTACTAGTTCTTCTTTAAAAATTTTATAGTAGCACATCAAAAATCCGTTGGGTCCTAGGGCTTTCCCACTTTTTGCCTCATTGATAGCTTCCCTGATTTCTTCCATGGAAATATCCTTATGCAATATTTCTTCTAGCTCTTTATTTTTTTTCCAGCTCCCTTACATTTTTAAATACTCTATTATCTTATCCTTATGGTAGATTCTATCATTAGTTTCTCTATACAAATCTTCGTAGTATTTGAAAAATATCTTCATTATGTCTTTTTGTTCTGTATATTTTATATCCTCCTCTTGTATTCATGCCTGCATCCTTCTGAGGTCGCTAAAATGAGTACCCAACTGTTGGGGGGCAATGAGCTTACAGTTGTAAACCACTTAGACACCTCATAGCATTGTATGAAGTGATATATAAATGAAGCTGTTTTGCTTTGTATTCCCATTATTAAACTTTTTTATTTTTTCTTTCTAACTTTATATACTAAATATTTCCCTGCTTTATTTCCCCCTTTAAATTGTTTTTGTTTAATATATTTTAATTTTTGCTTATTTCTTCTGTCACTTTACAGGAAATTTAGCCCATTTTTAATTTTCGTACTATTTGGGTTTTTCATCAATCTCTCCTCCTGTTTGTGTATTTTCCCTGAAATTTCTTCAATTTCTTTTTTCTTTGCTTTATTCTTTTCTGAATTCTTCTTAATCAGAAATCCCTGTATGTATGCCTTCGATGCATCCCAAATTGGTTTCATTTCCAATTCATTACTGATATTCTCTTTGAAATACCATTTTAATTCTTCTTTGAGCTGTTTTTTTATATTTTCAACATTAAGTAGTTTCTCATTGAGTTTCTAATAAAAATCCTGTTTTGCTTGTTTTATTTCCAAGACAATTTATGATCTGAAATTTTGTTTATTTTTATTTCCACATCTTTAATTTCTTTAAACAACTCATTTAATATCAATAACATATCAGTTCTTGATGCTGAATTGTGAGGAGTTGAATAAAATGTATAATCTCTTAAATTCTTGTGTTTCTATCTCCATGGGTCCAATAATGGAAAAAAAATCTTGAAATTCAAGAAATGAGGTTGGTAGTTTCCTTTGTTTTTCTTTTATTCCTTTCCTGGACCATCTATCTACTTTGGGGTCAATGACCCCATTCCAGTCCCTCATGAATACATAATAATCATATTTTAGATCTTTTATTTGAGTCAATATTTTTATAAAATTTCCCTTTCTTCTCAGTAGTGCCATATAAACTTACTACTAAAGTTCCCCCCCCATTTAACTGAATTTCAATGCCAACAAATCTCCCTTCCTTATCATTTATTATCTTGTTTGTCCTGATTTGATTTTTCACAAATATTGCTACACCATTTCTTTTCTTTTCACCCACACTTATATATGTTTGTCCCAATTTTCAAAATCAGCTGCCATATCATAGAACAGCTTGGGGACTCCCAGTGGCACCAGCGGCATTTTCCTGAGCGGTAAAACCCATTCTCACCCATTCCATCCCATTCCCAGCCTGTGCCTGGATCGGTCTGAAAATGATGAGTGATCAACTTATTATTTTAAACACTTGCAAGACTACAATCCTATATGCCCTTAGCTAAGAAGAAGCTCCACTGAACTCAATGGGATTTACTTTTAGGTAAACATTGTGCAGAAACAGACTTATGCCTGGAGATTCTCAGAGGTCAAATGGATTTCATGGAATTATCTCAGTAAGGAATTTATCCTATGAGTTTGCCTTCTTCAGTTTGCAGTCAAACTTTTTTAAAATTTTGTCATTACAATTTGATGTAAGACTAGTAATGCAGGAAAGCATAAAATCATGATTTGCTACTGTTCCTGTTGATGGCACTATCTGGGAATGTTGGGTAGTGAACTGCATTTCCCAAGCATCCTGCTGCACCAGAAATGTCTTCAAATTATTGCAGAACTGAAGACTGAGGCCTGAATTTACTGCGAGGCTCTATCATCTCAGCACATCTGAGCAAATGGAATAATGAAAAATTCACAGGAAGGTATGTGTGCAAAACGGATCCATTTCAGAATAGCCCAAACTCCAGAGGAATTCATGCCAGAATAGACCCAGGAGGATTAGTTCTGTGAAGTCTGGTATCCTGAGCCTGAGCCTGAGCCTGTCTGATTTTGCACTGCCTCATCCCTTTCATCAGGGAAGGTTTTAGGACCAAAATATTGGATTTTGATATGGCCTGTGGAGGGTAGAATTTAGGAGACAGGTTTTA
>JAIPUX010001232.1:35502828-35526379 GCA_020142125.1 Phrynosoma platyrhinos
GGCTGCTTTTTAAAGGAGCTTTATGAGCAATATTACTGTTTGTTGTTGGGTCTATCTCAACTCATGGTGACTTTATATAAGTTGACCCTAGATTTTAGGGTCAATTTTGGGCATAAATTTCTCAACTTATAGTTGGGTATATACGATAGGTGTTGTCATTTGCAGAGTAAAAATTTGACCCTCACTCCTGCTCTTCCCAAAAGGAATTTGAAAATTGGAAAGTATGTGTTCTTTTTTATTCATCTCCATAATCCTGTCTACAAGCAAAATGACTTTCCCATATTTAAATCCTGCAACACTTCTTTGAGTTTCAGGATATCTTTTATAAGTCATTAGGGGAACATTCATCTGCTGTGTCCATACAGGGAGCTGAGAGTTATAAGGTAGTCTCATGCTGCTGAAGATATTGCACCCCTGAGGAAAAACAAAGTTGTTAAGTTTAAAAATGAAGTGTTCCTTTCAAGCATGTGACAATTCATTGTAAGCAAGCAGCAGCACTTAAATAGTTCTCTCTCTCAAAACTGCATTATCCCAAAGCATCGCATTTCAAAGACCCATCAAAAAACAATAAAGTGCAGGGACCATGTATTGTTTATGTAGCATCTCTCGTTTCCCATATGAGCTATATCATAAATCCCTTTTTTAAAAAAAAACAGGACCAAATTATACATTAAAGCAGGGGTAGGCAACCTAAGGCCCGGGGGCCAGATGCAGCCCCCCGAGGCCTTTGGACCAGCCCCAGGCCAGTCCTACCACCGCCGCACCCCTCCATGATGATATTGATTATTGTTGTTATTACTTGTTCTTGGGTTTTTCTTGGCAAAATCTCCACAGGGGTTTTGCCATGGCTTTTCTGGGGCTGAGAGAGTGAGCATGCTTTTTTTTTATTTATTTTTAAATATATATATATATATTTGGTGCTTCGGCCCCCCAATTGTCTGAGGGACAGCAACCTGGCCCCCGGCTCAAAAAGGTTGCCTATCCCTGCATTAAAGGGTACTTCTGCACATTACTACTCAGAGACAAGTCCCATGGAGTTCAGTAGAACTCACTGCAAGTTTAATGTTGGAGTTGTTGGAGTTGTGTGCCTTCAAGTAATTTGCAAGCTATGGTGACCCTAATGTGAACCTATCATGGGTTTTCTTGGCAAGATTTGTTTAGAGAGGCCTTGTCTTTGCCTTCCTGTGAGGTTGAGAGAATGTAACTTGCCCAAGGTCACCTAGTGGGTTTCCATGGTTGAGCAGGGATTCGAACCTAGGTCTCCAGACCTGTAGCTCAATGCTTTAACCAGCAGCCCACAATGGTTCTCCAAATGTGTCCTGCATACTTTTTCAATCAGATGAAATTGAATAAACTTGCAGTGGAAAAACTGAGCAAAATTGTGCCTGCCAGATTTGCCCATCCTTATCCCGCTCAATATTCAAAACAAAACAAAACAAGAGGGAACAGAAGGAACTGTGAACCCTCAACCCATGAATCATTCAATGCAGTAGTACAGTGGGCTTTTGGTCCCTGCTGGGGTTTGGTTCCAGGACCCCCCGTAGGTACTCAAATCTGTGAATGCTCAAGTCCCATTCTATCCAATGGCATAGTAAAATGGTGTTCCTTATATAAAATGGAAAAATCAACATTTGCCTTTTTGGAATGTAAAAAAAAATATTTTCAAGCCATAGATAGTTGAATCTGTGGATGCAGAATCCATGGATGCGGAGGGCTGACTGTACTGCTACAGCTAAGTGGTTCTCAGGAATTAGGGAAAAAAGCTTGGAAGTAATTGCACATACAGATACAGATAATGGATGCATTACAGACACTTGTGTTGCCTAATCATGCTGTTTTGTGGGTAACAAGGACATCATGATGTTTCCTTTATAAAAGCTGTAATGGCTAGTAATATTATTCCTTATTTTGCTTAATTGGTAATTTTAACCTACCTGCAAATAGAAAGGAAATTTAAGGATGATTCAAGATGCTTTGAAGATAATCAGAATGAATTAGGCAGCATACTATGGTTTAAAAAGAAAGGGGGGGTTAAAATGGCCAAGCTTTACAAACTACTCTTAGAAAGAGACATGGACATGAGTTAATAAAAGACTTACCGGTAGTGATAAGATGGGCAAAAGATTTTGGTTATACAAAAGCTTACCTTTGGAAAGCTGGGAAAACACGTGGAAAAAAGATTAATTGCTTCACAGACTCCCAAACCTAAAAGAGAATTTCTTTAAGATAGCTAACAGATAGAACTACATTCCTGTCAGATTGAACAAAATATATAAATTGGGCAATGACAGATGCTGGAAGTGTCACAAGGAGGCTGGCTCTTTGCTACATATGTGGTGGTTCAGTTCTTTGATAAAAAGGTTTTAGACCAAAGTACACATGACCATACAAAAAAAAAAAATTCAAAATGCAATTTCACAGACTAAAAATACACCTACTCAATATGACCTCGATACTTGATAAAGAGAATGAAAACAAATACTGGAGAATTATTTTATATCTAATTACAGCTGCAAGATTAACCCCAGCAGAAAAATGGAAATCAGAAATATCACTAATCATAGAGAAATGGATGCTTAAGATCTATGATATGAGAGAAATTGACTATTTGACCTACCTAGTAAACAACAAAGCAATCAATAAAGTTGAAAAAGAATGGTTTCCAATTATGCACTATTGGGGAGAATATTTGGAATAGAACAAGGAAACTGTTCCAAGTCAAACATGAGTTTAGACAAATAGAGAAGAAAAAGACATTAATTACATAAGAGAATAATGCATTTGGTAAGGCAAGAAGGATATGCAAGAATATAATCAATATATCAGAAGAGATAAATAAATTCAATTTAGACAATGAGGAAACTGAAATAGTTAAAGAATTCCTGTACTTAGGATCAAATATTGACCAGAATGGTAACTGCAGTCAAGAAATAAGAAGATTACGAATGGGAAGGGCAGCTATAAAAGAACTCAAAAAGCACCTGAAGAGTAAGGATATACACAAAATGTATACACAAAATGCAGATGGATTGACTCAGTCAAGAGAACACAGACATGGGCTTGCAGGAACTACGTAGAGAAGCGGAAGATAGGGGTTCTTGAAGGTGTTTCATCCACAAGATAGCCATGAGTTGAAATCAACTCGAAGGCAAATAACAACAACCTATAAGGAAGTTATATGCGAAGAGATGAGATGTCTTTATTTGCTTTCCATATGTATAATATTTGTATAATATTTTATTTGAATCAATAAAAAATAATTTAGTAAACATTTACTCATTATCGTCCTCATCTTCCTCCATCATCATTATTTATATCTTGCCTTTTTCCTAGTTTGAGACTCAAGGTGGCTTACAACACTTAAAAGAGACATAGCTTAAATATATATATATATATTTATTTATAGGATTTATCTCTTGCCTTTCTCCTTAAATGGGATTCAAATATACAAATAAAAACATTAAAAATTTATTTAAATTATCCATAAAATCAAAGGTGATGTCACAATGGCAGCCCCCTGGTTATAACATTAAGCATGATGCATTGAGGATCAACAATAGATGCTCAGTGTTTGTCATTCAATATTTTTTAAAATGCAACTCTAACACACACACACACACACACACACACACACACACATTTCCAAGGCAGTGCTCTCACTCTAAGATACCTTCCATTGTTCTGGGGACCAAGAAGATGGGCCAAGTCCAAGATTTGGAAACTTTTGTATGCATAGCTAGTTACTTTTGAAATAACTTCCCAAGAGAGTGCCTAGGCAGTCCTAGGTTTCTGATCATATGTGATTATTGCCCAGTAGCAAACATATATGTGACTAGTTTACTGATGCAATACAATACAATACAAAAGGGGGGAGAAGAAGAAGGAGGAGGAAGAGAAGGAGGAGGAGGAGCACCAGCAATAAAGAGGATCCATGGGATGTCATTTGGTTCAACATTCTATGATATCTTGACATTTATACAGTCCTTATCCATGGATTTTTTATCCACAGATTCAAGCATCCACAGCTTGAAAATATTCCAAAAATGTATAAATTCCAAATAGCAAACTTTGATTTTCTATTTTATATAAGGATCACCATATTGCTATGCCATTGTATTTAATAGAATTTGAGCATCCACGGATTTTGTTATCCACAAAGAGTCCTGGAACCAAACCCCAGTGGATAACAAGGATCCAGTGTAGTTTTGGTAAAGGCAGAAAATTTTAAAGTCCCCTACCTCAAATAAATATCCCATGTTTCCATAAGATTAACAATGGCAGTTAAAGTAGAATCATAATACTATAATTGTCTAATGTGAAAGGGGCTCAAGGTTCTTCAATTCAATCATCAGCATATCCAGAAGAGCATTAAAAAATAAATCCCAACCTCTGTTCATAAAGTTAGGGAACAGTTTTATTTCAGACCTCCAACTGCTGCTTCGAATAAGTAGATTGAATTAGACGGAGGAAAGATCTGACTCAGTATCAAGCAGCTTTCCTTTCCCAAAAGAGAATACTTGCTGAGGATTATTCCTCTCCCTGCTGAAATTTCTTTCAGCCCCTGAAATCTAAAACAACACTCTCAAAAAGTAAAACATATAAATATACATAAACTATAGCAAGATAGGAGCAGTCATGCCTAGTTATATCAAAAATCCTTACCCAAGCTCTCCAAAAGTAATCCCTCAACGTTTGAGTCACTATCCTGATGACTCACCTTTCCATACTCCGGTGATTTTTCTTTCTTTCTGTCATGCCATGGCTAAAGGAGTAACATTGGCACTTAGCATTGACTTTAACAGAACTATTCTCACATATCTTTTCCCCTCTCCACATTACTTTTTGTTCTTTTAGAACAATTCATGTGTGAAATGCATGAACGAAATTATCCTTCAGACCCCTCCTTTCTAGCATTCCAGAGAGTGAGATACAGGAAATCATTCTTACCTGAAATCTTATATTTACTGGGTTCACATTCCCTTGAGACCTTTGCCAGACCCTTTTCTCTGAAAGCCTACACTGTATATTTAAGGCTCAACTGAAGTTTTAATTTACTGCAATGCTAGAAAGTTAGAGATTGAAGGAAGATTTCTGCTGAGGGGGAAGAATTTGTTTTTTTGGGGGAAACAATGCCCTCATTCCCCCTTCCCGTAGGGAACACTGCACAGATGTTTCCCCCTGGGGACACTGTACAGATGTTTTAATTTTCTGCTGAGAGTGTTGGTATGTGCCGCAGGTGTTTCATCCATCTGTGCCCTGCACAATGTGTTGCAGGCCGAGGGGAACACTCTTGATTTTTTTCTTCTGTTCTTCTAAACAGATCCATTTTCAGAAGACTCTGGAAAAATGGTTTATTTGGAATTGCAAAGTAACTTGTCCAAGCTCTGATTTCCAGATGATGAAATGTAACACTGAAGCATGTTCCACTTTCACACTCTCCTCTCAAGCCCTTTGTATATCATAATTATGATGAATATGAAGCTCTCCTGCCCTTTCCTGTCCAAACGGAGTGTTCAGTCTAATTAGGAAGTTATCATTCAGGGTTAGACTAGATATAAAGGGGAATGCATAGTGCCTTATGATTAATTTGTTTTCCCACTCACAACAGGATTTTCTCAGAGACACCTGCCTCAGAAATCAGACTTGCAAATTAAGCCTCAGTTTATCTTCCTGAGACCAATTGCAAAACACAGCACACTAGACTAGATATGTAGATGGTGATGGGGGAAAATCACCATTTTGGAGAAGAAGTGAAAGGAGCCAGGGGTGTTTCAGCATGCTGGAGAGGGATGCAGGCCATGGGTGGCAAATTTGTCTCTTATCCCTGTGCAGTTGCCCAACGGTACTCTAGTTCACCCTTTGGGGAAAGGCCACACAAAACAGCAGAATGTGATTTATTCTCACTTTATTCTCATTTCTTGTCACCTTTCTGCCTAATGTTGGCTCCCATTTCTTTACCATGTACAAAACTCAGTTTAAAGCTTATAAATGTGTACAGTCCTGTACTCTGTCATGCATCCATTCTCTCCTCTCTCTCTCTTATCATCACACAACGTTTTACTATCACATATTTGTTATTCAGCAGAACAAAGAGGCAGGAAGCATTCCAGTCACCTTTCACTTGCAATATTCTCCCTTTCTTTCACTATCGGGAAACACTGGCTCTAGATATCCGAGCAGCTTCGCTGGTTTTATTTCTTAAGTAATGTGCAAATATTTACTGGTGCTCTGTTTTTAGCTGTCTGTAGATTGTAAACTCTTGCAGAGGAAGTCTGCCTTGTAATCTATGTTATGCTCAGAAGTCTGTGTTTAAAATTGCTTTAGAAATTATTGGGCCTGATCCTGCTCTTGTCATGGAGATGCTGATACAGGTTGAGCCTCCCTTAATTGGAATTCTGAAATCCAAAATACTCCAAAAACCAAAACTTTTTTCACGGGTGGCTGAAATAGTGCCATCTTTGCTTTCTGATGTTTCAATGTACACATACTTTTTTCATGCACAACATTATTTTAAACGATTTTATAAAATTACCTTCAGGGTATGTGTATGGCCCTTCTTGTCCACGGATTCTTTATTCATTGTTTCAACCATTGAGAGCTTGAAAATATTTTTTGATATAAATTCCAAAAAGCAAAGCTCAATTTTGCCATTTTATATAAGGAATACCATTTTACTATACCATTGTATATAATGGGACTTTAGCATCCATGGATTTTGGTGTCTGTGGAGGGTCCTGAGACCAAATCCCAGTGGATACCAAGGACCCACTGTATAAGATATATGTGAAACATAAATAAATTTCATGTTTAGATTTGGGTTCCATCACCAAGACATCTCATTATGTTCATATATGCAAATACATTTATTCCAATATATATATATATATATATATATATATATATATATATATATTCCAAACACTTCTGATCCTAAGCATTTATATATATATATATTCCAAACACTTCTGATCCTAAGCATTTTGGGTAATGGAGATAGGCTAAGTTTAACAAGACTGCAAATAAACATACACATTCAAATACACAGCTATTTAAAACATTGTTATGTGAACAAACAATAATTGCCTCCCATTATCTTCAACTCCCATCCACTATGGTCAGTAATGAGAAATCCTGGGAACTGTAATCTAAGGGCAAATCTACATCTGGGCTAAATTCCCAGCTTTATTGCAAAGAATTCTGTACCAGTTTGACTCCACTTAGCACCACATGCTTCTGTCATAAGCCAAATTCTTTCCTTGCCAGAAGTCAAATTAGAAAAAAGCATGTTGCCTACCTTTCCACATGAACTGATCAAATTATTGTCAGTCAAATCACCACATTGAATTGGAGGTGTTTTTTTTTTTTTTAAAAAAATCCCATTGTATATTAAACCTATCAACCAATAGCCTTTCTTGTCTTCTTGTCAATCTTAAAACTCACCTTGCATTCTGATTGGATGGCTCCCCCATCCAATCGCATACATCTTTTTACATCACAGTGAGTGATAATGAGTGAGCAAGAGAATTTTAAATGTCTCACTCTTCTGTTTGATTGGGGTAGCACCCATTCTATTCCAATGGGTGTTAATTACTAGTACTATTCAGTGTTGAGAGGGGGAGCCCTGTATAAACTGGGTTGTCTGGTTTCCTTTCAACCCTCTTTCCACCTCTAAGCAACCAACATTTTTGTTGTTGTTGTTGTTCAGGGTATTAAAATGTCTGAAGGAACAATTCCATTCCAGAAGCCCCACAAGCATTTGGCCATTGGAATATGCAGTCAGGATCACTGGGCGAAGTCCAGCTGTTGCAATGCTTGGAGTGCATGGAGGGCTGAAAGAAGATAAGACAGTCAGATTTCAGTCAGTGATACAGACCACATACTCATATGGTTGAAGGCTTACAGGGCTTCTGAAACTGGTGTTCCTTCAGACATTCAAATATGCACATATACATACACTAAACAGAAAAAAATGTGGCCGTGCTGGAGCAGAGAGGGCAGCAAGGAGATCAGACAGTGCCTCAATTTCATCCATTTCTCCATAGCTGCTATGCACACAAATGCACATTCAAAAAATAATGGTGAGTACACACTGGCGAAATGTGAATACAAACAAGGGAAGTAGCCTTTTCAGGTGGGAATGGTCACCTGGCACAAGTAACCTCCCACCAACCTATACCACCCAACAAAAAATCCACCCCAGCTCCATACCAAAGACAACTCTGACCACAGGTTTTTCCAGGAAAGAGCAGGTAAATATATATATATTTTAAAAAAATCAGATCTAAACTCTCATATACTGAAAAGAACTGTATTCAATTCAAATCCTCAAGAACATCATGTGTTCTACCAGCCCCTGATATTAGTAATTTACTTATTTTTTCATCTGTGTAAATCAGATCAAATCTTATGTGGGAGGACAGGCAGTAATTTTTTTCCTAAGTGCTAGTTACCAGCATTAAATTTTTGCCTATTGGATATAATTGTTTCTTTCTTTCCTGGAAACTTGCCAGGGAACCTGCAGCCGGTGGCTCAGTTCAAATAATACTGGTTTAAACAGTACATTGGAGAAAGCTGGAGTATATCTTCAGTTTGGTACAGACTACGATCCACATCAGAATGAGCATCCAAAATTCAATTTATCCTTGTGGGTCCCAATCAAAGGATGTACACAAGGACAAGGATAATAACTGTGGTGTTCTAAAGGTGAGGATTATGACCTTAGGGGTGTTGCAGACTGCCAGAAATAGTGCAAATTGAGTCCACTTTAAGGGTTAGGGTTAGTGCTAGGGAATCATGGGAATTGGTTTTTTTCCTGAGGCATTGATCTGTCAGAGAGCTCTGGTGCTACAATAAAATACAGTTCCCATGATTCCCTAACCCTAACCCTAAAAGTGGATTCAATTTGCACTATTTCTGGCAGTCTGCAACCCACCATAGTTGATTCAGAATCTTTGATGAAATAACTTCTCTTGCTTTCTTCCTCTGAGATACAGGGGCTGTACAGATGGGCAAAAAGCGGTGCTTTCACGCTAACTTGGAGGTGTGGCATTTAGACGATGCACACCTAAAAGCAGGCAGGAAAGCAACCTCTAAGTGCCACATGCCAGGAAAAGCTGATCAAAAAGGGAGAGGCTTTTTCCCGCTTCTTCCAGAAAGATGCGCACCTTTGCACGTGTGTATGTATGCAGCGATATCGGTGTATCAGAAAAAGGGCGCTGGAGATTTAAAATGGCTGTATAAATGCACTGCTGCATGTGCAGTGAAAATTGAATCTGCGATCCAGAGCACACTTTAATTTAAAGGACCCTATGCTTCCAGGTGTGGATGCACCAATGTAAGTGAGCTTTAATATTAGAACCCTAACCCTAATTCTAACCCTATGCATGCCCCCTAGCAACTGTTCTCTACTATGACAATAAATGCATTCTGTCGCATGTACACTTACTGTCAGCATGCATAGTGGTTTACATAAAAGAGGCTTTTGTGACCACTTCTGCACAGGTGTGCATAAGACTGCACATCACTTCCTGGCATGATGGGGGGGGGGGGCTCCTGGAGTAACGTGTCCTGTTGACCATGTCCCTTGCATGACCATCATCTGCATGTATCAAGTCTGTCCACACAAACCTCTCTTGCATGTACCTCTCCCCTCCACCTTCATCTGTGTAGATCATCCTTTGTGGAGGATGATGGAATAGGTGTCTTTTCAGGTGACAAATTCGCTGATCTTGTTTTAAGGCAAACTATTAAGGCACTATTTGCTGCCCCTGTGCCACCAAAAGCAAGCAGAAACAGAAACTAATAAAACTAACTGCCATCAAAGTTCTTCATAATGTTTTGCTGCTAACAGATAGATCTAATAGAGGGACAGAAGGAGGAGAAAGAGATACAAGAGATGCTGTTTATACAAATACAAAACACTGTGACTGGAGGATTCTAAAGAGATTTTTGCTCAGACTGGCAGCTAGAGCTGTCAATGAGTAGTGCAGTTCCACTTCTTCCCATTTTATATGTCCACCTTATATGTTCCTGCTGAAGATTCATGGTTTAGTTTTTAATTTAATGGTGGTTTGATGTCCTGATTGACCAATCTGTTCAAAATGGCTTGGATCAGGCTGATCCAGCCCAATTCAGATCTGTAAATTGGCCTTATTTGGTTTGGGATTTAGGCACTCTTGTACAGCCCTAGTGAACAGCAGATCTTGGAGGATGGGGGAGTGAAGTTGTATCTGGATAAGAAATTAGCACAAACTGTAGTGTCTTTGACCCTCTACTTGTCCCCTGGTGCAATTTAATCTAGATCAGGCCTAGTACATTTGTTATTTACATTAGGAGGAAATCCTCCATTAAAAGGAATGTAACAATCTTATTTCCATATCTTCTTCAACATAATACTTTGCCCCAGAGCATAAGAGCCACAGACCTTCTTCCTCATTTCTACAGAGCAGAATTATCATGTAATAAACCGAAATATTATTACAGCGACGAATAAGAAGTATTTATTACTGCAGGACTAATGACCAGTCTGATAAATATGACCCTTATCTGACCTTGTAGTCATCAAGGCACACAGACAACATTAAATCATTTTACTCTCTTGCCCTGTAGAAAAACATAAGGTTTTGAAGGAAATTGCCAGATGCATTATTGCTTCTATTTGCAATGATATTTGCTGTGCTTTCACTTTAAGGAAATTAATAATGTAGGTAATAAAATCCTTAGCAACGTAAGATTTATGGCTGCAATGTTGGCATATTCTTCAACTGATGAGAAGCTGCAATGATTCATGCTGTGATTAGCTGCCTATACATTTTTCCAAGTGGAATGAACAACATATAGCAAAGTAATTACATGCCTCTAATTATCTTCAATCGTTATGAGGGACACTTAATCTATGAGAAGCCTGAAATGAGCACTAAAATTAATGTGTTGGAAATGCCTTCTTAAATCTATGAAAAAAATCTCAGTTTCAAATAGTCGATACATTTTCATCTGCTCAGTTGAAGCTGGGAGAAACTATTAATATATTTAGTTTATCTCATACTGTTCCTTTTTCTTGAGAACTAGGGGGGCACAGCAACCACACGCAGCAGCCCTGATCCTCCTTTTTGCCACCCCAAAAAGAGTGGCAAAATGCCACTCCATTTTGGGGCAGCAAAAGGCCACCCTCTGAGCTGCCACAGCGGCTCTTTTTCACCCTTTTGGCACAGTGTGTATGAATGCTGTGCCAGGAGGGCATCCTGACTGGACACAGCATTCCAGGTGGAGCCTGACCAAAGCAGAATAACTTGCCTTGATCTAGATGCTATACGTCTATTGATGCAGCCCAAAATCGCAAAGAACAAAGTTCACACTACATTTTCCATTACCGAATGCCTCCATGTCCATTTAACATGGTTCATATTCACACTCACACACATGCACCTCAACAAAATGGATTCTCAATATTGGACTTGATCATTCCATCCTGGGTCTTTTTTTAAAAATGTCAATCATATGATGTGCATGTGTGTCTTTCTGGTGATGTAAGTTCTCCAAGGTGTGGCCATGCACATCAGCTGTCACTATTTCCTGTCACATCACCTCATGGTCTGCCAGCAAGGAACATGGATCCTTAGCTGTTTTGCATACATTGTTATCATATATGCAATACACTTTCCTCATCTGCCTTGGGATGAGGGTTCACTGCCTGCGTAGACTTGCTACTTTTGGGGCACCCTTGGCTGTGAGAATTGCAAAGCAAAGAAGGAGGCAACATGTCTGCAACAATAAGATAATGCAATGCATGATCTCGCTTTCCTAAGTTAATGAGGCCACTCATTTTGACAGTGCTATGCAGTGCTTTTATGAGCCTATGCCAAGGAAGTGGTGGGTATACCCCAACACAGAGGAACTGAGGAACATTTTTGTTACTTCTGTGTGGTCTGATGAGAAGTGGAAGGAGAAGTTCCTCATGTCGTGAAGACCTTTCCATATGATTGTTGAAGAACTGTGGCCAGAGATTACAGCACAGGACAGCCGTCTATGTCAGGCCATTCTGGTGGAGAAACATGTTGCCATTGCTGTGTGGATGCAGGCAAGCCAAAGTCCCTATTAGATAGCTGCAACAAACCGGTGTTGGAAAGTCCAAAGTCTGCAAAGTTTTTGTCCAAGTGGTCCTTGTGATGGAGTTGGTGCAGCTGTGGAAGACTGTGTATCTTGGAGACCATAGAAAGGTGTATATCTCTAGCTGATGTCTTTGTATTTTTTTGTATCTGTATCTGTATTTGTTTGTTTGTTACTTTGTATCTATTCGCTTTGCTTTGCACATTACTTATTTCCACTTCTACATTTTTTATGTCCCTACAGGTGATGGCTGGCTTTAAGGTGATAGATTTCCTGCAGGTGATCGGTGCTGTGGATGGATGCCACTGTGAAATCATTACTCCAGTGCATCAGGGTGGACAGTTCATCAACAGGAAAAATAGATAGTCCATGCTTCTGCAAGGGACTTGTGACCACACTGGACATTTCATAAACATTCTTGTGGGGTAGGTGGTGTCTAATCATGATTCTTTTATATTTTGTAACTTTGCGAACATATTGTCATTTTAAAAATTTTAAAAATGTACCTTGTGAGAATAGCTCTTCTGAACTGTCCACAAGGGGCTGTTGCTATTCCTTTGGTGCCATGAGGGATTCCTGCTGAGAAGTCCCTCCTGCTACTGTCACAACATCCGTTGCTGTGGTTACCCTTTTGGCCTCAGCCCTAGCATCACTAGCCAAAATCGCCTTTAGCTCATAAAAAGGGGGCATTAGTACTGCTCCACTCCTGCTTCTGGAAGCAATTTGATTTGCCTCCTTAAAATTTTGCTTTAAAGCCTAAAGCAGAGAATGATCCTATACACCAATGCATTCCTATCATGTCTTTCACCCTCATCTGTGTGTGTGTGTGGGGGGGGGGGGTTGTTTTCATAAACATCAAAGTTGTGGTGGCTATCCCTGAGCTGCATCTGAACCCTCTCCTCCCCCACAAAGAGTAATTCAATCAATGTCTCCTCCCTCTCCCAAGCAATCCCTCTGGCAGCTTTCTGCAAGGAATCAGCATCGTTAATTTTTTAGCAAGAGGAGGGAAAAGATTGGCCAATAATTTTAAAGGGCTCTGCAAGGCTATGGAGCTGGCCACTGGTGCAACCATGTTGGAGCCTTTTAAAAATGGTGCTGTGCACCATTGGGATGGGTTGAGGGGAGGGCACAAAGGTGGGAGGGCACAAATGGAATTCAGTAACCTTTGATCATCTGGGAACATGCTTCCCTTCTTTCTTTCTCTGACCCATTCCAGGGATGAATTCCCAATGGCAACCATGGATCCGTCCTTCACTGGCTCAATCCCCCATACCACCCACTAATCCCTCCATCCCTGGAATTAATCTCCCATTCCACCCACGGAGCAGCCTTGCAAGGGGATAAATCCTGCAATGGCACCCATGACTATTTCCCATGAATCCACACAAATACGACAGTGTGCAGAGACTGTCAAATTATTTTTAAAAACCCATGCCCCATCATGGTCCCCTAGGGACCATCCCCATTTCCCCGACATCTGATCCACGCATCCATAGATCAATGCATGCCAGGGCAGGGAAGAATTCCCACTACAGAACCCTTGACCTGCTCTTGTGAACCCACAAAAATCTGATAGTCCACATAAACTGTCAATATTTTTTAACAAAAACAAACAAACATGCTGCACCATTCTCCCCATCCAAGGAACAACACCCCGCCCACCAGCCATACCTCTTGAAAAATTTTCTGGCAGGACTGAAACACAGCTGCACAGTGTGACTGGGATGATAATATGGTTTAAAGGAACCACTTGTGGCTGTATTGGAAATCTGCAGCCCCATGGCAGCCCCACACAAAGAACTGTAGTGGGATGGTTACCACCCCTCTTCCCACCCTCTGTCCAATGTCTCCCCTTCCCTGGATGCCCTGAATGTGATCAGAAAAGTATTCACATTTGTTCAGCATGATTGCAAACCAGCTCTCTTCAAAAGAACCTGTAAAAGATCCATCTTTTTTTTTTAAAAAAAAAAAAACAGCTCAGGAGGACTTATGATAGTTCAACCCGATTCAGCACAATCACAATTGAATTTGAAATTGACTTGAATGTGAATGAGGCACATATAAGGCAGCTTAATCCCATTTGCAAATTGGTTTAAATCATAGTGAGAATGAAGCCCTTAGTATGTCATGAAAGTATCACAAATGGTTATTTAACTTAGTATTTTAGATTTTTATTGTCAAGGAGGCAGAAAGAAGCCTCTGTGATTTTCTGTCACATGGATCAAAATAACTTGCTTGCCTTTAAATTTCTGTACTATGTACCTTGATCTCGATGGGCAGGTGACACTTGCTCGTCCATCTCAGATGTTTTGGGATGGCCTTCCTGAGAGAATATTACTTTATGATAAATAATAAAGTACTGAATAATAATACTGAAACTAATAAGCTTATCACACTGTGTTCTCGGAAAGTAATGAGTACGTGATGAGTATGGAATGGAACATATTTTATCACACGGTATGATCCTCATCGAGTTCCCATTCTGTGCTCTGACAGTGCCTAGCCCGTTCCAGGAGGAGAACTGTAAAAATGCATCCTCAGCCAGCAAGAACGCTTTCAGACCGTTCGATATGATGTGTGTGCGATAATCCTACCCAGTCTCAATCTGTCCTCATGTTCTGATTGGCTAAGACAACCTCCTCCCCTCCCGTCCTAGAATCTCCACAAACTCAACTCAACTCTTCCAGTTGATGCAAGGAAGTTGCCACAGGCAATTAATTTTTTTTTTTTTTAGATTGAATTGCGTTGTGTTTACAAGAAAAAACAATGAATGTTCACTACCTAAACCTCTTGGTAGCATTCTTTCCAATGCAGACATAGGGGTTTTCACAACAGTGAGCATGCGTGGCTTAGGAACTACTTTAGTGCCAGTACCAGTACAACAGTAAATGCAGTGTGATAATATGTGTTCTCAGAATGTTACTATCGCGTTATCAATAGTCTAATGCAGTAACACCCGTTCCCATATCATTACGTGCCAGGGACTCGATGAGAACATTACAGGTACTAGTGTGATAAGCTTATAACTCACCCATGTCCTCCTGATGACACTCCACATATACACACTCCATCTTCCTATCCTCACCAGGGGCAGAGAATGATGTGCATTAAAACTGGGGACACACACAATATGATGTCAGGACGATTGCTCTGCAGAGGGGCGGGATATAAATTATTATTATTATTATTATTATTATTAAGGGAAGAATTCACTTTGTATTAGAAAGGGCACAATTTGACACAAAGCCACCTGAAAGTTTTTTGGGTAGCTATGTTTTACCGTGTAGAGTAGATTTTCACAGTGCATATCAACATGTTTTATTATCATGTATGACTCTGCCATTAAAGACTCTAATTATTGAGTTGACCTGCTAAATAAGTTTGTGTAAAGAGTCTGTATTATTTTTGTGATCTGGCACATCACCTCTTTTTTGCACTCTCCTGACATGTTTAGATATACACATGCACGCGCGCACACATACACACACTTGCTAGTGCTTATACTGGTAATCCATTTTTATGCTGAGTGATCTCAAGAAAGAAAGCTTTGTTTCCCCATATCCTTTCATCTCTTGTCTCAATTTATTTAGTTGTTGAAGGAGTATGGTAGTAGCATGGTGTAATGGTGTGAGCATTTGACTATGCCTCTGGCAACCAGAGTTTCACTCACCACTCAGCCATGGAAACCAACTGGGTGACCTTGGGGCAAGTCACACTGTCTCAGCCTCATAGGAAGCCAAATGTAACCTCAATTGAACAAATCTTTCCAAGATAACCCTGTGGTAGGCTCACCTTAGGGTTGCCATAAATTAGAAATTACTTGAAGGTGTACAGCAACAACAACAAGACTCTTTATTGAGGATAGCCTCTCTCAGTTGTACAAATGTCAACCTCTTCTGTGTTCAAGCTTGTCAACCTTGCCACAGAACTTGGCTATACCTTATAGCAGATCCATAACTTGGAAATAACTTGAAGGCACACAATGATAATAATGTGCCTTCAAGTTATTTCCAAGTTATGGATCTGCTATTGTATTCTGACTCTCTATTGTCAATTCTGTACTGAATGTATGAAAAGAAAGCAATAAGAATACTTAGAGGGCAAATAATCTATAGAGAATGTATAGGCTGACAATAGATCTCGGGTGCCAGTACTAAACAAATTTCATGGCTCAGTATGTAAATATTTTAAAGTGCTTGTGTGTGCAACAGACCTCTTGCCTCTAGATGGAGTTTTGCAAATAAGAAATTCTCCAAATGGACAACAGTCTTGGCAGCATAGTTCTCCACTAAAACAGGGCAATAAAAATGATATATGACAACTGATTTTAATTTCACATTTCAAATCATAGAATCATAGTGTCCGAAGGTAACTTAGAGGTCTTCTAGTTCAGTGCTTCCCAAGCTATCTGATATGGGGCTGGCAATCCCCCCCCCCCCATTTGGTTACAATTGTTTATTTCCTTCCTGGAAACTCTGCAGGGCCCAACAGTCAATTATTTGTGGATTAGTGCTGGTCCATCGACAAATCACTTTGAGTATAACTAATCTAGTCTAACCCACTGTTCAATGCAGTATTACCCATACAGGATGAAGCTACTGCACCTCGGAAGATGGCTATCCTGTTTTTCCTTAAATGCCCCCAGTTAAGGAGAGACTGACAGCATGGTGTAGTAGTTTGAGTAACTACAATTTGGAGACCAAGGTTTCAGTTTCCATTCAGCCATGGAAGCCTATTGGAAGACCTTGAGCAAGCCAAATTTTTTCAGCTTCAGACGATAACTTTTGCCTTAGGGATAATCCTTGATAATTTTTGCCTTAAGGTTAACATAAGGTGGAAATGATTTGAAGTCAAACAACAACATAAAGGAGAGACCATTACCTGCCACTGTTTCACTGCCATATACCTCAAACCACTAGGATGTTTCTCAGAATTGGTTTCCCAGTTGCTGTTGGTCTTCATCTCGCAGAAGCCCTAGCCAGCAAGGACAATAGGCAGTGATTCTGGAAGGTATAATCAAAGAACATCTAGGGAGTCAAGTTTGAGGACCATTGCCCTAATGTTGAGCTGCAATGCTTCCCTGCACTTTATTCCAGAACAAGAGAGAACAAGGTTGGTTCATCTTCAACATTACAGTTCTGCAGATAGTTGAAGACCAGCATCATTTTTTTGTTGTCATGGCTCCCTTTAGTCTTATTTTCCCTTTGCTAAACATATGTCTTTTTCTACCATCCTTCCTAGGATTTGGTTTCCAGACTTCTCATCATAGATTAGGACTGGGTTGAGGAACCATAATAATCCCCAGAACAGAGTGACCAAACTGGTAAACCATGTAACATTAAAAGGGTGGAGGCCAATCCTCTGCTGCTACCTAGCCCCTCTCCCAACTGGACTTCCATTTCATGTCTTTTCTATTCAGAGAGAGCAGTGGTGTACTTACTGTTGGCACCACCCAGTGCGGGGTGTGTGTGCAAAAACAGAAGGGGTGGGGCTTCTGTGAGAAGGTGGCACTCCTTCCTGCTTCAGCCTGGCTTTCCTCAGGGGAAGCAGGGAGCTGGCTGGATTGGGTGCATGCAGCCACAGAAACAGCCACTCAGGCCCAAGGCCCCTCCCCCAAGGTGCATGGAAAGCGGGCTGTGTGGCTGAGGAAACAACCACCTACTGTGCCAAGGCTGGGAGACCCCTCTGGAGGCTGGGGGGCTGACCAGGTGTCATCCCCATCTTCTGTGGTGTCACCCCCCTGGGGTATCATCGGTGTGGTCCGCATCCCCTGCACACACCCCAGTGACACAAACTGAGAGAGAGCACATTGTTTCATAATGCCCTTGTTATTTCAAATTGAGGGCCTGAAAGAAGCCTCAGCCCACTCACATCCTCCATTGGGAACACAAGTGGGTGGCTGAGATATCCCTTTTAACCTCCATTAAGTGACCAATCAAAGAATCATGCCATTGTCTCTCTGGTGTCTCCAGCTAGACATCTCTGTCAGGTCATAGGAATCTAGATCCCTGTTCCTCACTTTCTTTGGCCAACATGAAAATAATGGAAGAATGAAATAATTCCATTATAATAATTGAATAATAGAAGAAATGCTTATTATTTTGCTACCCAAGACTTCCTGTACTGAAGCTTCAGGGACATCTTCAAGCACAGAAGAGGGCTATGCAGCCTCAATTCCTGTGTCTGGCAGGCATAATGAAACCAGAAGACTTGCTAAACTTGGACCTTTTGACATGGGCTTGTCAAAACAGCACTTCTTTTGCATGCTACTGCACACCAAAAATTAGATAATACCTCTTCCTCATCTAGACTTAGGTTTGGCAAGCCACAATCTTGGTCTCATCTTTATGATATGATTATGCATGCAAAAATGTACTGAAAAGTCTGTTCCACAACATCTGTAAATCCACCAAGCCCCACAACTACTCTTCCAAAAGCTATCTGTTCTCTGTAGGACTGGATTGGATCAGCTGTTCTTGGAAACTATAGCTCTCCTTTGCTTTGACATCTGACTAGCATCAAACTTGGTTTTTAAATGCTGGTGAGCCTCCATGGCAACATTAATATTAATGCCGATTTTGAATGCAGGAAAAATCCAGAAGCCATGTTTAGCTCAGATGAGAAATGACCTTTTACATTCTCCTTGAAGTAAACAAACTTAATTGGATGCAGAGGCCTGCCACGATAGCAATAGGTAGAAAAACCTGCTGTTAACTTGTAGGCTGAGTTCAGTTTAATCCCTTTAAGATAAACAAGATTTTGCTACTGAATACTATCATTTATTTCCATCCCACTGGATTTAAATCTAAGCTGAGAGTTGGGATACAGATCTAGGAGCCCAGCTTAAAAGCTGCTGAGCTCTGAGAGGTTTTCCTGTTTGGTCATGTTTCATAAAAGGGTTAGAATCCATGTTACAAAGAACAGTGGTTACAAGAATCTATCTCAGAGCTGTTCACATCATCAGTAAATTCTGAATTTAACAAGGTTGAAAAGGGACATTGGAAAAGATATATGTATGGATCACAATTCCTAGAACCCCTCAACCAGCATAGCCAGTGGCCATGTTGGCTTAAGAATGCTGGGAACTGCAGTTCGAAAATAATGTTTTCACTGTAGTCCTGTATTTTTGCATTGCATACAATGTTCTGTCCACCCTCATCTGGTAGTAAACTGAACACAGTGGATTTTGTTTCTGAGTGGATATGCATAGAATTGGCTTCTGTGAGCGACAAACATATACACATCCCTGTAGAATTTTACCCCTCAAAAGCCAAATGTTAATATTCTCTAAACTGGTTTTGTCTGCTAGATGTATATGTTCAATGTAATGGGGTTGGGTATGTGAAAAGAGCTGACAGGGGTTGCAGTGACATTAGATATGGAAAGAATAGTTGAAAACATTTGAAATGTGGTTTTAAAATGTGGTTTTTGAGTATTACATTCTTAAGCAACATATAGTCCTGTGCATGGTTTTACACATTCTTCCAAATGCAGATTGGGTCTTTTGCATTAGCTAAAATAATAATGGTCATAATGTAGATATCAAGTCTACATATTATGACCATTATTATTTTAGCTAATGCAAAAGACCCAATCTGCATTCCTTACAGCAAGTAATTGAAATTGAAGTCAAAGTTCTCCTAATCAAGAAAGATTCGGGTCAGTCAAACCAAAAGATGGTCCCTGTGCAGAAATGGAAAGAATATTTGACAAGAGTGTCCTTATTAAAGCAGTGAAAAGAAATTCTTAGTTTTGTCTAGGTATCATTTCAGATCGAGAAAATTATGTCATCTGACATCATGATCTGATTGTCATCTTACATCTTTTCATGTGCTATCTTGACTTCTTCAAGAAATAAAGGATTTAAGGTGTCTTGACTGATGGACTCCATCAGACCCATCAGACTAACAGACTAATATTTGGAAGACTTGTGTAAAATATTTTAACAGTGTCTTTTCAAATCGTGTAAGGTACTTGATGGTTTTTAAAAAAGTTACAAAAGCCCATAGTTAGACTCATTTTTTCACAGATCCTTTAACAGCATCAATCATGTCTCTTCTTTTAATTATTTTTCAGTACCGTTTAAATATATAATCAGCTAAAATTGGTGTGTGTGTTTGTATATTTATAGTATTCCTTATCTGAAAAGCTTGGGACCAGAAGTGTTTTGGATTTTGGATTTTGGGGGGATTTTAGAATACCAGTATTTGCATATACATAAATAATGAGATATCATGAAAACGGGACACAGTCTAAACACAAAATTCATATACTGTATATCTTATGCATATAGCCTGAAGATAATTTTATGCATTATTTTAAATAGTTTTGTGCATGAAACAAAGCTTGTGTGCATCAAACCACCAGAAAACAAAGGCATCCCTCTCTCATCCTCTCATGAAAAAAAGTTTTGTTTTGTTTTTTTGAGTATTTTATATTTCAGAATTCTGGATAAGGGAGGCTCAATCTATATTACTTGAATTTATTCTTAGTGATGTCTCTATAGAGCCAATTGGATTGGCTGTTCAGCATTATGGCATCACATGATCTCTTTATGCTACGTGGTTGACTGGGATCACCAAATGATTAATAGAGGAGAGATAAAGCAGGACCATTGGGGGGCTTGTTGTGACAAAGCTGCAGCAAGCAAGGGGGAAAATGGCACAGAACAAGATTTTTTTAAAAAAATGAAATTTTGCAAAACATTTACCCCTATCTAAATAGCTACTCTCAATTTGAAAATCAAAATAGTGCATGCATATAATTTGATTATTTGAACACCTCTGGTCCACACTGAAGATAAGTCTGAAGCAAAAGGAAAGAAAGAGAAAAATAAAAATAAAGTAGGTCCTATTTAAATCTATTATTGCATTCTATACAGAACTATTTTAAGTTTGGCATTTCTAGTTGCATGCACAAACCCTTTCTGATGTAATAAGACAATAATGTGTGCTCTGGAAACTTTACTTTGCATTACTTTATTTATAAAGCCCTCCCATTTCACCCATCCGAGACAGCCACTCTCATATCTGCTGAACATTTCAAATGTGAGAGCTGCCTCTGGGTGACAGAAGGTGAAACAGAAGGTAAATGTTGATAGCAGGAGGCAGGATGGAAAAACCTCTCCATCCTTTTTACTCCTGGGAAAAAGAGATAATTTCCACTTGCCCTTTGCTCTCATAAAGTTGAGCCAACCTTTGTATGCCAATGATGTAGCTATCTTAAAATGAAGCATTAATGAATTTATCTCAATTCTTCTTTAAGGAAAAAAGGCAGTGCCACTCTCTTAAAATAACTTTGTAATATTGAGCATGGAGACTAAAACCTGCATGAACAGGTAGATACAGCTCTGTGTGTGTGCATCTGCACACATTGGGTCCACATATGGTGCCCATAGGATTGCATGAGACTGACTGAGAGAAAGCAATGAACTATAACACACATATTGGTATTTACTTTGCATGGATATTTCTGCTCCAGGTTTAGCTCTGCAGACATATGTGGTACTTTACAGCACAACATAAGGAATGAGGATAGGTTTCTTACCCAAAGAACCTACATGACACAGGACCAATAGAGAGCCAGCATGGCATAGTGGTTTGAGCATTGAACTGACTATGGAGACAGGGTTTGAAAGCTTCTGTTTTTTGATATTTGGCCAGATAAGCTTGGCTGAGGTTCGTGCTGCATCTGGATTGAAGTCATCTGGCTGCTGGCATATGCAATAACATCCATTTTTGAATTTACAATTCCGAATCTATATCGGGACTTTTTCTCCATGCCAAAGTTTCAGGGAACTGCTGTGTCTGTCCAGGTCAGCAGACAAACCCTGGGATGATCAGCACTGGAGGAGGAGCAGATGGATGTATAGAAGTTTGATCCTCATGTGTGATGTGGCTTTAAAGTATGGCCACCTGTCTACACCCATTACCAGTTGGCACCAGAAGTCTCTGGTTCAGTACAAATGTATTTGCATGTGTGTGTTTATGCAATATCATTCCCTTCAACATTTCACAGAAGAAAACTGGTACATATGTGGCCAAGCAACATTAGAGTATGATCAATATGGCATAAGTGATTAAAGAGGAAGAAGACACAAGCTAGGTGAGGCTACAGCAGTTTGCTTTGCCTGAGCCTACTGGGAAGGGCAATATTCTGCCCCTCCTATCCTACCTCATAAGGGCAACCTACTTTTACACTTTGAATTTAAGTAAGCCAAAGATAAAGGAGGAAGAGGAAAGAAAGAAACTGAGGGCCTCTGCAGACAGGCCCTTTGCAGAGTCCTTGAGGCAGGGATGGGGAGGGGCAGCTGCACGCCAGCCACCACACCCTCTACCTGAGGATGTCCTGATGCCATGCACTGTTACACATGCCGTGTGGTGTCAGAACATCCTCCCGGTGCATCATCTTGATGCGCTGTGCCAGAAGGGACACAGAAGAGCTGTGCAGCAGCTCTTGGGGCATCCTTTTTGCCGGCTTTGACAGGAGTGGCATTTTGCCGCTCTTTTCCAGGCTGGCAAAAGGGAGGATTGGAGCCGAGGCATGGGGCAGCCTCGGCCTCAATCCTTCGCTTCCCAGGGCCACCCAGGGCCACCCATCTGCATCCCCCCTGAGAGATTTTTGAAGCAGCCAAGTTGGAGAATATGCAAAAAAGTTGCACTAAACTTCCAAGCTGAGGGATGGAGACTGAGGGAATTGACAGTGGGTGCCTGATTGTGCCATTTGAAGCAAGGGAGGGAGAAATGTGCCAGTGTCACAACTTGTGAGGCTTCCTGAGTTTTAAGCCCTAGCAGTAGCAGAAAAGAGCCTGGAATAGCACCCCACGCATGGGTCAGACCCCACAGGATCTGAGGTCCAGAGAGAATGGCAAAAGCTGCTGCAGTTACTAGGTGGCCATTGCCACAGCTCAGCCACTTCCAGAACTGGCTCTCAAGGCAGCTTATAAGACAAAAGGAAATATGGGGGAAAACAAATACAAATAAAAATATACAAAAGTGGTGCTTCCACAAGGTGTTTACATTGTCTATAGAATTAAACTTCTTTTCTTTTCTTTTTATTTCAGTCCCACTCTTTTCCCAATATGGGGCCCAAGGCAGCTCACAATATGAGCTAAAACAACGGATAATACAAAAGCTTTGTTTTTTAAAAAATGATCATATTAAAACATTAACTTAAAATGGTTTAAAAGGCAGTTAGGACATAATAAAGATGTTAAAACTACAGCATAACAATTAAAAGACCTTCTGCAATAGGTAATTAACAGACCTAGATAAACAAAAAAGTCCTCGCTTGGCAGCAGAAAGAGAAAAGAAAAGGGGCTGACCTGGCCTTCCATGGGAGGAAATGCCACAACATGGGAACAGCCACCAAGAAAGCTCTTTTCCAAGTCCTCACCAAACATACCTGTGATGGTGGTAGGACTGAGAGAAAATAAAGGATCTTAAAC
>JAIPUX010001232.1:35536589-35561496 GCA_020142125.1 Phrynosoma platyrhinos
TATTCACACAGTTTGATAGTAGACTGATGGCAGAATTGAGGGACAAGCAGCATAGACATCTGGAAAACTGAGACACAGAATTATGAAGGGAAATGTTCCAGATGACTATGGTACTTGTCTGTCACTCCTGCCATCAGTCTGCTGCCACAGCCTAGAATGCCTATGCACAGGAAAAATCAATAGAAAATAAGTAACTCTTGGTCATATAGTTACTGAAGGAACTTGGTACACAGGGAGATACATGTTGCTCTCTGTCTTTCACACTATAATTCCTGCAATTTAATGTACAACATTATTCTCCCTTCCCCTTTCAGTTCTAGGGGAAGGTATGTCATGTTTGTTGAGAAATTTCCCATGATTAATTTCAGAAAAATCACTAAAGTTTTTACCAGATCTCATGCAGACATCAACAATTTAGATTCACACACACACACACACACACAATGGTAATGGGATGTAAATTATAGTGGAGACTTTTGGACCACTAGTTCCAGGTAAAACTTCTTTGCTTCCACCATGCATGATTCAAATCAATATACATATTGTGTGTATGTATATAGCTATAAAGTCTTTCCTTTATTCTACACATACAGCCCTTCACACACACAACTGTATGATCACAGCACTACAAGGATTTAGAAACTGGCAATAGAGAAGTATTTTGGGGTGAAGGTCATATCTAAAAAGGTACCATGCAGCTTCCCAGGCAGCTATCCACAAGACACCCATTTAAATCTGCCAAAGCATACCTCAAACAACCACTTCTGTGTATCTGTGACATTTATTTATGTATTGCTTTTCAGCTTTACAGTTTCCAAAGCAGCACACAGTGATAAAATGCTTGAAGCAAAAATCCCTCATCCCCACCTACCACAAACCCTTCTCATGCAATCATAACTTTAAGATGAAAATGTTTCCTAGTCTACTCTGAGCTCAAAGTTTCCTGGCATGTTCACTTTCCATCCTGGCTATTTTCCACTTGTGGAAGTTGCAAAATGTTCTTGGAAGTCAAATGTGATGTTATTGTTTTGGCTAGTTTCAGTTTTGATCATTTTCTTTTCCTGTAGAAGAGCAGTTCCTTCACAAAACTATTTTTCTGCAAACTATCAAGTTCTTATGAAGCCCTGGATTGACTACATTGTACTAGATGCAGCATTTAATGTCTTATCTGTCATTATTATTTAGATAATGTTTAGAAGTTTAGAAAAAGAGTGTACATGTCAAATAAATTATAATACCAGTGCTAATTCATTGTGTGCCCATAATATCTGAGTATCTTTCACCATGAAAATGCATTTTCTTTTACCACAGTAGCCTTAGGTAACAACTACAGTAGTGTTTAATCATGTTATGAATATTCCCAATATTAGTGAAAAGCACTGATGGTTTACAACTGGACTTTTAACTATAGCATGAAATGTTTTTATAGGTGTATTTATACCACATAGCTATATCAGTTTCATACTATTTTGAGTGTCATGGCTCCATCCTAAGGAATCCTACAATCTGCACTTTGGTAGGGTGGTTAGAAGGTACCAGGGCACCCAGAGACAAGAGGGATTGAGGATTTTAACAGTTCAGTTCTGTAGTGCAGACAAGCACTCTGGGTAGTTTTTGAATTTTACTTCACTAGAGGGTCTATATTGACCCTAAAGGCATCAGGTTCCATCTGATCTTGGAAGCTAAACAAGATTGACCTTGATTAATACTTGAATGGGAGGCCATCAACAAATACCAGGTGCTGTAGACCTATATGTCAGAGGAAGGGGTGGGCAAAACATCTCTTGTCTAAGAAAATCCTATGTAATTTGTGGGACTGTCTTAAGTTACCAGGTGACTTGAAGGCACACACACAGACAGACACACAGAGAGAGTTCTCTCCTTTAACTAAACAAAAATAATAACCCTAGATTATTTACACAACTTTAAGGTGGACAATAAAAACATTGAAACAGCCAAAGACCTCATCTACCTTGGCTCAGTCATAAATCAAAATGGAGGCTGTTAAGATGGATCTCTTCCAGCAGGCCTTTCCCCAATAGATACCCCGGGCATCAAGAGACAGCCATCCTGCTTATCCCTGATTCAGCTGTAGCTATTGTTATTTGTTTCTTTGTTTTTGTGTTACTATTTTAAATGTGTTTTAAATTGTCATTATTTAATTGTATTTTAAGGGGTGGGGGTGGGATTGTGGGATATGGATGTATATTTTATAGTTGTAAGCCACCCCAGTTGTGTTACACAGAGGGGAAAGATAAAATTATTATTATTATTATTATTATTATTATTATTATTATTATTAATAATAATCAAGGAATCAGAAGGACTTGGAAGGGCAGCTATGAAGAAACTAGACAAGATCATCAAGTGTCAGTACCATGGTATTTCTGATTTCTATGTATGGTTGTGAAAGATGGACAGTGGAGAAAGCTGATAGGAAGCAAACCAGAGAGTTCTTTTAATACCATGGATTACCAACATGACTAATAAAAGGATCCTAGAACAAATCAAGCTTGAATTCTCTCTAGAAGCCAAAATAACTAAATAGAGGCTGTTGAACTTTGAATATAACATGAGATGATGTGACTAACTGAAAAAGATGACAATGCTTGGTAAAGTAGAAGGCAGTATGAAAACAGAAAGATCACCTAACAGGTAGATAGATTGAAAGTAAGGTCTGCTGGTGACCAGGGTGTCTTGGTGGCTTTGATTCATAAGCTCACCATAAGTTGTTAATGGATGGCAATTAACAACAAGAATGAGCTCTAGCAGAAATACCTCATCCACTATAAACCACAAAATGCCTTAAGATAAACCCAGGACAAGGAAAGTGATATAAAAACCTGATATACCTTTGTAGTGCAGATGTCTGTGAATGAGAGAGAAACATCATTAGCATATGGCTCTATCCCACATATCAATATCTATCTATAATAATAAAGCTTTCTGAACAGGAAAACATTTTTGTTTTCTTGGGGATCTAGAAAAGCCCATCCCACACATTCTATCATCTGTTGCCCTGGGACTCTCTAGCTATGGCTTCAAAAATGTTGAGTTGCAAATTTGGCCTCCTCCTACTGTGTTGTCAAGACATTCTTCAGCATAAACCAGAACACCTTCAGAAGGAGTGCAAGCCTTTAAAATTGGCTTTTCCTGACTAAGCTAAAGGATGCTTGGAGAGGTATTCATTTTGTTTAAATCTATCTCTTTGATCATTAGGTTTTTTTTTCTAAATTCTTACCCACCTTAACTTTGCTGGGCTAATTGTTACTATTGTAATTGAGTGTTATCCACCTTCAAAGAAGGATGGACACCAATTTCCCATGGAAAAAGCTCTGATTAGAATCTTTCACTTTATAGTTGGAAATCTCCGAAGTCCCAGCAGCATGGTCAATGGTAAGGGGTTATCAGGACTTTAGTCCAAGTCATCTATAGTACCAAAATGTATGCTATGAAGGCTTGCAGCTGCCCACCAGAATCCTATATCACCTTTTACTTAACTTTATGTACTTAGCAAAGTAGCAGGGATGCTAAGAAATTTTGTTAGTGAATTATAAAGATGTGTATTGGGACATTAGCAAGAGTGTGTGGTGTGCATCAGACATTTTGCCTGTTCTGCTAAGTAGTAATATAACAACATCCCTCTACTGAAAATGGACTTTACAAATTTGACCAATTCTAATTCCTGCATACGTATGTACACTTATGAAGGCATAACTCCCATACAGGATTCCAGTTACCATTGCAATACCTCTATCAGCCATAACATATTTACTCTTTATTGGTTTTTAAGATACCCGAGGGTTCTTTGTTGTTTTTATGGCAGCAAACCAACATGACTTCTCCTTTGGAAATTGCTCCAGTACCCATCTTAGCAAACCCTCTATGAGGTTCCCATACCTCACCAGGATGCATATGGCATCATAATATTAGTTTTCCATCCACAACTGTACTGTCACCTATGAAAAATAAGTAGACAATTAGGTACTTTGATCAATAAAAATGAAGGATATAAACTGTTTAAAAGTATATACTATGAGAACTTGACCCAAACTGGGCTTGTCTCAGAGGACTCTCAGATATTATCTAATGCTAATGAGCTGCACTTCCTGTTTTTCTGTTCAATTTAGCATGAAACAATTGTAATGAGGGACAAACTGAGTTTCAAGAACTAGCTTATACATCTCTCAAATACTTATGATTTGCTTTTCCAGTGTTGCAACACCATGCAAAAATAGCAAGTACAACTTTCTTGTGTTTTCCACTTTATTTTGGCATGGTACACATGTGCACATAATGTGATCTCATTTATGACAGGCAGCTAAATGTGTAAACTGGCTTCATTGAAAATCATGGCATTCAATGGAGTGTAAATATAGAAACGTCCCATATGTAATGGTCCATTCACATAATAATAATAATTTTTATTTGTATTTTTCTGCCTCTCCCTATAGATAGAAGTGAGATTACAGATAATATAAAAAGTATAAAAATACAATACATAAAATCATCACAACAATACCCCCCCCAACATACACAAACACATACTACACACACCAAGCACAAGCACAGGTCTTTGCAGAAATGTGGGGCAAAAGACTGATGGATAGGCATATGTGAACCAGCCTGGGATCTGGTTAATTTCCAAAAGAGCCTTCTGGTAACATCATGCCCTCTGTTTCTGTGAAAAGCATTGTCTTCCTGCACATTTAGAAAATGGAAATGTCATCTATTCACAAGTGTCGATTGAAGCCAGGTACGGTACAATACTATGAACAGTGATACTTCCCTCCCTTTGTATTGCTTCCCCAAGTCTATTATGCTATTTGGAAGAGGGCAAGAGGAAGCATGGATTATTAAAATAATGATCATTTATATCTCAGAATAAAAGCCACCTACAAGCTGAGAAAGCTCCAGCTAGTTCAAAAATATAGCAGTCCATCTGCTTAGCAACACTCAAGTTGTTATGCTTGCACAGATTCAGTGATCTGCTCAGCACAGACTCCTGACTGAACTCTGAATATGGTTCAAAGAAAGAGGAGGAAGCATGCATTCCAAGCATTCCAGTTTCCACTCTTCTCTTGTGGCATATAACAAATGATGATATGACAAGGATGGCAAGTCTTGGGGATGGCAAGTTGATTTAATCCTCACGTACCAGGACAGGGCATGTTGGTCCCTCAGCACTACATTTTGTATCAGAATCCATATAAAACCTATACTATAGGTGTTTTATGTCATTGTCACCTGTACAATAGTGAATAATGTCCTCAAGTTTCAGCCATTTGTCATATAGAGTTGTTTTGTTAATACAGCTGGTTTTGTTTAAAAAGGGAAAGAAAGAAAAACCAGCCAGGACCAAAAAAGCCTCAATTGGTCATTTTGCAGTGGGGATACTTTTTTGTCCCTAGCCAAAATAATAATAATAATAATAATAATAATAATAATAATAATAATAATTATTATTATTATTATTATTTATATCCCTCCCCTTTGCAGAGCAAATGGGGCGGCTTATAACATTAAAATTTCCATACAGATATATTAATACAATCTAAACTGAACATAAAAATCCCAAATCCCACCCATCCTTTAAGAAGTTCTTCTTATTCCAGGCAGGATGGTGCTGGGCCTGGTGTCTCTCCCCCAGATGACATCAGATGGAATGGAGGGAGGGCTCTTCTTCTTAGTCTAACATGTTGTGACAGAAAATATCTGAGTCAAAATGACCCATTCCTGTTCATTTTAGCTCACTCACCCCAAGTATTGCTATGTTTATGCATTCCATTTCATTTTTTACTATGTCTAGCTTCCCCTGGTTCATACTTCTCACATTCCATGTTCCTATAATATGTGTAGTTCTGCTCTAGATAATTTTGCATTGTTAAACATGACTGCTGCTTGGCTTCCCATCTTTTGAGTTCTTTTATGCCTTTGATCAGCTCCATATTGTGATTTCCCACTGTGGCTCCTTTCTATCTCTGTTGTGTTCTGGTCTTACATTTTGTTTCACTTGAGTCTGTCTTTTCACAGGGTTTTCTTGGTCTTTCTTTCACAAGGAGGTTCACCTTTGCCTCCCTTTGCGCAGTGCTAACATATGTTAGCTATGGTATCACTGTTGTTCTCTTTTTTGAGATCCTACATCAGTGTCACCCATCACTATTGCTGCTGTTTATTTACTGGTGCATGAGGGTTAAAGCTGAAGATGCTTATTTGTTAAGTCTTCCTGTGCCACAAGATTATTGCAAGAACAAACTAACCCAGCTACCTCACTAGAAACAGTTACATGATTTGATCTGATGATTCCTGTTCTACCTCATTCAGTTTCTACTGATAAGAGTTGAGGAAACATGGAGGGAAATGTTATCATTATGCAAATCTGGAGAAGGAAATGGGGGGGGCTGTGGTTTCTGGCCACAGGCCTGTATCCTATGCAACAAAGAGTTCTGCTCTATAAACAACAGCAAGAAAAATCCAGCAACCTTCACAGCATGAGGTGACAACCTTTATTTTCACTTGGTGCACATCAAACATAAACGAAAATATGTATGCTGTTTCTCCTCAACCAAGGTTAATAAAGAAATTCAGACATACTTGAAAGCACAAGGTTAGAACAGTGTTCCTCAATAGCACCAATATTAACCAATATTTCCAGATTTCCATGCCTTTTGGGAAGGGTTAGGGGCAAATTACTACTTTAATAATGCTAGTCTTACACAAGTCACTATAATTACAAGAACTATGTTTGGAAGGCAAAAGGCATGGTTATTTTGCCAGGAACAAAACTCTATTTATCTTCCATAATTCTGCACTTAAGAAGCCAACTGAAACTATGGGGGCATACAAGCCAAAAGCACCTATTTTCCCAGCAGATTGCTTTCTGTCCTTCAGATTAAATAAATTAATTAGCATGGAGCATATTTTTATATTTAAAACTGTTATATAATATAATGTGTGTGTGTGTCTTCACCAAACTACAATTAATATGACCTTTGGAGCAGCTAGGTTTCTTTTTTAGTAAGAAAAATCCTACATCTGATGGCTTTGTAACCACCAGGGGGCCTTTATGACACACAATAATGATATATATTAAAAATGGGTGAAAGCTGCTTGCAGCTTCCACACAAAAGATCTGTGCTGCTCTCAGAATGAAGTGGATTGGAAAGGCATGCCAAATAGCAGCGTTTCTTAGAATTTCTCAGCTTTTTCAAGCCAAATTCCCCCCCCACTGGGGAAATACACATCTAGAAAACATCATACACCTTGAGAAGTCAAGAGGCAACTTGCACGTTTTCCTCATTTTCATTTTCAGACTTTGGAATAGCCTGCTGGATGAGATCCGTCTTATTACTACCCTTGCTGCTTTTAAAAAGGCAGTAAAGACGGATCTTTTCCAGCAGGCCTTCCCAGAATAATAGCTGTCCTTAGGGAGATGAGTTTTCATCTTGTTTTTATATCACTGATTCCTGCTTTATTGTTTTATCATTTACTGTTTTGCGGTATTTTTAACTTTTCTTAGTTTAATTCTGTTTTAAGGGGATGAGAGGGTTGGATTGTGGGATGAGGGAATGTTTTAACTTTGTTTGTTTTAAATGCTGTAACCCGCCCCGATTGCCACGCAGAGGGGCAGGCTATAAATAAACATTTATTATTTATTATTATTATTATATTTGCAAGTAAAAGCTAAGCAATAAAAACAAAGCAGAATTTCATTGGGAAAACCACCCTGTTCCAGTTTCTCTTTGGAACCTATGTAGAAGCAAGAGATACGAAGAAAGAGGCAGCTTGTTTTAATAAGGATATTTCAAAAAGTGACAAGAACATAAAAGCTACAACAAAAAGAACAAAAAATGATTGCTCAGGCCATGGGCTGTCTGTTCCAGTAGTCTGTTCATACTGTGATCATACTTGTAGGAAATTCCCACAAACAGGACAAAAGTGCAACGGCTATGGTCCCTGCAATCTCATGATCCCCAACAACTGATATCACACTGCCTTTGATGCCTTTGATCCTGAGTAATGGCCAGTGAAAGCCACAACCTTTATAAATTTCTGCAGGTCCCTTTCTAGTGGGGATTGGTGGCTCTGCCTACATCAGGAGTAGGCAACCTTTTTGAGCTGGGGGCTGGGTTGCTATCCTTCAGACAATTGGGGGGCCAAAGCACCAAAAATAAATAAATAAATGAATAAATAAAATAAAATAAAATAATATATGCATGCACACTCTCTCAGCCCCAGAAAAGCCATGGCAAAACCCCTGTGGAGATTTTGCCAAGAAAACTCCAAGAACAAGTAATAACAACAATAATCAATATCATCATGGCGGACGGCAGCGGGGGGTGGCGGTGATAGTGGCAGGAGCAGCCTGGGGCCTATCCAAAGGCCTCAGGGGGCCACATCCAGCCCCCGGGTCTTAGGTTGCCTACCCCTGGCCTACATCTTATGGCAGTGAATTCTACTGTGTATCATGTGAAGCAGTGCCCACCATTTAGCTTTATTAGGTGATACCAGATGGAAAAGAAAATTATCTCAATTTCTCCATGCAACACATACTTTTATACACATCTACCAGGTTTCCCTGTATTCACTTAAAAAGAAATCTTAACCCAAACATTGCCATATTGCAGTACAGAGAAGAGTCACTTCAGCCTGTTGATCATTTTGTATGGTCTTTTCTAATGTTCACCTATAGTTCCCTAAGAGACAAGAAATGTCAAGGAATGCCTCCTTATGGGACTTTTCACATTTAACTGGAAGCTACTGCTAGGATAGAGTATGGAGAAATGGAATGGTGTCCAGTCAACAAGGTGGTCAGGCAAGGTTGTATTCTATCACTCTCTGTTTAACTTTTATGCCAAAAATATCATACGTAAAGCAAGATTAGACTCAGAAGAAGGATGTGTGAAAGTTAGAGGAAGGAATATCTACAGTCTAAGATATGCAGATGATATCATATTACCAGCAGAAAATATCAAAGATTTGGAAAGAATATTGAAGAAAGTCAAGGCCGAAAGTGCAAAGGCAGGTTTACATTAAGAAAACAAAAATAATGATCACAGACAATCTACATAATTTTAAAGTAGATAATGAAGACATTAAAATGGTTCAAGATTTTCCATTCCTTGGTGCAGTCATTAAGCAAAATGGAGACTACAAGAAATCAGAGAACTAGGATTTGGAAGGGCAGCTATATAGGATCCTGAAGTGTAAAGACTGAATACTAGTGTAAAGTTAGGATTGTCTAAGCCACAGTTGGTGAACCTATGGCACACGTGCCAGAGATGGCATACAAAGCCATTTTCCCTGGCATTCAGATCAAGGAAGTGGAAAAAAAGTTGTGCACCTGTTCCTCCTCCTCCAGCCACCCAAGGCCTTCAGCTGCCTCCAGAGAGGCAGCTGAAAGCCCGGGAAGGTGCTGGGAGGAAGAAGTCCCACCCCGGAAGACCCACACACACCCTGCCTCCTGCACGGGTAGCACTCGATGCCAGAAGACCATTTAGTTTGGGCACTCGGTGTCTAAAAGGTTCACCATCACTGGTCTAAGCCATAGTATTCCCCATTTCTATGTATGGTTGTGAGAGCTAGACAGTGAAAAAAGATGATAGGAAGAAAATCAACTCATTTGAGATGTGTTGCTGGAGAAGAATTGTGTGAATACCATGGACTACTTTAAAAACAGCAACCAATAAATGGGTCCTAGCACGAATCTAACCTGAATTCTCCCTAGATGTAAAGATGACTAAACTGAGGTTGTCATACTTAGGCATATCATGAGAAGACATGGCTCACTATAAAAGACAGCACTACTCTGTAAAGTTGAGGGCAATGGGAAAAGAGGAAGATGGCATACCACCTGGATAGATTCAATCATAGAAGCTATAGCCATTAATCTGCAAAAGCTGAGCAGGCAGCTGAGGACAGGGGGACTTGAAGGTCTTTTATTCATAGGGTTGTCATAGGTCAAAGTCAACTTGAAGGCAGTTAACAACAATAACAAACTGAAAGCTAATGATATCTGTGCAGTGTCTATTTATAATGTACAAGCAGAGCCTATTAAAAGCAATCAAAATCTACAGTAGCCAGCACAAGTGTTTGTCTTGCATTAGATTCCCAAACAGCCACTGCACACTGAAAATGCTTCAGCTTCAGTTTTTACTAAATCATAACACTCTCCCTCTGAATTCAAATGTCAGCAAAACTGTTTGCTACCTCTCCAGATAGCCAAAAGCTGTGCCATACCAAAGTGTGGGGAGAGACTTAAGCCATTAAGAACTGAGTTCTTATCCAAATCAGCCATTAAGCTCTGAGTTCTTATCCAAAAGTTATAGTGATACAGACCCCATTTACAATAAGCAGAACAATCAAACTTGAAACATTAAGCACAAAAAGGGCATTTTATGCAAAGGACTCTGGAGCCCTTCATAAGCAATTCTCTTTTCTTCAAAATATGGAGAAATCTTTCCATATCTTAGAATGGGAAAAATAAGGAGCAACTATAGATCTCCCTTAAATGACAAGGTAAGTGTGGTGTACAAGTAGTGTGAAATAAACAACTGGGCTCATCAGCTGAGGAAAGGGACCTGTTTCTGTTCATTGATTATAGTTACCATAATCTCTTGGAGAAAGCTCAGAGCTTCATATCCATGAGATCTTATCATACAGCATGCAACCAATGCTAGATGAATGAGGGAAACACACTGGAGACACAAGGCCTAAGTAGACTGGCAGAAATAGTGCACATTAAATTGAGGCACTACTCTGGCTCAGTGCTAGGGAATCATGGGAACTGTATTTTTTTTCTGAGACATTGAGCCTTCTCTGTCAGAGAGCTCTGGTGCCACAATAAATTACAGTTCCCATGATTCCCTAGCACTGAGCCAGGGCAGTGCCTCAATTTAATGTGCACTATTTCTGGCAGTCTGCTTAGGCCCACAGACACCCAAGATATAAATACTGAATGGGTGATGCAGGCCTTCAGTGAAGAGGTATTCTATTATTTTATACAGCTGCTCATTCTCCTCATCCATTATCCAGATGCTACTCTCCCCCCCCAAAAAAAATCTATGGGAAGGGGAAGTGAGTATTAGGCAAAAGAGGTCTCAATAGGTGGTAAAGGGGACCATCTAGGCTCTTCCCCAGTAGTGATACATTCTAAACATCTTTTCCTGCAGGGAAAAGCTTTTATTTCCTCCCCACCCTTGCCCCTGATGGTCAGATATCATTTCTGTTTAGATGGGATGATGGATGGGTTTCGCCATAATCTAGGCAGCCATTCTCGTGTCTGCTACCTATAACTTCTTCCCCAGGGTCACTCTAATTATCCTTGGGATGAGGGAGAAATGGAAACAGACTAGAAGTGGACTGGCATTGTACCCTTCATGTCTTAAGTCAAACATCCACAGATATGGATTCATGGATGATCTCATATTCCACTTCCAAGCACACTCAACCTCTAACAATAACACCCGTGCATTTGAGGAAGTGAATTGTAATCCACAAGAGCTAATGCTATAATAAACTTACTGGTCATAAAAGTATAACACAACTCTTTTTGTTTCACTGCAGTGGATTAACCCTTTAAAAATCCTCATGAAGTTTTCTGAGGGCTCATTCCCACTATGATTTACACCAATTTGCTGATTGCTTTAAATGTGCCCATCTCCATTTGAAATGGATTCAGATGCGACTGCGATTGTTTGGACTCACTTTGAAGTGAGACAAATGCAAAAAAATGTTCTTTTCAGACACTAGTTTTTTGCCAGTCCTTTTGAAAAGAAGTGATTAGCAAGCATGTTCAGCAAGTGGGAATGATGGACCTGAGTCACATCAAACTGAAGGTGAGGGATTACTGTGGCAGAGGGTTGGCACATCCCTCACCAGTTTTGGAGAAAATCTGCTATTTTCCTCCCTCACAGTACTGCCTTTGTGCTTTGTGGTGTGAACTATGGATGCATTATATAAATGACATGAATCTTGGGGGAGAGTCCTCCATGACTCCCATGGATCCATGAATCCCAGGGGAGAATCCTCCATGACATCCATGGATGCATGCATCCCAGGGGAGAGTCCTCGTGACATCCATGGATCCATGCATCCCAGGGAGAATTCTGGCCATGGCACCCATGACTCCCTCCCATGTTTTCTTGAATATGTTGCCAGTTGCAACATGACAGGCATTTTGAAGTGGCACAAACTATTGGGAATGACAATCATGCCAAAAAATAAGTGAATAAAGAAAAGACCCACTTCCGTTGTGGCAATGATGCATCGACTGGAATTGATTCACTGACCCGGAGTGAAAACGAATCGCAAACTGGTTTAAATGTAAGTGGGAATGAACCCTGAGTGTTCAGCTCTAAAGCTGAATAAAACATTGGGCAGAATGTGAGCACAAAGCTGCCTTAGTAGATTGGCTCCCCTGCTTCTGTGTTGTGTTTCTGGTATTTATATGGCACTTCAACCTGGATGTAGAAGTGCAGGTGCCAGTTATGTGCAGAGTCCTAAATTCCACCACTGTAACAGGGAAATTGGTACAGATAATGAAGATGCTAGATAAATTAAAGTCATCTTTGTATCAGTGCATGCTGTGATAATGCGGAATCCTCTCATTATCAGAGCCTTCTTCCCAGATAGCAGGGTGCTGCAGCATGAGTCTCAGACAAGTCCTTCACTCCAGGAGGAGCAGCTGGTTTCAGGGGTGTGATAGAAGTTCCAGAAGTATCAGGAAGGAGACCACAGTCTTCAAGCTACATGGAAGAACCAGATACAAAAGAGGCCCAGTCTCCTGAACTGTTCAGGTAATCCTGATTTGTGATAGACAGGGTCTGCCTTGATAATGTTGCATGGTTGGAAGGCTTCACCTTACAGAGGACCCACTCCAGTGAGCTACTGTGGACATCCTGGGGTCACCAGGAAGAACCACTGGAAACACCTTGAAATTGTCTTCCAACACATCAGGGATGCTGGACTGACAATCAAGGACAAAATGTGCTGATCTGTTTTACATGTCTGATATGTGACAATATAGGGCCTTTGCAGACTGCCAGAAATAGTGCACTTTAAATTGAGGCACTGCCCTGGTTCAGTGCTAGGGAGTCATGGGAATTGTAATTTTTTCTGAGACATCGAGCCTTCTCTGTCAGAGAGCTCTGGTGCCACAATAAATTACAGTTCCCATGATTCCCTAGCACTGAGCCAGGGCAGTGCCTCAATTTAAAGTGCACTATTTCTGGCAGTCTGCAAAGGCCTATAGTTAACTTGTAGTGTTGTGTTGTACATGTCTGTTTACTCTTTTCTTTCCTAGCTTATAGACTGAAATTACTGTTGATATGAGTCTGGCTTCCAGCTGTTCCCAGACCAACTGAGATTTATATGTGGTGTGTGTGTGTGTTGTGTGTGATAATGTATGTCTACTTTCTTTCTCTTTCCTAGGCTATAGGATGAAATCACTACTGATGTAGTTCCAACTTCCAGTTGTTCCAGACTGACTAAGATGTGGTGTGTGTGTGATAATAAGGAGTCCTTCTTCCCAAATAACAAACAGTTTAATGTGGGAGGGAACTACAGTTGCATGTTAATGAGGCTCAGCATTATAGGTGTTGAGACAGCAGTTGCCAATCAGACTGACACTTGAGCAGACCCAGAACCTTCGAGATGATTCTGAACAGAAGTTATAAAATGCCCAAGGGTACACACCTTGGTGATCTCCAAGTAGATCTATTGCAGTACTCTGTATGTGGGGCAGCCTTTAAAGACTGTTCAAAAACTCAAAACTTTTACTGGAAGGGAGCTCTTGGGAGAACACAGTACATCTGCATCATCTCCTAATTGTTTCAAAGCACATAAATTAATTTTAAAAAACATAAATGTCACCTCCCACCACTGGGCTTCAGAAATTCTGAATTTTGAGAATATGAACTATACTGGAACAGAACATGATAGCATTCTTTCAAATTAATTTAATTTTTAGAAATAAACAGAAAATATATCTTCTTGTGTAATAAACTAAACTACAGTGTGTTCTATTTCAAATTGGATTTATTTGATTTAGACTTGAACAGCTGCTACTGCAGAGAATAAGGAGAATAGGAGGAAAAGGTGTTAAAATTCAAGCTAGAACTTGGTTCAAAAAATGAGTGCACCATGTACTCATTCGCATATATAACTGAAACAATGACTACAGTGATTAATGAAGGAATCATGCTAATGAGATTATCAGATGTTGAGTTATAAATCACTTTATATTTGTTTTATGAAGTGTACAACCTAATTCAAGTGTACAAGATACAGTTCATATGGATGAATCAAAACAAAAATAATTCCAGTAAGATGCAATGCTATGGTGTTTTACAGAAATATATTCTGAAACATTCAGTTATTTATGCAAAATAGTTAAAGCAAATCTGTTTCAAAGTATAGCTGAGCATGGCAATTCATACTAATGGTCTGAGATGTGCTGTAATGTTTCATAGATTGCAGATTAAGATGGCAGCTACCCCATTCAATTTAATAAAACTTATTTTTGCATAGTTTCAGAAACAACTAAAGTACATTTGACCTCTAAACCAAAATGCTAGTCCCACTGAATTAATTAAACCTAACACATATGCAAAAGTTCTATTGATTTAATTGGGATCTACTGTAGTTGGGATTACAACTGGATTTAGAATTTTAATATATTTCATCATATATATGATAAAGGGAAACGTATTCCCCGTTGACAAGGTTGTCAAGTCATATCCAACCATAGAGGGCAGTGCTATCTCTGTTACTAAGCCAAAGAGCCAGCGTTGTCAGAGACTACTCAGTGATCATGTGGCCAGCATGATTGCCCAGAATGCTGTTTACCTTCCCACTGAAGTGGTACCTATGTATCTACTTGCATTTGCATGCTTTCAAACTGCTAGGCTGGCAGAAGCTGGAACTAGTGATGGGAGCTCGCCCCATCATGCAGCACCAGGGGCTCGAACTGCTAACCTGCTGATCTTGCAATCAACAGAGTCAGTGCCTTAACCACTTGAACCACTACATCTCATATATATAATCCCATATATATAATATATATCAATTTTACATTAATCCAACAAAAAAATAAACAACATAACATTTCAACCAAAACAATACAAACAATACCAAGTAAAAAGTAAAAAAAGCAAAGGCAAAAAAGAGGACAACAAAACAATAAAAACATTAGTGTAATCTGCACTGCCAAAACAATGCAGTTTGACACCACTTTAATTGCATTGGCTCCATCTTATGGAATCCTAGATTTGTAGTTTATTGTGGCACAAGAGCTCTGACAGAGAAGGCCAAATATCCCACTAAATTACAAACCCCAGATTTCTATAACATGGAGCTATGGCAGTTAAAGTGGTGTCAAAGTGCACTATTCCTGCAATGCAGATGCAGCTCAAGTTTAACAAATGAAAAATATATATATATATATACAGTTGGACTTTTGTATCTGCAGGGGATTTTTTCCAGACCCTCCGATGGATCTGGAAAACAAGGGACATCAAGTTCCATTGTCCCTAATGGCGGTGCAACATTCCACCATTGGGGATAATGGGACTTCCTATCCATGAATGCTTGAATCCACAGTTGGCAATCCCGCAGATAGTGAGGCCCCACTGTACATGCACTTTCCACATCAGTGTTGTCACCCTGAGATTCCTCCCCCTTAAGCCAAGGACTGGAGAAGAAAGCTGAGCTCCTAAGACATAGGAACCCTATTTGTGGACTGCAGCGCCCTTCATCAGATACCTCCTAAAAAACTGATGCCAAATAAAACTTGTTAGTCTTTACAGTGCCACAGCACTTATTCTTTTCTCCTATATACATATAGTCCATTCTATGGATGACAGTGCTATGCAGATAGCAATGACCTATAGAGGAGAATGATTCCCTATACACTGTAACTATGTAACTGTTATCATGCAATATATTTTATGAGCACTACACACAGCACCAGGCTTTGCCCCAGACCATCTGAGTCCAGCATAAGTAAGGAGATTTTTAATAAAAGCTGCAATAATAATTTCCTTCTTTCTTTCTTTCTTTTCCTTAAATATCTTGGTAAGCTTTGCCTTAATAGAAAGCTATTTTTATCCTCCCTCCTGCTTTCAAGCAGGTGGTCACATAAAGCCAATTTACTTCTTGAAAAACCGAATTACAGGTTAAGGCAGATGTCTAATGCAATTCTTCTAAGTCAGTTTGTTTCTACCTCATGCACTCTTGCAAGACTTCTGCTCACATTTTATCTGCCTGTGGTCAGGCTGAACAAGGACCACCAAACTTTTCACCCAAGAGAACGCAAGCCTCCAAGACTATATCGTATTTTAATGTATTTTACAGCACTGCTACTTCTGCAACAGAAACCTCACCTTCTAGATTCAGAATTCAGAAGTGCATATTATGCTGATCCGTTTACAGAGCTTCCTTTTCATATGCTTAATCCAAATGCTTTTTCTCCCAGACCACTAAACTAAACATAAATGGCTGGAGAAAGGGAAAAGACCAACCCTTCTTTCCAAACACGGGGATACATATTTATAGCACTATTTGTTGTTTTTGTTGTTGTTGTTGTGTGATTTCAGGTCATTTCCACTTTATGGAGACCTTAAGGCGAACCTATCATAGCATTTTCTTGACAAGATTTGTGTGTGGGGGGGGGGTTGCCTTTGCCTTTTTCTGAAATTGGGAGTTTGACTTGCCCAATCACCCAGTGGCCTTCCATAGATGAGTGGGGATTTGAACCCTGGTCTCCAGAATCCTAGTCCAATGTTGAAAACAGGGGCATTACTAGGAGGTGCAGGGGGTGAGGACTGTACCAGGTGATACCCTAAGGCAGGTGTGACACCACTGCTCCCCAAACATCTGCCTTTTGGCAGAAACAGGCTATGGCATTTTGCTGAGTCCCTTTAAAATGCTGGAGCTCAGCAGAAGAGATAGTGTGAGTGGGGTGAGGCTCAGTGGGAAGAGAGGGCTCCGGGTTTTAAAAATATATATTTAAAATATAAATTTAAATTAATTTGTTTAAATTAAAATCATTCTTTTAAATTTTCCTTTTAAAAAATCCCATCTTACCAATTTTTACTATAATAACATGAAACTATATTTATATACATTCAGGCTGTACATATGATATTGAAATTTAAAGGTATAATTTTAATTTTGCCAGTTGTTTATATCACAACTGTTACCATTTCATTCAGTGATCTACAGGAATTACGATTTATTAGTAACATTAGTACAAAAAAAAAAAAATTCCCAAGAGTTCTGTATGGTGTGGTATGGGAGGAAGTCAATGCGAGAGTGGTACCATGAGTTACCACATGGGGTGATGCCAACCCTAGTGATGCCACTGGTTGAAACCACTACACCATGCTTGCTCGTGATATAGCACTACTATTCCTTTTTAAATTGCCATAGTTCCATCCTATGGTATCCTGTGGTTTGTAGTCTGGTGAGGCACTGAAATGCTCTGTCTGACATTTCTAAATGCCCTTCCCTAACCTGCCAATCCCAGGAATGCACAGGGCAGAACCATGGCAGTTAAAGAAGAATCACAGCACTATAATTCTGTAGCATGGATAGGACCACGGTTTTAGACTGTCTTTCCCAAATAGCCTGCATGCCTTGACAAGAAGATGAGCAATAGTTTTCTCAAATTTTCATTTTTTTCCCAGATGGAACCCCTATGAACCCCAAAAGAGGGGTGGAGGGTGAAGAAAGGAAGAATCTGATGTGTGTTCCTCTCTCCTCCCCTCAACCCTGGAGTTGCCTTCAAAATTAAAAGTATTGTTTTGCTCCTCACAATGTCTGGGTTGACGGAGGCCAAGTCTCATACTTCCATGACAATAGCCATATTTTGGGCCCAAATCCCACTGTGTCTGTAACATATGCCCTTTTTTCTGCATAGTCTTGGATCACAATCTTCCACCTAGACAGGAGACAGTAAAGATACTGTTGAGTGGGGCTAAAATTCTTTCCTATCCTCTGGTGTCCACAACCATTAAAAATCAGACTGAATCCTTCTATCAGGTAGAAGGAAAGTGTGAGCTGTGATCATCATATGGCCCCAACCTCAATTTTATATCCCTCCCAGGTGTTTCTTAGAATTTTAATTTCTTTTTTAAAATAGAATTACAAATAGCTTCTGAAAATTAGAAGTAAATTTGGCTGCACTAAATTCAATACAGTCAATGGGAAAGGAACTAAAGGGTCAAGGGGAAGCACTATCATTAGCAGTGAAAGGAACTATAGTACAAGTTCCTTTTCATTCAGTATCAAAGTCAAGATCATTATCTATATCATATTAAAGTCAATTTAAGTACCCTTACATTGGTTGCTTTATTTATACATACATACATACAAATTTAATAATAATCAGAAATGGGTGAGATGATTTTATTTCTTAATGAAAAGGAGGAAGGTTAATGAATGCAATAATGTTTAATAAACTATTAATTTTTAATTAGTTCAGGTATGTTTTACTCTGTTTTACATACATGTAGCTAGGTTCTATATATTTTTGGTTTTATCTTTAAAAAGCTTTAAAAAGATACCAAAACTTTACAGTCTCTAAGTATTTGCTAACCTAAAAAAAAATAGCTTCTGGCATGGTGGCAGTGGTGAGCCCATATCCTCTCTTGAATCTGGAGATAAACTTGTATTATGTTTATTTAGAGCAGAACATTGCCAAAAGTAATCACTTTTAGCTCCCACTGAATTTAACAGCAGTAATATTTGTTATTTGTTGAACATCTGAAAAACCATAGCCAAAATAAAACAAGTTGCAGCAGGCAAAAGAGAAACAAAATGACTAGAAAAAAAGATGAAAGATTGTGATAATAATTTTATTAAGAGAAGAAAAAATATACCAAACTGTAGCTATTAGTATTCATAAATTATGGGCTAAGTGAAGTTTAACAGCAGAAAACAACAGCAATTCAGTTTTGATCAAATCTGAAATAAAAAGGGCTTTTAAAATGCATCATGATATCTAGCTTGAGAAGCAGGAAGTAATATTAACATTGCCAATGGATAAAGAAGCAAAGGAAAAACAATCTGTAGAACAGATAAGGAATATGGGTTTTAAAAGCTTGAATTTCAGAGAGTGAGTAAGGAGACACATTTAAAAATTAGGGAGAGAAGAAGAAAATAGAATGGAACAAAACAAAGTAAAATCATTGGAAGTTCCTTACTGAGGAGCCAAGCTTGTGTTACCATAGAGACACAGAGAGAGGAGGAAGTGCCTAGGGTCTCTTTCATACTAAACAGAAGAATCATAGAGTTGGAAGACACCACAACCAACCCCATGCCATACAGGAATATGCAATCAAAGCACTCCCAACAAAAGGCCATCCAGTCTCCAAAGTAGGAGACTCCACCACTCTCCAAGGCAGTGTGTTCCACTTTTATACTATGATTATAGCACTTTTAACTACTATGGTTGCATCCTATGGCATCCTGGAGTTTGTAATCCAGGAAGACACTAGAGGAGCTCTCTGACTGAGGGGGGAAGCAGACGGCTTAAAGAGACGTTTTGGGGGCAGGAAAGGGGAGGAGCAGCCGCACGATCGGCGCCCCAACCCCTTCCCCAGGTTGTCCTTGGAGCAGCCAGCCCTCCGCTCGGCCGGTGCTCCGAGGAGGCCCTCTCGCTGCAGCGTCCACACATGCTGCAGCGGAAGAGTCGCCGAAGGTGCACCAACAGCCTTTTGCTGCGCACCTTTGGCAACTTGTGGAAGGAGTGCCAATTTAGCGAGGCCGAGGTGTGGGGATACCTTAGCTCTGCGGTGCAGCTTCCCGGGGTGGCCCACGGCCACCCATCTGGTTCCCCTGTGAGATTCCTAAATGGCCCTCCCTAAACTGCAAATCCAAGGATTCCATAGAATGTCACCATGGCTGTTAAAGTGGAATCATAGTTAGTATTATTGTATAATGTGAAAGATACCAAAGTCTTTCTCACAGAACTACACTGCCAGCTATCCCCAAACTGCTTGGGAGATTCTGGGAGATGTACCTTCAAACAGTAAACATTTCTAAGCTCTCCTGCCACAGATGTGTGTAAATCCCAATAATGGTTTGGAAATCACTTTTTTTACCCGTATGCACAAAAGAAATATCTGCATCACCAGAAATCACCCAGAGAAATAAACAATTTTATTTACACAACTTTTTTATTAAAAAATATACTGTACTGTCCCTTACTTTCCAAGACATGGTATCCAACCTAAATAAAAAGATCAAAACACTACCAGAAGAAGTAGAAAAGGTAGAAAAACAGCATAAAAGGCTGCATCCGTCTCAGCAACTATTCCTTTAAGAGCCCCGGCTAATGGGGACGGGCAAGGAAGAGGAGATATTCACACAGAGGGAGAAGCAAGCTTTTTCTCTGTGTCCCTGCCTTTGCCTCAGCCACTGTTCCTTTAAGAGCCCTGGCTACTTGCCCCAAAGAACCATGGGAAATCTAGCAACAAGTACAGAAACGGGGAGAATCCCACAAATGGCTTTCACACTAGAGCAATTGCACACCAAAATCGAATTCATGAATGAAACTGAAATGAATTGATGGTATTTTCCTGAAAATGTCTATTTGCTGGTTCATATCACTTTCCTGTGGGATTCTAAGTGGTTTGCACAAAATGTTGTGTGAAAACCATTTGCACAATTGAGCCTAATATGCTAGATATCTGTGGGTTCTGATCCCTTTAAACTTCCAAATTCTCTGCAGAGGGTAGTGTAAAGGAAACTATCATTGTAACAAAGTTGAAACTAAGGGCTGATGCAGATGGTGCATTTGGGGTGGCTCTGTGCCACCCCTGGGAGCAGCAGATCAGGGCTGCGGCAACCACACACCATGGCCCCGATCCTCCTTTCTGATGCCCCCAAAAGAGCAGGAAAATGCCACTTCTTTTTAGGATGGCAAAAAGCTGCCCTTAGAACCTCCTGCCACTGGTCTTTTGTGCCCCTTTAGCAGAACGTGTCTGCACACTGCACCAAAAGGGTGCCCTGACACCGCAAGCCATGCAGACGGGCATGTGGCATCGGGGCAGAGTCGGGGTGGCCAGCATGCAGGTGCCCTGCCCTAACTCCACCCCTAAGCCAACCTAAACTGCCAGCCTGCATCCCCCCCCCCAAGAATGTAACACTCTCAAGTGAAACAAGTAACACAAATACATGAAGTAACAAATGTCTTATTCACCTATAACTGCAAACCGGCCCAAAGGGCCAGCCCGGGAGTAGAGTTGGGGCAGGGCAGCTGCATGCCGGCCTCCCCAGTCCCACCCCAGCACCGTCCTTATGCCACGCGGCCATATGCAGCATTTAAACACACTGAGCCAAAAGGGCATGAAAGAGCTGCCAAAAGGGCATGAAAGAGCTCTTAGGGCGGCCTTTTGCCACCCCTAAAAGGAGTAGCATTTTGCCACTCTTTTCGGGATGGCAAAAGGATTGGGGCCATGGCGTGGGGTTGCCGCAGCCCCGATCCACCGCTTCCCAGGGCAGCTCTGTGCCACTCCAAATGGCTGGTCTGCATCAGCCCTGAGTATCTATTGTTTGGAACATCTTCTAAATAAAGTTCTGTTATTATTTTAGTAAAAGATTGTTGGCAGCTTGATTGAATATCCATGCTACTAACATTCAAAGTATTTTACAGCACAGTTAAAGTACACCTCTTACATTTGTACAAGAGTGGAGCAGTTTCACAATTAAATTGGAATGCACAAGAAAAGTAAAGTGATTTTAAGTGAGGTAAACAATAAGCTCACTGCCACAAGCAGGCTCCAAGTTTCTTTTTGCAGCCCTTGACCCATGCAGAATCTCCAAGTATCAGTATCTTTAAAAGGGGGGTGGGTGATTTGCCACAAACAACAATTCACCCTTTAAAGAGCCCTGGTGGTGCAGTGGTTAAATGCCTGTACTGCAGCCACTCACTCATAGACCACAAGGTTGTGAGTTCAATACTAGCCAGGGCTCAGGTTAGACTCAGGCCTGCATCCTTCTGAGGTCGCTAAAATGAGTACACAACTGTTGTGGGGCAATAAGCTTACAGTTGTGAACCACTTAGACATCCCATAGTGCGATATGAAGTGGTATATAAATGAAGCTGCTTTTGCTTTAAATAGGCTTCAGATGCCAGGCTGAATGGTTGGGTTGGATTGAATTGGTTGGTCATTTTTAGTAGTAACATATGGCCTCAAGAGCAGAAATATGGGCATTAGACTTGCCACAGTTGACCACCCCTCGCTTTTGCTAAGGCTTTCTCAGCTTGTATGTGGAATCCATCAATGATTGGACATAACAAAAACCTGGAGTGGAACAGTTAAGGAAGAAAAAAACTCAACAAAGGGCATGAGAAGGGGGGCACATAAATGTTGAGATGTTAACATCTTTTGCAGAGGAAAGAGCAGAAGAAACAAGGACAGAGTTACACCAGAGAAAGACATAATGTTATTAGGACTTACACTAAAGATATTAATTCAGTGACCTGAGTACATGAACAAAGCCATCAGCAAACGTGACGAATTGTGCATAGGGCTGCCAGACGCAGAATTACCATAACATTTCAAAAGGTGCATTCAGCTAGGGGAAATTATTTTTCACATTGAACATATGATTATATTACCTGAACAAAGTGGTTGTTTGGTAGTCTACTTCATATGACAGAGATTAAGAATCATTGTTGCTCTGTGGATATATAAAATATCATTCCTTTAAAAAAAAACAACAACATACAGAGACATTTCAAGAAGCTCTCACAACAATAAGTAACCTAAGTTGACAAGAAACCAAATTAAATTTTGATATAATGAATGCCATTCTTTTTGCCTATTAGGATGCAATCTATCAGAGACATTTTAAAACAAGAACATTATTCTCTTTCCACTAAATATAGCAGTTAATACACAACATTCAGAATGTAAGATGTATTCATAGACACACTCTCTTTTACATAAGCCATGTGAAAATAATACCGTAGATTTTTGAAATATGCCTGTTTCAGAAAAAAAAAATTGCCAATTCTAATTTTCAAAAAACTGGTTATATTATTAAGTACAGCCTAGATTTTTCCTCTGCTCCTTGCTTAAATTCTATGAGTCTATTTAAGAAAGGATTGACATACCCAGTGTTAGATAACAATAACAAGCACTACAGTTTAGTAAATACATAAGCCTATCCTTTCTGTACTTCTTGTGTTGGTTCTAATACAGTTATATTCACATAGTTGTATAGTAAATATTAATGGTAATGACAGATTAATATTAACAGTAAATACAAGTATTTTGATCACCTTGTTGATTTTCATCTGTATTAAAAAAGAAAATGCAGCTTATTGCATCTCCCAAACAATGTGCTTTAGAGATACAGACCCCAAACTGCATACATATTGTTGATTTATTTAGATTGTTTAGGAAGGCCTTATTTTGTACAGAAAATAAACTAATAGAAATTTATTTCTCCATTCCAATCTTCAGAAGCAACCAGTTCTCCATTCCAATCTTCAGAAGCAACATGCCAAGGTAATTGCTGCCTGAATTTGGAAAAGTTGTTGTTGCTGCTGCTGTTGTTTTTGGATTGCTAATCTCAAAACCTTCCAATCATGCTGATTTGGGGATTCTGGGAGCTGAAATTCAAAAAAATATCCCTCCCCACCCATGCTCTGATTGCTATCCATTCACAAACACCCTTGCAGAAGCATGAGAACCAGGGGCCCCTTCACACTACACATTTATAGCACTATTATCCCATGTTAACAGACATGGTTCCATCCTATGGACTCTGTGGGTTATAGGTTGATCAGAGGCACTGGGGAGCTCTCTGGTTGAGGAATCTAAATGCCCCTCTCTAAATGGTCAATCCCAGGATGCCATATGATGGAACCATGACAGCTTAAATGGAATAATAGCACTATAATTGCATGTTGTGAATGGGTCCCTATTTTCTGAAGCTTTATTTAGGTGTTTATCACATCAGCCTGTTGTCTAGCAGTAATCACAATGCTGAAAGAAACAGAAATATAGCAGTTCAAAAACAATCACTATCGCATTTCTCTGCAGTCATGCTACTATGCTGCTTTGTTAATCCATGATCCTGAGTTTGCACTTCCACACTGTTTTATTAACTCCACCATCCTCCCCATGCATGCTCTATCCAGTGCATGTGTGCCATTTGATTTGTTTTAATTTCATTTTTGCCAAAATTGCCCAATGATAGGGGTTTAATTGGGATCACAGCCTCAAAGGATGGTGGGGGGTGAGTAAGCTTATTCAAGCATAAACCAATACCATTCTTACAGTGTAGCAATTTAAATAAGCAGCTGTTTCAGGGAGGCAGATGGGACAGCATTAGAGTTCCCACACAAAACACACACACACACATGGGCCCTTGCCCATCCCATCTGTTATCAAAATTGTAGGGGATCCCAAAAAGGCACCCACAAATTGAATTCAATGGGGAAATTAGTTTAGCTCATTTGGAAGCAGTGAGAGAACTATGGTAACAGTAACAGTAATAATAATACCTTTATTCCAGCCAATAGGCCATTAGGCAAAAAAGAAAAAAAAAACATATAAAATCTTAAAAGCAATTATACATAGATTCAATAAATAAATAAATTTACAAAATAGTTTACAATAAAATTTACAAAATAAACTTATATATCTTATATAAATTTCCAGAATAGGTACTCAAACCAGGGGAGAGACTAAGGGCCTAAGCAGACCAGGGCGTCCAGGACGCCCTGGTCCGGAGCGCCGCGGGGCCATGGCAGCCACACCACGGCGCTCCTGCGGCGACCCTAAAAGGAGCGCCAAATTGGCGCTCCTTTTACAAGTCAGGGAAAGTGTGGCCTAAACGCGTTGGGCACACTTTCCCTGACTCTTCCACCGCAGCGTGAGGACGCTGC
>JAIPUX010001232.1:35561596-35576290 GCA_020142125.1 Phrynosoma platyrhinos
GTGCTCCGCCAACTATAGTAATGATAGCTGAAATCTCACTGATCTATAACAGGTCCAAGAACTAGAACTGTCAGAGTGCAAAATGCAACTTGCGACTTTATCGCTTGGCATTTTGAAATGACTCAAGCCTCCCAGGCTGCAGCTGTGGGGGCAGAATACAGGATGGAGGCAAGGATTATCACAAGCTAAATTGCTGCTGAATTGCTGACCGCCATCAGCCTGAGTCCAAGCTGGAATCAGCCGGCGCTTTTTAGAAACCAGGACACTTTCTGGTTTTTAAAAAGCACCGGCTGAGCCCAGCTGGGACCCGGCTGATAGCGGCTGGTGATTTGGCGGTGATTTAGTTTGTGATAATTCCCCTCTCCATCCCGCCTCCTGGCTGCAGCCCGGGAGGCTTGAGTCATTTTAAAATGCCAAGCAATAAAGTTGTTAGTTTAATTGATTAACAGCAAAGGGGTAAATGATCATTCATACAAACACACATACACACAAGAACTAATGAAATTAAAGGTAGTACCTTGTAGTAAGATTGAGGTGAGGCAAAACTTTACCAGTCCAGAAGTGGAGCTCCAATCAGGCATTGATAGAAATGACAGTGGCTCAACAAGGCTGCCTGAAATGTGGGGGAGGGGGCAACCTGTGTTGAGGGTTCAATATGAAATCCAGCAGGATTCCTGCCAGATTTCAGACTGAGCCAATGTGTAAGTGTCAAGGCAGGCTTTTTATAGAATCTTGCAGCAGAAACAGATTTTCCAGGAATCCCAGAAACAATGGGATTTCCACCTGTTTGATGATTTTAACTCCAGAGTTTCAAAAGGAATATTTTTGGTTGATGGCAGTGACATTGATTTAATCAAGCAGTATTAAATAAGGCAAACCCCAGGGAATTTGGGATAGGAATCAGGTCTGAGAAAGTACAATGGGGCTAGAAGAAACATTGGCTTAATGCTTTAGACTTGATAAACCTTTGTCTATGCCCTTCAAGATGAAATGCACACAGCAGGGTGTGGGAAACATCAATATTCACAGCCATAAAGTTACAGTAGTCCTTTCCACATGCCCTCAGGTCTGTGACTAGTCAGAAGTTAATTTAAAGTTCATCTGACCTTTCAAGGTTCATACTTATGGCCTCTCTGTAACCGCTATTATAACAAAATATAACAAAACATTTGTGCCTCCAAATAATGCAGAGTGTGCTAACACAAGGCCTAAGTAGACTGCCAGAAATAGTGCACATTAAATTGAGGCACTGCCCTGGCTCAGTGCTAGGGAATCATGAGAATTGTATTTTTTTTCTGAGACATTGAGCCTTCTCTGTAAGAGAGCTCTGGTGCCACAATAAATTACAGTTCCCATGATTCCCTAGCACTGAGCCAGGGCAGTGCCTCAATTTAATGTGCACTATTTCTGGCAGTCTGCTTAGGCCCACACTTAGCCAACCCCATGTGCCTCCCATCCAGGCTGCAATCCCTACAAGTCTGACCTTTGGCTGCTTTACCCCAGGTAAGCCCAAATGGAACCCAACAGTGCTTACACTCAAATAAGCCTACTTGCACTCAACCTTCCTTTGAGGCCTTGATCCCAGCCAAACCCCCACCATCACTTTGGGAAGAGAAAGAACATGGAGTCCCTATTGAAGTTAATGAGGGTTGACTGCTACAGTGCTGCCACAATGAGATCAGAGTGAAGCAAAAGAAGTCGAAGAAAACAATGATATCCTATACTGATATGAACAGCCAGTCCTCCTCACAGGCAATTCCTACCTGGGGGGATGGATGGGAAAGCAAACCCCCTCTCTCTTTGTGCAAAGGGAGAATCCCCCCAATTTCAAGGGTGGGCAAAATTTCCCCAAGAGCTTAGGTGGGGAGCAAAGGCAGGAAAGACAAAGTAGAAGGGTGTAAAGAGGGAAACATTTGGATGTGGGGAGGAGAGAACCCAATGCTGCCAAGTACAAGGCCCTTGACTTCATCTGGAATTCATCTCCATCTCCCCACCAGTTCCTTCCAACTGGCCATGTTAAGCCAGCCAAGCTGAATCAATAGTGCTCACCATGATGAACTGATGAATCGTTCTAGACACAAGAATCATACCCATTCACAATACATGACTGCCAGAATATTGGAACTGTGTGGGAAGAAACTTATTGCACCAGAAGCAACAGTGAAAAAGCAGCAATATTGGGAGCCATCGATGGGCTTTTCCCATCAATGAAAATGTACACTCCATCAACAACTGAAATGCAAAGTAACAACAGGAGAAACATGGGGTCATGTGATAAGTACTTGCCAAAGATGCTATTATCCTACTCTAATTGAACTTTACCAGTCTCATGTGATAAGCTTCTTAGACCTTCTTGGCTCTACCTTAAATCTGACACTTGAGATTTCAAGTTAAGCATGTCCATATTGGGTTCAATGTAGTAAGTGTCACACTCTGAAACTGTGTTCCTAGAACATCCATTTGATGTATACAAGGGTTCTGTGTCCAAATATCTACCATGCTAATGTTTTTTTTATGTTAATGGAACTATCATGATATGAGCTTTATGAAGCTCTGCATAGGTAACTTAAACATACACACTCAATTGCACACTTAAATGAGTCTCATTTCTTACTCTGAAGTCTTCAAATTGGCATAAAAGCTAACTCTTCTTCTTGGTTTCCATTCTATACTTGCAACTGTTTCATGTCATCTAGTTTAGATGATGCAGGCCACAACACCTATTGCAGGATCAGGCATGATTCTACCTGTGCAGACATGGATCCAGAGGATCTGATCTGACACCAGGGTAAAGAGCCTTTTCTATGGGGTAAAGTAGCCTTGGTTTTCGACAGAGTTTCTAAGAAACTCCATAGCAAAACCAGGTTATTCAGACAACACCCTCCCCCCCCCAGTGTTCCTTACCTTTCTGCATGTGATCCATCTGAGAAGTCCCCCCAGTCACCCCGTCTGACGTAGAAATGGGGTGTCTAGCCTTGTGGGTGAAGCTAGGTACCCTGTTTCCCCATCAGACAGGGAGGCTGGGGGTCTTGTCAGATGGATCATATTGCAGAAAGGTAAGAAGCAGCTCTGGATCCTTGGTCAGTGCAGGAATGGGTGTGTGAACACTCACCCATCTCTGTGCCAACCCAGGGACTAACCTGGGTGAGCATTGGGGGCAGAATAGCACTGGCTCAGCCAATGCTATCCTGCCCTATCTGCTCAGGCCCATTATTTGTGAGAGGGGAGTGAAGTAAAGAGACAAAGCATCCCTAAAAGAGCTACTATCAATCTACCACCTAAAAGACCTAATTATCTGGATAGGCAGAAAATTACATTTAATGTCAATATATCTACATGCCAAATAACAGATTGTTACAAACAACAAATAGCATCTATCTAGTATAACTGGCTATATTTAAATAAATGTGCTCTTCTCTGAAGATTATAGATGAAAGTCATACTGACTGATATTTTTGTTGCTGTTATTGTCATTACTTCCTTGTAAAAGGCTGGTTAATTTTTTTAAAAAAATGCTAACAGATTAGAGTTTGAAGGTCCTCTCAGAAGAGGAAAATAAAACAGTAATTGCTTGTTTTCCTATGTCTATCCATTTAAATGACTACAATTTAAAACTGTAAATAGTCTGAAATTATCAGCTGGCAAAAACTTGTGGATGTCTACATTTGATCAAATGGAAGCCACTTAAAATTTAGTTCAAGACCATTTCTTCTTAGGGGTACGTGCCCTTGATAAAATAGGAAGGATATACTGTGCTTGTTTCCAGATAGAAAATCTTAATATTTTACACTTTAAATTTTGTCTGAATTAAATGATATGAATTGAGTATAGTTCCTATCAACAACTCTTATGCCAAGGACCCATATTGCTTATTTAAGGACTAAACTTGATGTTACCTAAAACTGCAGTAGTTCCCAAAATAGCAAGTATATTTTGCTGAAATCATAACTCTATGCAAGATCATGAGCTTTGCTTACAGAAGGTCCAGGGTATACATAATAGCAAACTTAATATTAGATTGCTTAATACTGGGTTGCCAAGCCACAGGGTGCTGGCTGAATAAGACAATTGTCAGGCAAGCAGCTGAACTCTCAGTCAAGCATCACTGAAGGAGAAGACAGTTTGATTTTTGTGTGGAAGGTGAATTTAATGCCTGGCACCCATCTTCACCATTTCCAGGTGGCACCAGGGCTCACTGGCTCAGTCTGAAGATGTCTGGATGTGTTTTGTAGTTGTGCAACATCAACATACCAAAAAGCTTGCAATTAATGAGTGAAGGAGACTGGGAAGGAAGCCAATGGATAACATTTGATAACATCTCCACCTTGGTTACATTTGAAGCAAGGCAAGAAGTGGGGTGCCAGTGATATGACTCTGGGTTGCCATATGATCTCACACCCATTTCCAAAATCAGATGTCCAAAGCAGTTCCCATCTCTTATCAAATGGTGCTTGCCTCATCCCTATGACATCACAGCAACCCACCCTCTGAAGGGTTTCACTCTAAAATCTCAGGGAAAGGAACACTGCTGACTTGGCAACCCTACTTTAATGTCATGTGCCCTTTGGCCCACAGAAACAGCAAACCAGAGCAACAACCATTCCAACCACAACAAATGCTAGCAGATTAGTCAGATGAGAAAAATTGTTAATCAACAAGAATTAGCATATTTGAGGAAGTAGACTAAGGAGATTATCAGGTGGGGGGGTGAAATCGGGGAGGAGGCATACTCCTGGCAAAGTAGTGCGTTGTGCTGAAGATTTTCAGATGACGTCATGCTTATTCAGGACTTAAACCGTGAAGACTTCCCCATGAATGGTTTGTTGCTGGAGCGTTGGTGGTTCTTCATGGGTTAAGCCCTGGATAGGTGTGATGTGTCTGAAAATCTTCAGCACAATCACGCTACGTTGCTGGATGTATATCTTTTACTCCCAGCTTTTTTCCCTACTTGATAATCTCCTAAATCTATGAAAGCTAATGCTATAGCTTCTTTCATTCCATCTCATAGATATTACAGTATTGCATTGCATACTGATATTCCAAACTAACATGGCTATGTCTCTGAAGAATTAACACAGTCAGACTCAAAAAGCTCCCTGAAAACTCTGAAATAATTTCATATTTGCCAAATATGAGAGGAGAAGGAGTGTGCCAGATTTTTTGAAAGGGTAATTTTTATAAATTTTGTGTTCCTCTATTTAAAAGGCCCTAACATTAAAAAATTGCCTTATATCAGGTCCATGCTTTGTATTCTAATGTACTGGAGAATCAGTAAAATTATTCAGAGAAAAAAAGGACTTTATCACACAATCCTCTTTCTCAGCTCAGTCTCATGGCAGTTGCATTACTAAAAGAGAACAAAAACATACTGGACTGAGAGCTTTCATTACTACACCTCTCCTCAATAGTGCAACGAGGTTTTTACCACCATAGAGGGTCCTCATGTTCTCACTTCCCCATTCTCCCTTGACACTACCTCCCTAACCTGTGCCTGACTCAGCATGTCTTCTCTACCACCACCACCTATCCTGCCAAAGGAGAAATAACAGCCTCTCCTTGTGAGAAGACTACAGTATTTCTCCTTTGGCAGGTGGAGGGGGAGAGGAGAAAAGAAAAGAAAGTTTTAAAAACCCAGCCTGCTCTGGAATAGGGAGTGGGAGGGAGGAATCACTGATACCATTTGTCTGCCCAATACTGGAATCATCACCTGAGAAGTTCTCATACTTGAGGACAAATGGTGCAGGAGTGTTTCTGGGACTTTATTCATGGGTGTTCCTCATTGTTATCCAAAGAACTGGAGGGGCCCTATCAAGTAATGTTAGCATTACTTCAAATGTTGGGAGAATTACCTTTGCAAGAGGCTTGGGCAACCTTTGGACCATGTGCACTAGTGCATACCAGTGTTAACTGGGAGGACTCCAGGTTTTGGATGAATTAAGAATGTTTTATTTAGAAAAATACAGCGTACAATCATATACACAAGGTAACAATTCAAACAAATACAGCATATAGAGTTAACCAGAATGGAAATATGGAAATGGGATAGGAAGTTTTTAGGTGTTTGCTGTGGCATTATAATTACCTGTTAGATGAGAAGACCATGGAAAGCTGGAGCAGCTCAAACTGGGAGGTCTGAGGGTAACACAGAAAATAGAGAGAATGTGGCTGTGTGCACAGAGGTTAGGCTTTGAAATCATATTTATACCTTAAATCTAGCCCTAGGTGACGGGTTATCTGGCCAGGTAACAAAGACTGAAAGACCTGACCCAGGAATCATCAATGGTATGCCAGACTTGTTAATGGCTTTAATTTTAATGTAACAAAAACAGTTATTGGATCAGGATATCCCAGGGAAGGAGGGAGGAAGAGAGGGATGGGGAAGTTTTGCTGGGGATATAACAGGGGATAGCTAGAGATTGACTTAGAGATTGATGATAATTATTGCCAAAATCACTATTTTTTAGTTTTAATAGAAGATTTTAAATCTCATATGATAATGTCTTTCAGAATTACTAAGGTAATTTCATGAAATCTTGGCCATCACTCTCATACCCACCAAGTGTCCAGATTTGGCGAGAACAGCCCTGAGACATCTCCCCCATTTTTTTTATTTTTTAGTATTTTTTATTTATTTATTACTTTGACAGTGCTGTAAAATGTTCCAGTTCCTCTCTCCTCCTCTCACTTCCCCCTTGGTCCTTAACTTCCTAAATTGCAGCAAACTGATTTCAGTCTGCAAAAGATGTTTGTTTGTAGTTTAGGTGGCTATTACAGCTTTTTGATCTAAAAGTATGATTGGCTGCTCCTTGACAATTCATTTACTCTACTGTCACAAGGTTGTCATGGCAATTTTGATAAAATATCTGATTAAAGTGACATGTCCATTACTTACTTCAGGCTCCAAATTCTGGTTCATTTGGTCGAGGAAGAGAAATAAGGCATAATGTGTCTACCTGTGAACACTCATCACAGAATTTCAAATAGCTCCAGTCTCCATTCAGCTAAGCCTAGTTGTGATCAGTGCAGTTCCTTAACTGCAGTGGGGCTTACTTCTGAATAGACATGCACAGGTTGTCTGAACACAGTAACAGGGTTAGCTTGTTGTGACTAGCTTACATTTAATAGCTGATTCAATGTGACTTACATAGAAATCTCATGCATTCCTCTTACTTTTTTAATATCTGTGTTGTTTAGACATCTATAACATGAAATTTTTGGGCATCATACAACATGATTTAAAACATGATGAAAATATACTTTTTAAAATCAGATAAGAAATCTGAAAAATATAACCCAGCATAAAAAAAAGAAAGGCACCACTTTCAACATAGTAAAATAAGAGGCAGTTAACATATGTAATCCTGCTGCTGAGCTCAACAGGAAACAATAAAAGAACAAAATCTGTAAGCAGGAAACTTTTATTAGCATTGGAAAGGACCTTTGCTGAACAGAACTCACTTCCTTTGATTATAGAACTAGCTTACAATTGGTTTACATATTGCAAACCGCTTACAGAGTGCTAGTTCACTGATAAGTGGTACAGAAATGTATTTGCTATTGCTATTGCTATTGCTATTGCTATAGAAGGATCTTGGCCTTTGTGGGATATTATGGTGCTAAATCAAGTCTTGTATAGAACCTGTGTTTTAATTCTATTTCCAATTGACTATGAAAATTCTGTGACAAAGAAGTTTTAAATGTTTCTAGCACAGAAGCAACCCTAGTAAGTTCATTGGAACATGAGGATTTTTAAAATGCAATAATAACTGTAGGATTTTAAAACAGAAATTGAAACCATCTGTGGTGCCACAGGGATTGAAATGTCAGTTCCTTAGTTTTAGCCGTGGATGGGTATTACACAGACCTCAGAATATTACTGGATTGCAGTGCCCAGCATTCCCAATCTGCATAGATAACAGTGAGGAATTCTGCTGGAGGCTGCACTTCAGGAACACCCAAAGAGCCACACAATTTCTATCCCTGTTTTAGTCCTGTGCTTGCTCAGCAGTTACACCCCTTTATTTTTAATGTTACTCACTTCCAAGTACATGGGTATGGGATGACATCCCACATTCTTATTAACTTTGTTTGGATCAGGAGCAGCATACATCCTAAACAACATCCCCTCTCAAGCTAAAGCCAGTCCAAAATATTGAGCCACCTGAAATGAAGGCGAGACTGGTATCTCCTCCCCACTTCATGTACAGAGGTTGACTGGGCAAGCTGTTGGGTCTTGCTTGAATAGGATAGCAAACATTCTCCATCATGCTTTATGCAGGAGGCTAGTTAGGTGAGTCCAAGAAGGGTGTATGCAAAAAAGAGGAGCATCTGGAAAGTTCACAGTGAACACATAGGAGGTTAACACACCAATGACCCATAGTATCTGCTGCCTGATTCACTCAGTCTAATGATAGGGCCAGCTATGTCCTAAGAAATGGCAGTCATTTTGCTTCACTGTTTTCTATATCTTCTATCAAGTATTTCTTGACTACCAAGAGGCAATAAAAAGTCCTGTTGACAGGAAGCTGTGATACAGAAAGAAAGGAAAGTTAGTTTGTACAGCATTTGGAATTTGCTATTTCTGTTCCTGAATTGAAAAGTCAAAATAACAACACCTTAGTACTAGACTAAAGATCAATCTCTCTCCCATACAGTCTATGTTTTAAAAATAATTATCAAGTTTACCATTGGGTTAATAATAAGAATGATACAATCCAGTTAAAACAAATTATAATATCAGAGCTTAAAAGTGAAAAAAATTCCAAGCAAATAAATGTACAATTATTTTTAGACTTGCTATTTTTTTTAGATATTGAAAAGCAACAGGCTCATTATTTTCATGCCTCCAGGAAGACATTAAGAGATATTTAATGAAAATGTCCAGGTACCAGTCAAATGAAGTTTTATCTGTATATGCAATAGAAAAGAAATGAAAGCTAAACTCAGCATAATGCTATTCAACTAACTGGAACCCTTTCAAGTAATAGATATCCTCTGTGTGGCTTCATTTTAATAATGTTCAGAGACCTGGGCAGTTTTTTTTTAAATAAAATAATGTCTAAGCTTGGTCATGAACTGAAACACTAATTTCAGATAAATCCAAAATCAGTTTCTCTGCCACACTGCACTTGATAGACTAGGACCTGGGGCACCCTTAGCCCCACAGATGTTGTTCAACTACACCTTTCATTGGTCTTGGCCATTGGCTTGTCCAGTTCCTGACTTTATGTGTGCATCCTCTCTGTAAAATCTTCCTGTATTTAACTGCTAACCTGCCCACATTTCCTTGAAGCATCCTATCCATATTTGATATTTCAGTTCCCTACACTTGTAAAAGCCACCTTCCTAGAGCTGGATGAAGCCAATACTTCCCCTCCATCTTTTCATAGTCTTGAAGTGATATAAACCCAGTCCCAGGAGATTATCACACTGGAGAGAAAGTGTCCTTGTCCTATCCTTCTCCCGTCCTTAAACTGGGCTAATCACGCGATCAGAGATCACACCCCAGTGCACTTCTGTCCTTCTCCCATGCTAAAGTGTCATGGAGCCATCCCCACATCCTTCTCCCATCGGTAGTGTCATGGAGCCATCATTTCGTATTAATGGGAACTCCAGTCCTTGGGGGAACACTTGGAATGCTGAGAATGTGTCTTGGGGCATGTACCCAGTCATAAAATGGCAAGAAAGCAAAAGTTAAATCTAATAAGTTGCTTGAAAGCTACATAATTTGCTTGAGAGTTTGAGAGCTACACAAGGTTTGCACCCATGAAATTAAACCTTACAATCATGTCAACGCACTTCATAACAGTTCCACTAGAATTGCCCTTAAAAAGACCTTTAAAAGACCTTCATTCACATTTCTTCTTTCCAATGAATGCACAACATGATTTCCAATTGTATTTTCTTTCATTAAAGAAGATAAGAACCTTGCTGTGTCAGATAAAATAAAAGTCCTACTTAGTCTAGCACACTGTTTTTCCACAGTAGGCAACCTAAGAGAAGTCCAAAAGCAGTTCTATTATTTCTTAGAAATTGCTGAAAGCAAATAACATCCAGCAGCCATAACACCTAATGTGTTTACCCAGATGTATGTAACTTGAAGAAGTTTGTTATCTCATACTCACTGCTGATATTTCTTCTCCCCGGGTTCATTGGCTAAGATCCTAACATCACATTTATATTCATGAAACAGGATTTTCTACTTCTCCCTTCACTCTGCAGACTCTATTTGCTCTTCATAAATGTGCTTTAGGAGCTGGAAGATCCTTGGAACTTGGAAGTGATGTATCATATGGATATGGAGGCTTCATTTAGGAGGATATGGTGGGAATTCTCCCTCTTCCTTAAAAGATTGAGAAGGACTACTTGAGATCTAAAGGCTTGAATACCCTAAAGGTACCAGATCCCATCTGATACTGGAAACTAAGCAGGCTCAATTGTGCTTAGTACCTGGGTGGGAGACCACCCACAAATGCCAGGTGCTGATGGCTATATTTCAGAGGAATGACCTATAAAAACCACCTCTGAGTATTCCTTGCCTTTAAAAATCTTATGAAATTCATGGGGTCACCATAAGTTGACAGGTGACCAGAAGGCAGGCATGCCCGCATGCTCTCTTTCTCTCTCTCTCTCTTGATCTAAGCCATGTGTCCAAAAGAGATAGAAACCAAAGTTCCAGAGGATAATCCAGTCCAAATATACAGATGTCTTTCTATTATTCAAGAATGGTGATGGCAGAGACATGACAAGAGGGTCAAGTAAAAATAAAACCTTTACTTCCTACTGGAATTGTCACCCTGCATGCATGACTGTAGGCAAATTACTGCAGTTCATTGAGCTTGTTTTGTTATTATATTTGTCATGGGGATCACATCTATTGGAATTCACATTGTGACTTGAGGCCTTCTCACAGTCACTCTTCCATATATGTTCAAAAATGTTTTTCACATGGTAAAGGGAACAATTAGATGACATGGCTGCTAGGGCAGGTGTCCGCATGGGAAATTCTGGAATGAGATGACAATCATCTTGAGAAAAGGAGTATCTTGATCAAATTTAGAACATTTAAACTGAATGATCTAAGAATGAGCACCAGAAAAATTAGAGAAAAATAACAGTAACATTTCTTCAAGAAGAATGCCATTTTTATTTAATTAAGGCATGTTTTGTTTTTTGTTTGGGATTTTTGTGTGTGTGTGTGTGAAAATGATTTGTTCATTCCTGGTATCCTCATTGGCTGTTTCATAATATGAAGCTATAAGGCTATATGATAAATCATTTGAGACATACAGCTTATTTACCCCCAAACAAAAAAACAAAAACAAAAACAAAACACTAACACTAACACTCTCAGGTTCAGGTTCAGTGCCAATATATATATATAAAGTGACAGGCGGAAGAGTTTATCGATTTGATCCAAAAGACATCAAATTACATGAAAATTAAATTTGGACTGCAAAACCACCATCTGGAAAATAACAAGATACAAAGAACACAGTACAGCAACTGAATAAGGCTGAAAAGATCAAATAAAATCTATGAATGAGAATCTCTAGGGCTGCTGTGACTGTCAGTGGCCACCCTCAAAAAAAATCCCTGGCTTTTTTAAAAAAATAAACACTAAATGGTTTCATCTGGCATAAAGTTCACTCACATTTTCCTGCTTTCCTTATGTACTTTTATAACAAACTGAAAAGAGACAAGGCTATACCTTGAGAAGCAGAAAACGTTCCCTTATGGTAACTCAGCACTGTTTGTGTTTTGTAAACTGGTGGTCCAAGTTTCAACCCTCATTACCCCTGTCTTTTAAAAGACTGCTTGGTACTGGCCCATGACATTTTGCTACACAAAATGGTCCTAATGTTTATTTTTTAAATTATTTTATTAGATTTCAATATTATACTTAATAATTAAATTGCACAAAACAATAGGAAAAAATAAGCACACAAAACAAAAAACAACAACAATAGAGACTACATTGTCCCTATCTGCACCACCCATTCAAATTACCTTCCTGCTCCTCTCTGGCTACAGTAAATTAACTTATATCTAATATACCTCTAATATATAGTAAATTAACTTGTATCAAATATACTCTGGAGACCAGGGTTTGATTCCTAGCTTGGACTTGGAAACCCACCAGTTAACCTTGAGCAAGTCACATGCTCTCAGCCCCAGGGGAAGGCAATGAAAAAACCTCTTCTGAACAAATGTTGCCAAGAATACCCCATAATAGATTTACCTTAGGGTCACTGAAAGTCAGAAACAATTTGAAGGCACACAAAAATATTGAAGGCATTACAAAAATATAGATGATCTAAGATTGTAAAGAAATTTTACTTTATTAAAATTATTTTTAAAATAAAAAATAAGAGGAACCTCACAAACTATGATAGTGCTCACATCAAAATCCAAGTTCAATAAGACTGATGGAAAATAAATTTTAAAAGAAAATGACAATACCACTAGTATGATGAAACAGTCCAATATTTCAAAAGACACATCAGTCTTACTCAATCCTTATGGTATGTAAATATGTGCTAATTTCATCCCTCTCTCGCTTTTAATTCCTTTGCTGTCTTCCCATGGTAAGTGAGGACTCTGAACAGGAGAACTCCTCTTAGTTGTGGACGTTTCCCACACCATCGGGAACAACAAAAATCAATGTCTTGAATAACACAGATGATATTCCCACATAAGAGAAACTCTCCTACACAAACCTGCCATTCTCCAGATAAGGAAAACAATAGAATAAGTGTGGTGCAATGGTTTGAGAATTGGACTAGGATTCTGGAGATCAGATCTCTGCTCAGACACAGAAACCCACTGGGTGACCTTGGATAAGTTGCACTTCTCAGTGTCAGAAGAAAGCAATAGTAAACCCCCTTTGAACAAGGGCCGATGCAGACCGGCTGTTTGGGGTGGCACAGAGCTGCCCCAGGAAGTGGCGGATTGGGGCTGCGACAACCTCATGCCATGGCCCAGATCCTCCCTTTTGTTACCCAAAAAGAGCGGCAAAATGCTGTTCTTTCTAGGGGCAACAAAAGGTCGCCCTAAGAGCCGGTGCCGCGGCTCTTCAGCACCCTTTCAGTGTTTAATGCTGTGCTGGGAGGGCATCCTGATGCTGCATGCTGTGTGTACAGCTGTGCAGCATCAGGACAGCATTGGGGTGGGGTTGGAGCAGCTGGCATGAAGCTGTCCCACCCCAACTCTACCCCCAGGCTGGTCCTTTGGGCTGGTCTGCAATGGCCCCAAATCTTGCCAAGAAAACCCCATGATAGATTTGCCTTGGGGTCACCATAAGTTGGAAATGACTTGAAGGCACACAATAACAAGAAGAAACAGTGTGGAAGCAGGGTTGGTACATCTTCTTCTTTGTATGTTGACCCAACACGCTTACATAATAAATGAGTAGGGCTCCTCTGTGGAGACAGGCATACTGTTCCTACCCTTTTAAACAATGTTTTGGGTGGATCAAGAATGTGCCACAAATTCATGTAATGCTGTTCCACTATCACCCTCTTTTCCTCCCTCACAAGCTCAAATTTTCTGCCCTCCTTCCTGGGGGGGGGGGGGGGGAGGGAAGAGTTTTTGACAAATAACCCAATTAACATAGCACTATAATTTTTATTTATTAAACTTGTGTCAATTTGTTAACACAAGTTTAATAAATACAAATTATATATTTAATAAATAAGAATTATAGCATTTTCATCTGTATTTTCAGATGTCTTTGAAGTGTGCATTGCTGATCAAAAGTATGTTCCCAAGTCCTCAAAGAACCCAAAAAAATTAGGAAGCAGTTATTTGTTGGATCTCCTTCTCCCATAGCACAAGTTCATCATCTGAGGTCTTTCTCTGGATTTCCCTGTTGCAGTGATTGGAGAAAAGGAGTGTCTTGTTGGTGACAACTCCCTTCCTTTGCAATGCCAATCCTTCCCCCACCATTTTATTTTATTTTACATTATTTCCATTGTATCTTATTACCTTGTTAGCTGCCCTGGCAATGTAAATGCATGAAAGGTGTGGGTTATAAGTGTGAATGAATAAATGGTTCAGGCTCTAAACCAGCAGGAAAGTTAAGAATCATAGCTCAGAGCCTGCTTAAAACAGAGATGTTCCAACACTTATCTTGTTATTTACAATAAAGGCTCTTGAGAAGGATGTGAGAGAAAATTAGTATTTATATTAATATTTGATAATATTTCCCGACAATAAAATTACTGAGAAATCTTGCACAGTGTTTGCCACAAAAGATGTAAGGGATAGCAAGATGCCCCCACACATCCTGCCTTGTCTTTTCTGAAAGTAAGAGTTCTGGTTGTCAAACAAGCAAGACCAAATTAATATGGCACCATGCAATATAGATAAAAGGCAGGGGAACACAGAGGCTGCCTTTATATTCCACTTTCATGTCATTCTTTTTGTCAGCATCTTTCAGTCAAAGCAAACTTCAGATGGCTGCCAGCTGCTAGTGTGAGCAAATGAAGGATCTATGCAGCCTGATGTCCTCCATGTTTACTGAGAAGCACTCTCAGGAAAATGCACATGGGAGTGAGTGAGCTTCCTTTAAAGCAAACATGCCATGGAGTATACTTATATTGCACAACACATTTGTTTATTTTGGTCATTTCTGTTGACTTTGGTGCTGTGAGGTTTACTATCACATACACTGCAAATATTGGGCCTTGGCAA
>JAIPUX010001232.1:35600776-35613734 GCA_020142125.1 Phrynosoma platyrhinos
TACCATGCTCACTGCCTTTAAGAAGGCAGTGAAGATGGATCTCTTCTGTCAGGCCTTTCCAGAATAACACCTTCCGTAATATATCTGCCCTGGAGATGAGTTTTTCAGCTAACTAACTTGCTCATCACGTGTGATTATTTTGTTTTGGTTCTTTTCATTGTTTTTATTACTTAAGACATTTTAATTCTCTCTTGTTTAATTCTGTTTTAAGGGGTTGGGAGGCTGGGATTAGGGGAGTGGGGATGTTTTTTAACTCTGTTTGTTTTAATGCTGTAACCCACCTCAATTGTTGGGCAGAGAAGCGGGCTATAAATAAAAATTATTATTATTATTATTATTATTATTAAAGATAAATCAGTAGATACCCAAGTCAGAATAATCCATACTATAATATTTTCTATTTCCGTGTATGGGCCTGAAAGCTGGACAGTGAAGGAAGCTGACAGGAAGAGAATCAACAAAACTAAAATATTGTATTGAAGAAGAGTGCCAAAAAGACAAATAAACCTGTCCTAGAACCAATCAGGCAGAAACTCTCACTAGAAGCCACAATAACTAAATTGAGACTGTTGTACTTTGGACATATCATTGGACAACATGACTCATTTAGAAAAGAAGATCATCCTTTGATAAATGGGAGGGATGTAAGAACGGAGGGAGACTGCACTACAGAAGATTGATTCAGTCAAGGAAGTCACAGTCTTAGGAGATTATTGCACTACAGTTAAAGTAAGTTAAAAAGACTTACGTTGCCTGAACTGAAGTAAAATTTGGATGCTATCACATGGATTTCCACCAAAAACCACCATCCGGGTGCAGCCTGAATTCAGCCAGGCTGACTTAACTTGCTCTGGTGGTCATTTTTCTAAGTTGGAAGTATTCCGAATGGCACTGTTGATGACTGAGGATCTTGGAGGTCTGTCATTTATGGGTCACCATAATTCAAAGTGAAAAATTTGTTGATGGCAAATAACAGCGAGAACAGTATGCTTACATGAGCATGTAAGCAAACTGAGTTCTGGTTCAAGCTTAACTTGTCTGACTTAGGAGTGGACAACTATGCAATACTTGGGGATCAGTTTTCATCCCTTCATCCCACAGGCCATATTACACTGCCTCATTTCTAGTCACCATTTGGGGCTAATATACAACCAAAGAAATGGGCTCGGGAGTGGAGAAGGGCAAACAGATGCACTATTCTGACATTTTTGTGCTGTGTGGGGGTTAAGATTGTCTGGAAAAGACATCAAAACGTAAATGCAGGGAATCAGGGGACAAATGTATTGTTTGGAACCAAATGTAGCCACAGGGCACAGTTTTCCTACCCTGGTCTAGCACTTCTACTCCCAGTCATTTCCATTCTTCTTGTTCACTGCTGCTTTAGCAGCATTCCAAAACCAGATGTTTGAGATGGAAGTGGTACACTCTCCACAGCTGTTTTATCTTTTTAGAGGGAAAGGATGAAGAGGAGGTGTCAGCAGTAGCAGTGATAAATAAGAGAAGGGAATATGTGGGTAGGAAAAGGTCAAGACTGACTGTGCATGAATAAGCATTTGATGTGTTGGTGTGCTCCACTAGCTGTTCACTTGTGAAGAGGGGCTTGCAGACTCATGACTTTTTTGTGTGGTTGTTATCATTGCTCTCAGCCTCAGTTTGTGTTAAATCCCAGGTTCTAAGAGACACCAAGCATCAACTAGCCCATACCTTTTAAGGAGTCATTTCAGGAGATGATTGTATTTTACTTTTTGAGTATTTCTCCCTTTTAAAAAAAAGTATAGGTGTAGGTAAAGGTAAAGGTATTCCCCATTGACAAGGTTGTCATGTCGTGTCCCACCATAGGTGGCAGTGCTCATCTACTAAACCAAAGAGCCAGTGTTGTCAGAGACTATTCTATGATCATGTGGCCAGTATTGTTGCACAGAATGCTGTTTACCTTTCCACCAAAGTGGTACCTGTTTATCTACTTGCATTTGCATGCTTTCAAACTGCTAGGTTGACAGAAACTGGGACTAATGACAGGAGCTCACCTTGTCGTGCAGCACCAGGGCCTCGAACTGCCAACCTGTCAATTTTGCATTCAACAGAGTCAGCATCTTAACCACTTGAGCCACTGCATCCCTTTAGTACCTTACTAACTAGATCCAGAACTCCTCCAGTTGTGGCTTTTCCTGAACTAAACTAATTCAAGGTAGTTAGCACTTTGACCAAATATATATACATATATATATGGTCATCTTTATTTCATTCATAAATAGATTTCCCGTTGAACTATATGGCTGAGTTTGGACATATTGCCCAATGGGTGCAGTTGGAAGGCAATTTTATCAGTAGTTGCCATTATCCTTTCAGCATATGGTCAAAGGAAACACCTACACTTACTACAACTAGTAATATGAGCATGAATGTGGTGTATGCGAAAATTTCACTATGTATTCTCCCCACCACCACCATAAGCTTTTCAGGTCAAGAGAGCAGGCTTATTTCAAAATTCAAAAAACTTTGAAACCTGAGCTATGTCTCAGTCCCATAGCTGGATCTCAAATCTACTTGGGAAATTTCATATTGTGTTTAGTATTACAATGGCTGCTTCATTGCTGACAACAGCAAAGTGGATGTTTTCCTATCTTGTGACATTACACAGAATACAAATAATAATCCTGCTTGCATTTGAAACTGGCATACTGACAAAATGAGCATTACCTTAAGCATGTTCAATGAATTCACTTTAGAGATCTTAACTTAGGAGATTATTGCACGCATCTTATCCCAACTTTTCCCCTTTGGGATAGATGCGTGTTTAACTGTCAAAGATGGATTTTACCACACTCTACAGTGGCTGGGTGTATGCAGCCCCTATGCAGCCTGTATGCAACCTGGCCTTATTCCGTAGCTTTTCAAGGATAGGAAAATCCCATCCTTCAAAAGCCATGGGACAAGCACAGGCATACTCCCGTCCACAGGAGAATGCAAAAAGATATGCTATTGACAGTTAAATGCATATGTATCCCTTCTGGGAAAAGAGAGGATAAGGCATGTGTGATAATCTTTGCTGGAGAATCAGCTTGCTGAGTCCTAGCCACAGTCAGAAGAGGGGTCTCAAGGCTGTGGCACTAGCATGTACCTTGAGATACAGAGATCAGAGATCTCCCCATACACTTCTTAATCAAGTCTCAAATCTCTTTCCCCCCTGCCCCAACTTTTAATTGATCAACATTCTTTGGCTATAACACTGTATATTAATTTGTCCAATATGACTACTGATCAAACTTTGAGTCTGACCACTCAACAGGGGAATCATAAATAAGAGGAAACCAAAGGACTGGGACTTAATTCTTTGAGTTTTTCTACCTCTATCTCAGGTAAAACCCTTACATTGGGCTAAAATTTGAGGCTACAGTTTTGCAGGTTTTACCTATACATCACCTACAAGATTTTTCAGATGTAACAGTACAGAAAGTCCTTGAGAATTTCAATATTCTCTGCCTAAGAAAGGACAGGGCCAGCAGGATCTCAAGTAAAACATTATTTTTCTGTTGCTAATAACAATTAAATTTTATGATCTGTCTTTTATTTCTCCTTGTCCCTAGTCCTCACATGACCAATAAGGGGAAAGGTCTCTGCCCCTACCAAAATTCCTCAATACCATTTTATCATCTCAGACAAAATGCAGGCCTAAGGCTCTGACATCATCACATTTTTCTCCTGTATGATTTTTAACATCTTTGCCAGATGAAAAAGCCAGTGAAGCTTCGAAAGCTTGCATAATGTATTTAATGTTTTGGGGTTGGCCCAATAAAAGGATCACTGCTTGTGGATTTTGTTGTATGGTAACTCATAGAAACCTGTAATATTTTTAGAACTGTAAAAATATGGGTTGGTGAGGCTCCCTCCCTCCCTTGTTTTTAAGCATAAATGCATCTTCTGGCTGGTGGACTTTTTTTTTTAAGGAGAAAGGCAAAAGAATGGGGGGGGGGAACCTCCTCTTAACTTCCTGTTTTGGAAGCTTGTTTTGGGCCCCCACTTCCTCTTGTACAGCCATTATCTGCTCTGATAGAAGCAGCAGGCTTTATCCTAATTTTAGCATGGTGTTTTCAGCATTGTTCAGTATTCTTTATATGTTCTGACAAGTACAACATCCCAAATCACTTATTTTCTGTTATCCAAGATGAAATAAATATAAATGAAGAGCAAAGAAGGATAGCCCCCTCCCTGCCTGCTTGCTTAATTTACCCATGAAACAAAAGGGATTAAAAACAGAGGAGGGAGCAGGGGAAAGGAGAACAAACTAATGTGATTTTTGAAGTGATACTGGAAATATTTCAGTCCTGCATTTTCCCAAAAAATGAAGTAAGGGGCTCTACAGACTGGCCAAAAGGGGCAGCTCCATGCCGCCCCTGGGAGTACCAGATCGGGGCCTTAGCAACCGCACACCGTGGCCCTGATCCAGGACTTTGCCAAAAAAGAGCTGGTAAATGCCACTCCTTTTTAGAGTGGCAAAAAGCCACCCTTGTCACCACGGCGGTGGCTTTTCTATGCTCCTTTGGCACAGTGTGTATGAATACTGCATCAAAGGAGTGCCTATTTGGGTGGGCAGCGTGACCGAGGCATTGGGACGGAGTCGAGGCAGCGGCATGCGATTGCCATGCCCCGACTCCACCCCCAGGCTGGTCCTTTTGGTTGGTCTGTATAGCCCCCAATCTAGACTTAAGGAGCCATTTGCTTAACTAAAAACATGCCTTGAACACTTTTAAAATGAAGGAATCTATATGCCTAAATATTATCTTTCACCATATGGTTCTATTTTACTTTGCATGGCACTTGCCTAAGTGTGCACAGACAGGAGAGAGATTCATTAAATGTCTTACACTGGAAGTCTTTTAAAAAATGAAAAGTAGATTTGTCTTTGCTTTATTGTTCTACAAAGGCAGGCATAATATGCTTAGCTTGATGGTAATGGAGCTGAAGTTTTGTAAAGCCTTTGATCTAAGAGTTTACGTATGCCATGGTGTCAGGAACCGCTGGAACGCATTTCAGGATTTGATTTCTCCACACTCCTGCTGATCCAAAACAGTTGTGGGTGTCGGTGCTGTTACGTATTGCCTGACATTTCACAGATGAAAAAGCTGAGGCACATATAGCCAAGGAACATCAGAGTGTGTTCAAAGGGGTGTGGCAAGGAAACAGAAAGGCAGAAGGCAAAAGTTATTAACAAAGAAGAACACAGAAAACTAATATTTTATGCAGAGAAACTTTGGAAGGTATGTACTACTTATATAAGCAACTGTAAGTTGACCTCAAGTATAAGTTGAGGGCAGCTTTGGGGGCCAAAATCATGGATTTTGATATGATCCTTGGATAAATCAAGAGTAGTAAAATTTAGGGGTATGTAACAAAGGATCTAAAAGATGAGACAAAGAAAACAATGACCAAAAACCTACAAAATTTCAGCAGGCATAAATGCACTCACTGTAAAGTGTGGCTGGATGCGGAGGATTAGTGCTTCCACAACAGATTGCACTCTTGTCTTTCACTAGGGGATGGTTCCTTTTAAAATAAGAGTTAAAGTACAGTAGTTACATTGACCCATGGATAAGTCAACTCCGTTTTTTTGGATCAATTTTTTTCACTAAAATTTCTAGACCAGGGGTCAGCAAACTTTTTTTACCTGGGGCCTTCTGGCGGTCACTTCTGATGGGCCAGAGGGGGAGGAATGGCAGCACGTGCGCTCTCGCTCTCGCGTGTGCCCCACCACCACGCTCACTGCTGCCGCGCATGCCGCAACTGCCACCGCTGCCTCCGCATGCATCATGCCCGCCATTTTGGAAAACAAAATGGTGGCCGCAACTCGTTTGCACATGTGCCATACTTCTGCACATGCGCAAACGAGTTGTGCCCACCATTTTGTTTTCTAGCGGAGGTGGCGGGCGGTGGCGGGGGCTGGCGGGGGCTGGTAAGTGGCGGTCCATGGGCCAGAACTGGCCCACAAGCCATAGGCTGCCAACCCCTATTCTAGACTTATATATGAGTATATACAGTAATGGGCTGTACAGATATCCCCTAAGGGGCAGCTCTGTGCCTCACCTGGGAGCACCAGATTGGGGCCATGGCAACCACACACCACAACCCTGATCCAGCTTTTTGCCTCTCCAAAAAGAGCTGGCAAATGCCACTTCTTTTTGGGATGGCAAAAGCCACCCTTAGTGCTGCTGTTGTGGCTCTTTTGTGCCCCTTTGGTGCAGTGTGTCTACACACGCTGCACCAATGGGGTGCCCTGATGCCATGTGCCATGCTGTGGGGTGCGTGGCATGACAGTGGCGTCGGGGCAGCCAGCATGTGGTTGCCTCGCTCCAACTCCACCCCCAGACCGGCCCTTTTGTCTGGTCTGTACAGGCCCTAAGTTTAGGAAAACTTGAGAAAAAAAACAAATCAAGTCAAATCAATTAGTAATGTGCATGTGTAAATATAAGACTACAAATACAGTACTATATAATATAATACTATATAATACATTACTGTAAAATAAAAATACTTCTATCAGACCTGTTCAACATTTAGCTTTCTCTCAAATCCATGTCTGCTTCATGACATCTGTGTAGATATGATGGCAACAGGTTCCTGGGAATGATGAATGCTTGACAAGGTGAAGAAAAATAGTCTTCCTGTCTCTTTCTAGGGGACAAAATCACACAGAAGTACATCAGTCACTCCAATATTTCCCACAGCTTCATACATAATGTGTGAAGGATAATTACATTTCCAGATACCAGTGCCAATTTGTAGATTGTGGTTTCAGGCAAGGTGAGGATGGGTGCCATGTTCCAGGCACCAGGGCTGTTTCTATTTCCCAACAGCCTGCATGGTTTTCTTGGTCTCAACTTTCAAGGCAGCCCAGTTGGCTAGTAGGGGATAGGGTTGAGTAGTCAGTGTAGACTTCATGTCTAGAGTAAATAAGTTGTTTCTTCCACCATGTAACCATGGCGGGGGGGGTCTCCATCACATGTACACAGACTGCTTAAGAATGCCTGCCTGCTGTTTACATGTTATGTGTTGGATCCAGCATTTCCTTTCAGTGAATAGAAGGGTTCCATTCAAAAAAGGTGCTTCTGTCTAATTTTGGGGAATCCAACTTTCTCCTTGCCCCACAGCTCACCCCGCAGTGGGGAGAACATTCTGCCTAAATGGGCCCAGTTGCCCATGTCTAAATTTGGATCTAATTCTTTGTGTTTGTTTCAAATTACAATGGTATCATCATGTCAAATGCATATACTGCATAAAGTGCAGAGTAACTCGTGCCTCTGTCTCTGATTCCATTTCCCCTGATGATGCGTCCTAGTTGTTGTTATTTTTTCCTACCTATTTTGTTTTTTATTTTATAGTTTTCTTTTCTATTTTGTAATTAAATTGTAAGCAATCCAGAAAACCTTGGAGTTGCATGCAAATGCTGTACATTAATGAAATGATAGCCTAGGTCCCCCCTCCCCCATGCACAGCTTTTCCTAGCTTATCAGTAACAGGCCACATTCTCCATTGAGATGGAAAAATGTTCATTATTATTCATTCCCAGGCTGAAAAGTAGGGTTCCTAGCAATTAGGAAAGAAACCTTTAGGAAGAATAACAGACCGGCAAGAGTCTGTGCAAAAGCCTGTGAGCTCCACAAAACCCCTGTGTCCTGTGCAGAAAGCATTATTTACTGTACAAAGCATTTTTTCTACAAACCCAAAAAAGGACTTTGCTTCCCAGACACCTATTTTTCTCCACAGAATAATTCCTCCACAACATTTTAGGATGCAAAAGGAATCTTGCAGCACTTTTGAAACTAAGAAGATTATTGCATCATGATATAAACCAGTTTACCTGAGCTGGTTTAAAATTAGAAGTGGGTGGCATCCTGATATTATCAGATGCATTTAGCTGCTGAAATTGCCACCCAGGTGCAGCCCGGCTCCGTCGCTGCTCAGAGGGGTGCTCCTCATCCTCTTTTTGAAACTGGGAGTTTTCAGGCTTGAAACTGGGAGTTTTCCGGCTTGAAAAAATGGCTGCTGGAGCACCCCTCTGAGCAGCGATGGAGCCGGGCTGCACCCGGGTGGCGATTTCGGCAGCTAAATGCATCTGATAATATCAGGATGCCACCCACTTCTAATTTTAAACTGGCTCAGTAAACCAGTTTATATCATTATGTGATAGTCTCCTAACTGTGTGAAAGAAACATCTAAGGAAGTATACTGAGGTCTACGAAAGCGCATACTGCCAACTTCTTTCTGTGCAAAAGAAGCTGTAGTATATGCACTTTCATAGCCTTGGTCTGTTTCCTCAGATGCATGCTGATATTCCAGACTAACACATTTTGGGATAGGTCAGACTGAGGAGAATACTGCAGATGAATCTTCCTTTTCTTCTATTGCTGGGGACAGGAGAACTTTATTTGTCCTTGCATGTCAAGACAAGATAGTTGCGGATTAGCATCCCTACTCTCTAGGCATATCCAGATGAGCTTGGTACTCTGCAAATATGTTCCCAGCACCTTAACTGACTCTCCTTAGTCTTGCCTAACCCAATTTGTAACAAGTCTTTGCTTAATACTGCTACTATCACAGACATTTAATGAAGGGGAGGGCCTGGAGGCACAGCAGAGCATAATCTGGTGTGTCTAGAGATAATCTTTTGGAAAAGACTTGAGTCCCACGGCACATTTGACATCCTCAGATAATTCCTGCAAAAGGAACCCAGGATGCAATGAGATTTTATTTGTATAGAGCAAGTGGGAATGAAAAAGCCAATATTTGGCATCATCCAGTACTCTTACAGAGATAGAAAGGCTGATAAAGAGACAATTTCTGATCTATTCAGACAGTGAGGAAAAAAGAACTTCTCTACACCCCTATGATTAAGAATATTTATTTCTCACATCATGTCTGGTGGTAGAGAATAGCCTGGGTACAGGCTGTACACCCCTTTTAACCCTAACAACTTTCTATTGTCCTTCTCTTCCTGTACTGCATTCTAAATAAGCCATTAGAAGTAATAATGCCAAAGTGCTACAATTTTAGCTGCTTCAAGAGAACAGTGGAGCTGTCAGCTATGGAGTGGGGGATGGAATAGGAATTGAGGAGCAAAACATTTGCATTTGACCACAGATAGCACTTTCAATGAGAAGGACTCCCCTTTTCAACACACAGCCCATAAACCAGGTGGTATGTGTATGTGTGATATACTGTGTGCAAAATGTGCTTTTTCTTATATCAGGCTCTCCAACTGTAGTTTGGTGGAAGGATTGTGATTCAACACTTTCCTTCTACTTCCCAACACAACATTCCACTATTTTCAAAGTCTTAGATTGGTTTTCAAGAATCACATCTCCCTTAATCTTCTGACTATCCTTCTAAAATTGCCATTTCCTGATCTTAGAACATTTCCAAGATATCCCCCCCACTCCGTGCACCATAAAAATTGCCCCACCAGACTCTCATTTTACCTATGACTTTCCTACAAATATTTTGCACCTACCCCATACGAAATTTCACAATTTGTGACTTAGGGACAACTTTGTGTTCTCTATCATTTTCCTGGTAATATCCCAGAAGGAACATCAGAGAATTAATTATACCAATTTTGGATACTTTCTATCTGAAAAGATTGCTCCTGCACAAAAATCTTTGTACCTATTTGTCACATAATTACATGGCAGCCTGGATATGCTAAAAAGCAGTTGTTTCTGAAAAGTCCTTCCAATTCTACCAATGAAAAAATAAATTTAAAAACTGTGAGTTCACAATCCCAGTGGACAATCCCATTCCCCCCTTTTGCATTCAATTTGACAGGCAAAAGAGGCTACTAGATATACCAATTTTATTCAGAACAAAAGCTGTAGCTCTGTCTTTGTATTAGCCATTTCAATGAAAGCAAAGTCCACACCTTTGCATTTCCAGTATTGACTCAGATTCAGGGACCAGTGAAAATGGTCTGGCTTGTAAGATATAACCATGTTAGTCTGTAGAATCAGTATGTAGAGAGGTCTTGTAGCACCTTTGAGACTAACTGAAATAAAGAAGTTGGCAGCATGGGCCTTTGTAGACTTCAGTCTGCTTCCTCAGATACATGTAACTCATGCAAGCAAAAATGAACTATTTTCTGAAGTACTACACTGACTCACATCTGGGTGGTTGTGCACATGCCTGTTAAAAAGTGACTGTGTCTGCTGATAATATTATTTTACACACATTGAAATAAGTGGCTTGCTATTTTTAGATTGTGTTTATGATTATGTTTTTTGCATTTTACATACATTGGTTTGGTATACACTTTTGTTAAGTGTTGTATGTCCTAAATGAATAAACAAACAGAATAAAGGAGCAAACATGAAAGGTGGTTGTTAGAAATCATTAAAATTCTTTAGCTCTTCTTTTACATGTAACTAACTGATATCAGATTTAAATATATTTACTCTGTAGTTGTTTTTTCATGTAATTATGTGACAAATAATGGAGACATGGACTGACTAGCTCTAAACCTTCCTGTTTGGAGTGGGTGGGGTTCAAGCAAATACGTGAATGAGAACTAGAAAACTGCAAAAATGTTTTGAAAGGCAGAGAGACTCAGCTTGCACTATCACGCTGAGCTCACTGACAGCCTGCTATCACAACATGGCACTCACTCAGCTGTTCCCCTCTCCTCTGAAATTTATATTCACAGTTTCACACTGACCGGAGCTCAGTAGAGGTCCAAATGATCTGGAGTGCTTTCCAATAGATAGCTCCTAACACTAAAGACGTTGTCTAAGTACGCTGTCTTTCTCTCCATAACATATTTTTGGTGGAAAGAAAAAAAAGAAGTAGTGTTGGGGAAACATAGAAGGCTTAGCAGTGGAAGATGACATACAATTCTGTGAATGAGTGAGTGAGTGAGTGAGTGAGTGAGTGAGTGAATCAGGAATAATGCACAAGCTGTGCTGGTTCTTATCTGGCTGAGTGAGGCAACAGAATTTGGATGGCATTTTAAAAAACAGCAAAAATTTTATTTGTTACTGTAATGTTACAGGAAGGTATTTGGAGAGGTGAACATGGGACCTTTGCTTCATGAATCAAAGTAATTTTGCTGCCTTTTAACACTGTATACCTTGACCTACCACCATTTACTATTTTGTCTCTGGTAGCAAAATTTCTTGGGCAAGCTCTGTGCGTGTTAAAAGGTGGTCTGGACTACAGCCTGATAACATTGCCTCTGGATGTGATAGCAAGGCAATGGGTGATCCATTTTGAATGGATTTTGAATGGTTACCTTGTGCACTCTGGATGCGTCAAACTGGCAAACTAGCTAATAGAATTAAACCTAGCACTTTTGAAATGTTGGGGGAGCTGCTGTGATGAGTCACATGAAGGTGGCTTAACAATGCAGCACAATGAGTATCAAGTGGACTTTGAAGTTGTAAAATAAAATAATTTTCCACAGAGCTTAATGGTATTTATAAAACAGATTCCAGGTCCATGGTTAACTTCATACAGACTTCAAAAAGACTCTCTGGAAATGTGCACACTTGAAGGCAAGTTACACAGCCCTTTGGTTCAGTTCTGTTCTTCTGGCCTTCCAATCTGGTTTCCTTCAGCAGTTAGAGATCCTACTAGCTATTTCTCCACCATCGTGATTGATTGATTTCATTTGCACTTATTGCTGCTGCTGTCACTTCTGCTTACTTTCCCAGTCTAGACACCATATTAATTAGTGTTATTCAATGCATGTGTTTAAAGCTTTTCCATATGCAATCAAATATGACCGCAAACTATAATAAAGCCACAAGTTAATAGCATTGTTCTTTTTACAAGTCAAATCTTAATTAGTTTTTTTACAGTTTCTTACATTTTTGAGCTCTGAAACATCTACTAGCAAAACTATGCAGTACTTGCAACTCATGCTAAAGTCTTTAACCATATTACCCCTCATCCACCCCCACCCCCAAATAGAGTAGAGACAACTCCTTCACTTCAACTTCACTGCTGGAGAAAAAGTTTCTCTTTTCAGGAGTGTTTCTGAAGCCTGAAAGCTGACAAATTGTTCACCCATTTTGTGAGGTGAAGGAAAAGAGAGCAACTCCACACATCCTTAAGTGAATGGTCAGTGCTCCCTATCTTCAGATGATGAGGCAGTATGTGGTTGTGAAAAGGAAACCTCAGCAGCTCTGTGTGGGAAGACCAGGGGGTTGTCCTCATGGGCCAAATAAAATGTCTTCCACCTGTCCTCTTGACAAACAGTCGGCAGGGACCAATCCCTGATTCTGGTGCAAACTGTCCAGATGATGTCCAGCCTAATCAGTACAAAACCCACTTAATAGCCCACTTAAAACTTTTTTTAAAAGCATCTTTTGCTCCAGATCTTCCCGGAGGATTCAGAGACCTCTGTTGCAATGCTAGATGGCTGTTTGCATGCACATCCCACTGTACCGTTTGGCGATGCTGCTGCTGCTGCTGCTGCTGCTGCTGCTGCTACTGCTACTGTTGCACATCGCTTACTCTGAGGTCAGAATGAAGTGCCCATACTGTGATCAATTTTGGGCATCTGGTTCTGACCTCAGAGCAAGCGATGCCTTCAGTGGCAGTGGCACTGGCCAGCATAATCAGCCACATGTGCAAACAGCCACCTGGCATTGCAACAGTGTGTCCAGGTAATGGGAAAGCTTTGACACCAGAATCCTTCAGGATGCCCATCCAGATTTGGCCCAGGAGGCTCATGTGATTGTAACATAGGAATAAAAACTTAGTCTTCCTACATCATCCTTCCTCCTGTCTTGATTTGTTTATCTGATCTCACAGAACAATGCATGGCCAATGTGGGGATACATGCCTGCCCCTGCCATAATTGACTGTAGAGTGTGGTGCTCATCTCCATTTCTATGCTGAAGAGTCAGCATTGTCTGAGGATTGCTCTGGTGGTCATGTGGCCAGTATGACTGCACCAAATGCTGTTACC
>JAIPUX010001232.1:35620321-35632271 GCA_020142125.1 Phrynosoma platyrhinos
CAAGCCTAGATTTTTGAGGCTGCAGCAAATTCCTCCCAGAGGAATGGAAAGCACGGGGAGGATTGTATGGGAAAAGGCGGTCTCTGAGATAGCTTTGACCCAAGCCATTTAAAGGTGAAAACCAACACCTTGTACTGGGCCTGGAAACCAATAGGCAGCCAGTGGAGGGACCTCAAAACTGGAGTGATGTGGTCCCTCCTAGATGTTCCCAACAAAAGCCTGGCTGCCATGTTTTGAACCAACTGTAGTTTCCAAACCAAGCACAAGGGTAGCCTCATGTAGAGTGCATTACAAAAATCCAGGCATGAGGTTACCAGTGCATGCACAACAGTCTCGAGATCCCTTACTTCCAGAAAAGGGCGCAGCTGGCATATCAGCCGAAGCTGATAACAAGCACTCCTGACTGTCACATTTACCTGATTTGTCATCATGAGTGACGAGTCAAGGAGCACCCCCAGACTGCGAACACAGTCACTGGAGGAGAGTGTGACCCCATCCAGGACTGGAGGTTGCAACCCAATTCTTGGTTTCAGGGCCACTACTGTGAGCACCTCCATCTTGTCTGGATTCAATTTCAATCTGTTTTTCCTCATCCAGCCCATTACCGCCCGAAGACATTCATTAAGAGAAGAGATGCCAGTGGAATTCAAGGCCGAATTACCCCTCTCTAATTCTGAGAGATTTTATCTGCAAAGAATTTGTTAAATGTGTCACAGCAGGCCGTCGTTGGGTTAAGTAAGGGATTCAGTGCAGGGGGCACCTGCGTCAGTTCCCTCACCACCCTAAACAGCTCTGCAGGATGAGACTCTGCAGACGCAATACGTGCAGAGGAGAAACTTCTCTTCGCTGCACGTATTGCCTCCCGATAGGAACAAAGAAAGTTCCTATGGCGAGTTCTGTTAGATAAGAGTCAAACCTTCTGCCACCTATGCTCTAGTTATTGCCCAAACTGCTTCATTCTCCTGAGCTCAGGTGTATAGCATGGCCTTCAGTTTGAAGCAGGTTGGCAAAGACGCTTGGGAGCAATCATGTCGATAGCCCTGGTAAGGTCGGTGTTCCAAGTATTAACCAGGACATCGACAGGATCACCGGCATTTCCAACCAATGAACCCTCTAAGGCTTTCCGGAATCCAGTGGGCTCCATTAGCCTTTGAGGGCGGACCATTCTAATATGTCCACCACCCCCAGTGGAGCAGATATTGGCTCTCAGTTTCAACTTGACCAGGAAATGATCTGTCCATGACAATGCAGAGGTACTTACCACCTCTGCCCACGGATATTCCTGTTCCGTACTGAAGACCGCATCGAGTGTATGACCAGCACAATGTGTGGGCCCGTTGACCAATTGGGATAGGCCCATCTTTGTCATGGTCTCCATGAACTCCTGAGCCACACCTGTTAAACTGGTCTCGAGCGGAATGTTGAAGTCCCCCAGAACTAAAAGTCTGGGGGTCTCCAGCAACAGCTCAGAGACCAGCTGTGTCAGCTCAGTCAGGGAGTCTGCTAGACAACGGGGTGGTCGGTAGACTAGCAAAATCCCCAAACTATCCCTGGTCTTCAGGCTAAGGTACATACACTCGAAATGGACTTTGTTCCGGACAGGTATCCTGGTCAAGGTTAAGGTGTTCTTATAAACCAGTGCCACACCGCACCTGCCCACTTCCCCTCACCTGCTCACTAACAGAGTACCCAGCTGGGAGGATCTGCACCCAAGTAGCAGTGCTATCCTCCCCCAGCCAGGTCTCTGTAAAGCAAGTCAGGTCGGCATTCTCATCCTGGAGAAGATCCTGGATGATATAGGTTTTATTTTTTACCGACCCGGCATTGCAAAGGAGCAGAGTGAGGTTCTGTGGAATGGTTGGTTTGCTCTCCAAGCCATTCAGGGAAACAGAGGGGACTGAAGGTGGGATAGCCTTCAAACAGCGATCCAGTCTTCTTTTGTAACACTGGTTCCCGCTGTTCCAGCCATACCTCCCGTTCTCCAGCACAACTCCAATAGCTGCCCCCGTCTCCTTCCCGGCCTCAGGTAAGATAGTATAGTGAAAAGCCATCTCCAGGGACTAGTGCGATTGGGAGTCATATGGTAACACTGTTCCTTCCTCCCCCTTTTCCCCCCTCCCCTTCACTGTTTTTTTAAAGCCTCAGAATTTCAAAAAAATGTTTTGAAAAGCTTAAATCAGGGCTGCAGAACTGCAGAACTGCACCAAAAAAACACCCAGGACTTTTAAAAAAATCTATAGGCATGCTGGGTAAGGCATAAGGGAGGGAGGGCAGGGTTAAGGGAAGGAAGAGAGCATTATGGGGGCAGCAGCTGCTGGCATGTAAAGGAAAGAAGTGTGGTGATGGCTGTTTCAATAATAATAATAATAATAATAATATTAATAATAATAATAAAGTTTTATTTCTAACCCACCCCTCTGCAAAGCAACCAGGGTGAAGTACAACAGATTAAAACAATACAAGGATAAAACACATCACCAAATACCCCCCCAACCCTCCCAACCCTTAAAAATAGATTAAACTAAAATGGTATTAAAAACAGCATCAAACAATAAAATCATAAAACAAAACAACCAACAATAGCATCTAGGGGTAAGAGAGCAGATTAACAAACCAGACCATCTAGAAAAGAGACGGGAGATTATTCCAGGAAAGCCTGTCGGAAGAGATCCATCTTTACTGCCTTTTTAAAGGCAGCAAGAGTAGTTATAAGACGGATCTCATCTGGCAGGCCATTCCACAGTTTGGGAGCAGTCACAGAGAAGGCCCTCTAGGAGGTCTGCGAGAGCCTGGTCTTCATGGGCTTGCAGCAGATTCCTCCCAGAGGACCAAAGTGTGTGGGGGGGATCGTACGGGGAGAGGCAGTCCCTAAGATAAGATGGACCCAAGCCATGTAGGGCTTTAAAAGTCAAAAACAACACCTTGTACTGTGCCTGGAAACTAATTGGCAGCCAGTGGAGAGATTTCAACACTAGTGTGATATGCTCTCTCCTTGATACACCAATGAGAAACCTGGCTGCCATATTTTGAACCAATTGGAGTTTCCGGGTTAGGCACAAGGGTAGCCCCATGTAGAACTATTGGTATGTTCCCATTTTATTTTTGCAGTGGGAAGGAGGTGCGAAAGGAGCTGGTGTGATAATTTCCTGGGTCTCTCAAATAGCTGCTGTGCAACTGAGAGCTAAGAAAGAAAGAAAGAAAGAAAGAAAGAAAGAAAGAAAGAAAGAAAGGATTCGCAAAATTCAGCCACAACTGGGTATCATCATTCTGTAAGTGGAAACCTCCCACACAAAACTTTTTTTCAGAAGTTAGCAACAGCAAGTCATCTGTTGGGTATTTTTAGAGCTTGGAATGTTCTTTTAGAAAATCAACTACAGTGGGCCCTTGGTATCTGCTTGGGTTTGGTTCCAGGACCCTCCGTGGATACCAAAATCCATGGATGCTTAAGTCCTATTAAATACAATGGCATAGGGCCAAAGCAAACAGCCTGAAAGGAGTGATCTCCAGCTGCTCCACCTGCAATCCTTCCAGGACCACAGCGATCACACTGCCTTTTCCCAAAGCGGGCCACCACCATGGTCCCAAAAAGGCAGGTGGCAGGAGCAGATTAAATCTTGGGCGGCCTCACAGCAGCTTCCAGCCACTCCAGGGGCATCCGTTGTCTCAACCCCATGCTCCTGAAGTGGCCAGAAGCTGCTTTATTTGGCCCATCCATATCGGGTCATAGTAAAATAGTGTCCCTTGTATAAAACAGCAAAATCAAGGTTTGCTTTTGGGAATTTATATTTTTAAAAAAATATATTTTCAGGCCATGGAAACAATAATGATTTGGCAAGGACAATACCTATTAATCCTCTGTTGTCCCACTTTTTCAGTTGTTTTCTAAACATTCCAATTTCTCTCTTCTCCTACCATTTTCTACCTTCATCCTCAGCTTATTTCAACTGCTGCAAACTGAATTCAAAGTACAAAAATAATTTGTACTGTACTGACTGAGTAGGAGGAGAGGAGAGGAGCAGCATAAATTTGCTCTTACCAGTAGGCTCAGGCAAAAGCAAACTGCTGCAACCTCTCCTATGTTCATTCTTATTAATAACTTTTGTCATCTTGACACCACTCTAATGTTGCTTGGTCACATGTGTCCTGGTTTTTCTCTGGGAAATATTGCAAGATGAATGAGTTGTGGGTTCTCACCCTCGCCTTTGCTCTCTTGGCCAGGAAGAGGAGGTTAGAAACTTTCCATCAGACTTAACCAAAGATTGTGACGTAGCAGTACCTTTAGAAGTTCTGGCCTTCGTCATGACAATTCCCGTAGTCCCCTTCCTCAATGTCTGCCCATCTTTGATCAACTGCACGACAGAAGCTCTCCAGAATTTCAGTCATGAAAAATGAAATCCTAAGATGTAAACCTACAGCCCTCTGCATGCAAAGCACAAGCTTTGCCACATTGAACTGATTTTGAAACACCTTGAATTTCAATGCTGTTTCCCATGAGAGTTGGGCTGTGCTAATCCAAAGCCTCATAGGGCACAGGCAGCAGTTGCACAGCAGTTAAAGCAAAAGGTGTGTGAGAGGGGGGGATTCCATGCATTTGTTTTAAGAGACATCTCAGCTCATACAAACCTTGAAACACATTTGCGGATATGTAGCTGTCATTTGCTGAGGAGCACTCTTCACTTTATTTAGCAAACTGAAAAATAACAGACAAATAACAAGAGGCAGCAACATCTCTTTTAAACAAATTGGTTTAGAATTGCTTTTGAGATATGTCAGTCACCACAACTGTCATCCCACTCAAGTTTACTAGCAAAGGATTTTTGCTTAAAGTCAGAAAGTCGGTGAAACTCTCTTCTACATATATATGGTATGTAGGATGTAATTAGAAGTCTTCCATCTGCTTATTTGTTCATCAAATATTATTTGTATAAAATTATTAGTGTAAAAAAGTCTAAGACATCATAATTCAATGAACTTTTTGGACCCTTAGAAGTCTAACATTTATTTTGATGGAATTCTTCTCCAGCTTATCTGGAACCTCTAAGAATATAGCGTGCATCTCAGCCTATGTAGGCTGTTGCTGTATTTAGTTTTCATATTTCTAAACATGCCATCCATACATGGTTAGTGTATGATCATAGTACTTGGGCTAGATCAAATAAAGAATGAATTCAAATGGGGGGGCTTTTTCTAGTGTTACAAAAGGTCTGACAATCTCAGAACAGAAATTTGGGTGAAGAAAAAGAATGGGGAGGTATTGTAACCTGAATCCCTGGGTCCATGAACTTGCTTTTTCCTCCCTGCTTAAATGACCCTATATTGTCACTGCTTGGACACTGGAGACATTTTTTGGTTGACTCTTTAGTTGGTGCAGATTGTGTGAGTGCCAGATTGTCTGAATGGATTCACAGTCTATTGCTGTAAACAAGTGGGTGACCATTGCTGCTATGTGTCTCATGATTTCAGTAACTGCGATACCTTTTAAGCTGAGGGACAGTGAGCCTGGCTGCTCTGAGAACATTTTTGATGCAAATTTAAACATCATGTCTATCCCCAGAAAGTTCTGGGGACAGTCAGTGCTGAGAGTTCCCTGTGAGAGGTTCCCAGACAGCAAAATAGAACTACAATTCCAAGACATGCAACATGAAACTACAGTTCCCAGATTTGCTTTGGAGAGAGAATTGCTATTAAACCAGTACAAGACTACTGTGTGCAATGAAGCATTTGCTCATGCAACTTTCCAGAATAATTAATACACAAAATCTTCATCATAACATGGGGAAATTAGATTGGTGGAAAGTATGGCATGAAACCATTTGTGTCACCATAGAAGTACAACTCAGTACTGTGACAAACTTCTTCCACTATATGAGAAAATATGGAGACTGAGAAGAAATGCAGGAATATACAGAATGATACAAGCTGAAATGAAGAAACAAAAACCTACAGTAGATTATTAAATCCATGGTGTATTTCTGTTGTGGCACAGGTGACTTTCTCTTTTCCATACTAGCTTTTGCTTACATTTCACTGACTTCCCAAAGAAGCAAAATTCTTTGGCATTTCAATAATAATTGTGTCCACTGTTAATAAATCAGAACATCAAGGTTGTTTGGCATCCTTAAGATGTTATCATTCTGCCAAGAGCTTGCATTGCAAAGCTATGAACTTAAACGGAAAGCCTTTGGAGTGTCTGGAATAGGTAAAAGAAATAAAATAGAAGAACAGAGGAGGAGGAGGATGAAGGCATAAATCAACTGTCTGCACTTTTTGCATCAGAACTGATTAATCAAGAAAAAGCCATTTCCAGGCATATTATGTTGGAAACACATGGATACCTAAGCAATGGATATCTAAGAAGCCAATGGTCACCAGTGGAAAATGCTTTTGATTCAGATCAGTAGTCATCAACTTACACATTATTGGAATCATTAGCTGGCCCAGTTTCCAAGAATTTATTTGTGGAGGGAAGTCTCTAGTCTAAGCTGAGCAATAGCCACGGGTTGGGGGTTCAATCTGTACCCCTGTGTGACTCTAGGGTCCACAACTCTCATTGCCACACTCCCATGCCTCTCCTTCACCATCCAACATTTGGGGAGAAGGGAATTTAGTGTGCATAAAATAACAACATTCTCGTGTTTAGGCCCTGACCTGCCACCTCTTTCTGCTCATTTAAAAGGTGTCATCATCAAGGCAGTAGTGGCAAGGAGAAGCAGAAATTGCCATGGTGGAGGGTCTGAGGTGGGCATAAGGGCAAGGAGGAGCAGTTACCTTTGGAGCCAGATGTGAAGGGGGAACTGGTGGGTGCAGCAGCAAGGAGGAGACACAACCATCACTGTCAAGGTGAGCAGATGAGCAGGAGTTGGAAGGGCAGAAGATAGAGGGGCAGGACTGAAAGAATGTCATGGCAGCAAGGAGGTGAAGAAATTGCAGTGCTGCCAAGAAGGCAGCAGATGGAGGAGCAAGAGGGGAGTGGCTGGGTGGAGATGGCTACGCTGAGAATGTTGGTGGTGGTGGTATGTGTCTTCAAGTCATTTCTGGCTTATGGCAACCCTAATGCAAACCCATCATGAGGGTTTATTGGCAAGTTTCTTCAGAAGGGGGGTTGCTATTTCCTTCCCCTGAGGTTGAGAGCATGTGATTTGCCCCAAAGTCACCCAGTGGGTTTATATGTTTGAGCCAGGATTTGAACCCTCGTCTCCAGAGTTATAGTCCAATGTTCATTACATTATGCTGGCTGTCAGGGCTGAGAATAGAGTAAGTTAAAACAACATGAGAGAGCAGCACAATTCACTAATTTTGGCATCATGCTGCCTGAGGCAACTGATTCACGCTGTGGTCATTGTGTGTCTTTAACTAGTTTCCAACTAATGGCAACCCCAAGGCCAACCTACCATGGGACATATGAAGCAAGATGTGTTCAATGGGAATTTGTCATTGCTCTTCTTTGAAGCTGAGAGTGTATGACTTGCCCAGGATCACCCAGTGGGTTTCCATGGGTGAGCAGGTATTCAAACCCAGATCTCCTACAGTTTATGGCCTCGTTCCTACTATGATTTAAGTGAATTGCTGATGGGGTTATATGATTGTTGTTCCCACTTGAATCCTACTGTGCTTAGTTTCAATCCTACTGTGCTCAGTTTCAATCATGATGAAGTGAGACAAATGCAAAAAACCCGCTGTTTCCTGACACTAGTTTTTTTGGTGGTTCTTTTGAAAAGAATCGATTCTGAAGAGTGTTCAACAAGTGGGAATGAAGGATCTGAATTGCAACATTCTTGAGGGGAGTGACTAATGACAGAGGGATGTTTACCATCTCTCCTCAGTTTTGGGGAAATCAGCCATTCCTCCCCCCCAGCACTGCCTTTGTGCTTGTGGCGCAAATCGCAAGCCAGTTTAAATATAAATGGGAATGAGCCCTTAGTCCAACACTCAAACCACTACACCACATTTTCTCTCTTTCACAAAGATAGAGCTGCTGGCCTTGTTCATGGACTTGTTGATGGACTTCATCAGACTCATGTAGTGTTTCTTCAGATTGCAGATTACTAACTGAAGTGCAAACACTACCAGCATTGACCACTACCTTAACAATAGTCATGTTAACACAGACACCCTGCTGATTAACAAGATTATTGTGAAATAATCAAATAAAGCAAAGAAAATTAAACTAGAATATTTAATCTCTATCACTGAAGGAAATCATAAATTATTTTCTCCTACACATTTCCTGCTGTTTGCCCTTGGTTTGTTTAGCTTTTTTTTTCTTCCTTGTGCCACTGAGGGACTTCTTGTGGCATTGTCATTCATATCCTGATGACAATAAAGAGGAAATCCTTATGGCAATAAATTAAAGTGAAACCCCCTAACATCTATCATGGCAAAACCATCATATCATCATATCTTCTTCATCATCTGCACCAGCAATAGGCATGGGTTGCTTTACATAGTTCCATTATTGCAGTATATCTCTAGGAAAGCTCTGTACAGTGGGATTGGGAGAGAGGCAGTAACTGGCCCAAGGTCACCCAATAAGATTTATAACCAAACAGAAATTTGAACTTTTGTGTCCCTGATCCAAGTCTAGCTATTGCACTATATTGGGTCTCTCAGATCAGTGTTTACTTTATAAATAGTGTCCTATAAATAGCATCAATCATAGTGAATCACAGTGGTAAGAAAAACAGCACAACAATTAAAGTGCTTAATCTGCATCATGTACTTAATTGCATATTATACCAGTTTGCATAATACACAAATGAGGCTACCCAGATTTGGAGACCAGGAATATCATGTTGATGTTGGATGAATATTGAGTCGGGATGTTTAGCTACAGTTCTCTCCTCCTCTATCTTCTCTAGCTGATGCTTTTTATTCTCTAGCTGATGCTTTTTTATTCAACCCCTTCTTCTCTCTTTCACTCTCTCTAGTACTGGTGGGTGTGAAAACTCAGAATCCTCATTGGCAGTTAATGTCTGTAACATGAAAAGCCACAGTGATAAATCAGTTTTTGGTCCCATCTCCAACAGGAGACCATTTATCCCATGTTCTGACAAAAAAATCCTAGCTACAAGCCACATCTGATTGTATCTTCCAGGTTCCTCCACAGAATTGGAGATGATTATTTTGCTGCTCCCGGAAATTTCTAGGAATATTTGGAATCAGGATTTTAAGAAACCCTAGGAGGCACAACAACACCAGTGAGGGTTGCATGTGGCCCACGACCCACACAATTCCCACCTCTGGTATAGTTTGACCTTTTGAAGCCACATTTCATAGTTTTTTGTGGGTTTTTTGGGCTGTGTGGCCATATTCTAGAAGAATTTCTTTCTGACGTTTTGCCAGCATCTGTGGCTGGTGTCATCAGAGAGAGAAGCCTATGACTTCACATTTCATAACTTGAGGAATATTGCATAGAATCTAGTGCACCCTGCAACACAGAATACATTTGAAAACATTGAGCAATGTTAGCATTCTAACATTAGAATGAAACTGAACATGCACAAAATAACTGTGTCAGCAGTTGCCACCAATGGCTTTCATAAAGTAGGAAAACAAACCCTTCAACCATTGCTTTAGCAAATCAGTGAACAATTGCCTTCCTCAACAGGTCTGTCTAAAATAAATTGGGAATTGTCATCGGGTTTGTCAGAAATGTATGAAATATGCTTGAACCAAAAATTGGAATAAAAAGTATGGATGTGTCAGCATCAACTACTTTTTCACTTGCTACACGTATAGCAACTTTGATCACTTGGAACCATAATATAAAAGTAGATTATAGATCCCATTTGTTGCCATTCCTATAAACAAAGGCAATTAAGACACTGGATTGTGTGTTGATGCCATGATAGTTCAAAGACTGCATCAGCACTGAAGAATTAATGCAGTTTGACACCGCTTCAACTGTCATGGCGCAGTTCTATGGAATCCTGGGATTTGTATTTTCTTGTGGCATCAGAGGTCTTTGACAAAGAAAGTTAAATGTTTCACAAAACTATAAATCTCAGAATTCCATAGCATTGAGCCATGGAAGTAAAAGTGGTGTTAAACTGGATTATTTCTGCTGTGCAGATGCAGTCTATCCTACACTTTACCTGCAAAGGATGGTTCAGCCTATCTCCATGTGGGGATCTCATTTTTAAAATAATCTCTGTGCCATGCACAATATGGGGTCCTATCCCCTTTAAAAAAAACCTAAATAGACAAGTTCCACAGCCTTTGAATGCAGAAGGAAAAATACCCCCAAAAAAGCTGTCTGGTTTTGTCTATGTGAGTTCATTTAAGGACAAAATGATTTGTTTAAATATTCTTTGATATTTTAAAGCATTTAAACAAAATGAATTTCAAGTATCTATAATCAATCCGTGTTTGGTTAGTTAGCACATATTCCTTTCTAAACTTGCCTGTTTAATGCAAAAAGGAAATCCAGCTTGGCAGAAATTCCTGTCATTTCATCTTGGTTAAACAAACAGTGTCAAGGAAAGAGCTCTCCTCAAAATTTTTAATGAAAACTAGGTTCAGAGATTTGGCAGCCAGGCTAGTATTCCTGGATTTGTGCCTCTGGTCCTAAACATATGACGTGGAAGTAGATTCCACTGCAGTCATTAACACTTCCTTCCAAGTAATCTGTTTAAGATCAGGTTGCCTGTAAGGTGAGCTCAGAGGAAAACTATACCCTCCGACATTTCACCAGTGAAAACTGGGACCCGTGTGGCCAAGCAACATCAGAGTGTGGCAAGATGACAAAAGTTATTAACAAGAAAGGACACCCAAGCTTGAAGATGATGCCTTAGTTTGCTTTTGCCTAGGAAGGGCAAGATTCTGGACCCTCTTCTCCTCTCCCACTTCTACTGAAAGTCTTATCGCACAAGCCAAGTAAATCCAAATTGCATCAGGCTAATACTATACCATCTTCAGTTGGTGCTTATCACTTGACATCATCCTTATTCTGTTATTATCCCATGTGAGACCACTTTAGATGTGTGGTTTTTTTATGAACACACACACAAAATCTAGTAATAATTAATAATAATAATAATTTTTATTTATATTTCCCGTCTCTCCCTATGGATTGAAGCGGAATTACATCAATAAAAATATACAGCAAATACATGATACAATCTATAAAATATCAACATTGTTAATAATTCAATAAAATAGTTCAATAAAATAGTTCAATAAAAATAAATATGAAAATAAGAATAAAAATAAAAATAAAAATAGCCAGTCATTGTCAAACACCCAAAAAGCCATGCGATCGAAATAGATGTAATGCTTTTTAACTTAAGGTCTACTATAGGGGATCAAGTGGATAAGCCCACTGGAAGAGATCCGTCTTAAGTGCCTTCTTAAAGGCATCTAAAGTAGTAATAAGACGGATCTCTTCCAGTAGGCTGTTCCACAACTTGGGAGCTGCAGCTGTGAACAATCTGTAGGAAGTTGTACTCAGCCTGGTTTTATAATATTCTAATAAGCTCTTCCCAGATGTTCTGAGATTGTGGGGCAGATTATGTGGGGAGAGGGGTTCTTCAAGTAACTTGGGCCCAAGCCATGTAGGGCTTTAAAGGTAATAACCAACACTTCGTACTGCACCTGGAAGAGATTTTAATACAGGTGTTATATGGTCCAATCTAGATGTTCCGGTGACCAATCTGGCTGCCGCATTTTGAACCAACTGAAGCTTCCAAATTTGGTACAGAGGTAGCCCCATTTAGAGCGCATTACAGAAATTTAAATGAGAGATTACCAGTGCAAGTACTACTGCTTCAAGGTTCTTTTGGTCCAGGTAGGGACGTAGTCGGCGAATCAACCAAAGTTGATGCCAAGCACTCCTGGCCATTGCATCCACTTGAGATGACAACTGTAGAGATGAGTCCAGGAGTCCAGCTGTGAACTTTGTCCTTTAGGGGAATTGTGACCCTGTCCAGAACTGGTTGACAAAGCTCCCTCC
>JAIPUX010001232.1:35639130-35649844 GCA_020142125.1 Phrynosoma platyrhinos
GGGCAGGGCAGGGCAGTTCACCCCCACATACATGCACCAGGTAACACCAACCTCAGTGAAACCAATGAGCTGGAACATTTTTTAGTCCCTTCAATCTGGGGTTTTCCAGGTTTTCCAGGACAAATGGCAACCCTCTTTGTGTGACACATTTATATTATTGTTACCGTAGTAGGTGTTAGTATTGAATACTAAAGTCAGACTTCTCCAAGCCATCATATTTCCAGTTTCTATGTATGGTTATGAAAGCTGGACAGTGAAAAAAGCTGAAAAGAAAAAAATAAACTCATTTGAAATGTGGTGCTGGAGAAGACATCTATGGATACTATGGACTGCTAAAAAGACAAACAAATGGGTTCTGGAACAAATAAGGCCTGAACTCTCCTTAGAAGCCAACTTGACTGAAATGAGACTGTCATACTTTGGACCTATCATGAGAAGACAGAAAATACACTAATGCTTAGTAAGGCAGAAGGCTTTCAATCCAGAAGGCTAAGACTCAATCCAGGAGTGCTATGGCTATGGGTCTGCAAGACCTGAACAGGGCAGTTGACGATTGGGTGACTTGGAGGTCTTTCATTCATAGGGTTGCCATGGGTTGAAGTTGACTCAATGGCAGTTAGCAAACAAAAATAAATTAGGTCAGAGGAAGAAACTAGCAAAACCACCTCTGAGTATTCCTTGCCTAAGAAAACCCTATGAAATTCATGGGGTCACCATAAGTCAACAAGCAGCTTGAAGTCATACGTATACACACACACACACACACACACATACACACGGTGAGTAACCACGTCCATTTATTGATTTTATTTATTTAAAATATTTATATACCACATAACCAGCAGTTCCCTTGGGACTGTTTCCAAGTCTAAAAACAAAGTCAATCAAATCATAAATCTTACAATGACTCACAACAAAGTTTACAGTCAAAACAAATTCTTACAATATGAATAAAGCTGAAAAATATCAAAAACTAAATGCTTGCATTGGGGGGGAGCAGTTCTTTGCCTTGTCTCTAAATGCTATTATCGGTGAAGAAGGCAGATGAATCTCTCTTAGGAGAGAATTCTACAGAGCCATTCCTGAGAATGCCATTTCTGTGGTAGCCACCTGTAATAATTAGCTAATTACTTACCTATCAATTTTCCTAGTGTACTTCCTACTTTGTCAGTTGCACGCGTATGCTTCTCTGCTCCCCAAAAAGACAATGTGTTGAAAGGCCCTAAGACCTTTGATACAAGAAGAAGAACTCTTGATCATTTGCCTTCTTCTGTTTTTACTCTTTACAATAGCTCCATGGACAGAACTCCATGTTAACAGATGCATGGGAAACACCTTACAGGATTTATATTCCTTACGGCTAGTGGCCGTGAAGTCAAGTTGATCATTACAGATTTGAAGGCAAAGAAGAGTCAAAAACAGTAGGCAGATTTGGACTGGGCAAAAGGAATGAAGCAGGTGAGCATCTGATAGATTTTTGTGAAGCCAACAACCTATCATTGCAAACATATTTTTCATACAGACAGAGAAAAAATTATACACATGGACATCACCAGATGGCCAACACAAAAACCAAATAGATTACATAATTGGAAGTAAAAGATGGTGAAGCTCCATACTGATGGCCAAGACTAGATCAGGTGCTGATTGTGGCACAGATCATGAACTACTAATTTCAAAAATAAAAGTAAAACTCAAGAAAAGAACAAAATCAGACATCATAACAAAATACAATTTAAACAACATTTCCACAGAATTCATTGACAATATAAGGAACAGATTTCCAATACTAAGTATAATAGATTGTGAATTGGAAGAGCTTTGGTTTGAAGCCAGGGACATAATAAAAGAAGAATGCAGACAGACACTTTCAATAAACAAAAAGAAAGAAAGAAAACATGAATGACAGATAAAATGCTACAAGCAATTAAAAAAAGAAGAGAAACAAAAAGGAGATAGAAATAAAATAGGAAACATGAACGCAATATTATGTACAACAGCTAGTGCACAAAGATAAGGAAAATTACTACAACGACAAATGTAGAGAAATAGAAGACAACAACAAAAAGGGAAGAATGAGAGACCTATTCCACAAGATTTGAGAAATCAAGGGAAAATTCAAACGAAGGATGGGGATGCCCTACGACAATAAAAATAACATAATTCAAAACCAGGAAGAAATAAAAAGACATTGGATGCATACACAGAAAAACTATACAAAAGAGATGGCAAAATGAAGGACACATGGAGTGAAGATCCATATGAAGAGGAACCCCAAATTCTAAAAATGGAGGTGGAAGCAGAAAGAAATGAAATGGCAAAAAAAATCCACACTGACAGAGGGCCGTTGCACGCCAGCCACTCCAAGCCCACCCTGACAGCATCCTGATGGAGGGAAGTAGAAAGAGAGGAAGGCCACATGACAGACAATTGGGGGGCCGAAGCATCAAAATAAATAAATAAATAAATAAATAAATAAATATTTAAAAAATTAAAAAAATTAAAATATTTTTTTTAAAAAAAAAACATGCATGTGCACTCTCTCAGCCCCAGAAAAGCCATGGCAAAACCCCTGTGGAGATTTTGCCAAGAAAACCCCAAGAACAAGTCATAACAACAATAATCAATATCATGGCAGGCGGCGGGGGCGGCGGGGGCGGCAGGACCAGCCTGGGGCCAGTCCAAAGGGCTCAGGGGGCCACATCTGGCCCCTGGGCCTTAGGTTGCCTACCCCTGTGCTAGATGGATGGACTTTATTACAGGGATCATGAATATGAGTTTTCAGGAGCTGTGCAGAGCAGTAGAGGACAGGGTAGCCTAGAGATGTCTCATCCATAGGGTCATTATGGGTTGAGAATGACATGAAGGCAGTTAACAACAACAACAACAAATAGCTAGTGGCTCTTCAGTTATGGTGCAGAGGTCAGTTATGGCATAAGGACTTTATATGTTTTCAGGTTTTCTGGAAGCTGCAATGAAAACACCTCAAAATCCTATCTGGCAAAAGTGTATTTGACTTTTACTGCCCATACTGAAAAGGCAAGCCAAACTTTTAATTTTTTTATTTTTTATTATTTTTTGGAGGGTGGGTGGGAAAAATAACCTAAAAAGACACCAGCCTCTTCAGCCCTGAAGCTGTTGTTGCTGTGGGCTTAATCAAAGACATCTATCCATCATAATAGTCATTTGCCAAGCTGACATGGGTTTTAAAGGAAAAACCAATTGAAGATTTTTTTAAAAAACAACCCAAAGATTGGAAGCCATTTATGGACTTTTTGACTAATTTTAGCTCATAGGTAATTTTAGCTCATAGGTTTAACTAGTTGGAACTACAATAGTAGAATAATATATTTTATCTTTCTTTTTTCATTACAGTCTGGATTGGGGGTCAGAGCTTTTTTAGGTTTAGTTAGGTAGTGCTTGGCATTCTAGTGTTTATGTACTAGTTTTAGTTTGGTTTTAATTATAATAGTTATATTTTATAAAATATATTAGTTATATTTTTCTTCATTTGTCTCTTTTTGTCTTCTGTTTCTTTTTATATTTTTCTTTCTGAATGCTTATGGTTTTGGTTGTGAATTAGATTGTTTGTGCTAAAATTAATACAGTCGCCCTTCATTTTTGTGGGGGATCCATTCCAGACCCACCCACCCATGAAAACAAAAACTCACGCATATTCAAGCTCCATTGGCTTGAATGGGCACATACTCCTGTGCATGGCCCTGTGCGTGCGCCATGGGCACACATGCTATTTTAGCTAATGGGGATTGCCCCTCCATGAGTAATCAAGACCACAGATTTCAACTCCACTAAAATGGAGGGGTGACTATAATTCAAAGAGCCCCATCAACATGTGCACCTGATGAGCTCACATTCCAGCTTGGCTGCATGCTGCAAACTCAACAGGCAAAGGTGTGATTATCAGGCAATCACAGTGTGCTAATTATTTAGAGGTGTGGTGAGAATTATGTTGCCCTCCAGATATTATTGGACTGAAACTCTCAGCATTCAACACTACTGGTTACAATTGTCTAGGAGTGCTGGGAGCTGTAGTCCAATAACATTTTGAGAACTTCATGATTCCCAATTATGATTTATAGGGATCTTTAAAAAGACTAAAGTGTTGCATTCCTCCTTCTAATGCAACTCATACATTGTGATATGGAAGTTAAGAAGCAGCATTGCCATAAATGTTGACTCTAAAGACTTCCTAATTCAAAATGTACTAAGTAGCATTTCCCTTAGAAAGACGTGGTCTTTGTTTTGGAGTCCACCATGCGGAATGAACTCTTTGCAAAAATCACTAACTTTTGAAATATCACTATTGAAGCACAGTGATTGAGTGCACACATATATAGTGGTGGGAATATTGTGATGTTGTAGTCATTCATGGGTTCTTCCCATAAATGAAAGGAGACATTTCGATAACAGGAGTACTGCTGAGTGAGTACATGAGACACACAGCATCATGCAATAATGAAAGTAGCAAAAGCAGAATTATGTCACTTTGTTCTTGCAAGAAACAGTGATGTGATAATGTCCTAGGAACAGGGGTTTAGGGCCCCTACTGTGAAGTGTTTCCTCCAACAATTGAAGATTTACATGTTTAAGTGTTTTTCTATTAGATTTTTTTCCGTTCCATTTGAAATATTTTATTGCTTGCCTATTATGGGTTTAATGGTTCTTATTCAGAAGCCTTTTATATTCTCCCCCTCCTTCTTGGTAGACATAAGATAATATTTCCTAAACCAATTGCTGTGGCACAGCAGGAACTGAAATGTGCCTTGACACACTCAATGGACAAACAGCAGTCATCATGACTAAAGCATGTAGCCCATTTTCAGAAATAAGCTACCTTAGGAAATTGGGCAGTTGTGTGTGCAGTTTGAGAAATTTGACTCGTAGTGATGTCCAGGCTGGCTCACCATATATAGAAAACAGAACATGTCCCAAGAGGTACATTAGTGAGAGCAAATGCGATGAACAGACCTCCTAGGACATATTACAAAACCAGTTACGAGGGGAAGCTTCTCTTATGTACATCACACTCAGAAATGAATGGAGGTTTATTTCTTATAAAGAATCCAATACTGGCCATGTAGGAAACTGGGGCAGGATCAGTACCCTCTAAGACAGGGGCAGGGAAACTTTGGCCCTCAGAGGTCATGGGCTTCATCTGCAAGGCATAAATAATGAAGTTTGACATTGCTTTAACGACCATGGTTCTACGCTATGGATTTCTGGCATTTGTAGTTTTGCAAGATATTTGGCCTTCTCTGTCTGTGGCTCTGGTGCCAGAATAAACTAAAGATTCCAGAATCCCATAGCATGGAGCCATGAGAGTTAAAGCGGGGTCAAACTGCATTATTTCTGCAGTGTAGATGAGGCCTTGGACTTCTGCTCACAGAGGCCTCAGCCAGTATAAAGGCTCATGAATCCTGTGGATTTCACATTGCTCACTCTGATTTCAACTCTAGCCTTGACAGTCTAATACAGCCAGAAGAAATGGCTTGTTAGGGCAGCCAAAGTGAAGTTGCTTCTTCCTAGTGATATAATCCATGTGGCATGGTGAAAACTAGGGGGTGTCAGGCCACAAATTTTCAAAGATATTTTGCCATGTACAGAAACAAACTGGAGTGAGATATGAATCTTATCTGAACATAGATGATAGAATTGTATTCTCCACTATATCCTGAAGGCAGCAAGCTAGTTTAGAAAGCCAAGGATAGACTGCATGGCATTCACAGCTCTATCCTCTAGTGGAGAAGAACCGCTGCAGTGTTTAGGAGGAAGAGCCAAGAGGTTTCCAGTGAGCCAGCCCAGGGCTGTTCAGCGCAGCTTTTTTCGAAGCCGGGAGTTTTCTGGCTTGAGAAAATGGCTGCCGGAACAGCCCTGGGAGTGGGGATGGACCCAGGATAGACCCGGGCTGCAATTTTGGTGGCTAAATCCTTGTGATAGGCTCCAGATGCAGCTGGTTTTAAAATGCAAACCAGATCAAGTAAGGCGATTTAATTAACTGTGCGATAAGCTCCTCTGTCTAACAGTGAGGCTGGTCCTGATAGTGTCTAATGCTCTAAGTTTCCTCAGTGTTACACTGTATCTGAAGGAAATGATCCTTTTGCCCTAACAGTGTTGGGGGAGGTTGATTCCTTTTTAAATTATTATGATTTTCACTTATAACAATCAAATTCAGCATAGCCCCACCATTAGGCAGAGTGAGCATGCAAATCTAGACTGTAGAAATGATGCTTGCCATCACTCCATCCTACAGAATCATGGAATTTGTAGTTTTGTGAGGCATCAGCACTCTTTGGCAAAGAAGGCTAAAGGCTTTGTAAAATTACAAATCCAAGGATTCCATAGGATGGAGCTACAGCACTTAAAATGGTGTCAAACTGCATTATTTTTATAGTGTCGATGCACTATGAGACAGCTATTTTAGGTGGCAAATGCTGGGGAGGGACACACAGACCAGTGGCAAAATACCAGAAAACAGAATTGTGTGCACCATATACAGACTTCCTACAACACATAAACCATGTTGTTGCCTTCAAATGTGGTGAATGATGCTGTACTCTCGCCTTTACCAAAGAAAAAACTAACTGCCTGTCCAGACACCTTATCTCTGGGAAACTGATGGGTAGAGACACCATCTTGTCCTTTGCCTTAGGCAGCAAAATATTTTGGGCTAATTCTGACAACAGGGTCATATCATCACATGCCCTACATGCAGGAGAAAATTTGAGTTGCAAAATGGCATGGGCAAAATTTTCCACTTTCCAAGACACAGGCAAATCCTTCAGCAATAAACTCTGTGGCAAGATAACAAGCACTAGGTACATGCAAATAGTTTAAAAGGAAAGACAGCTTGTCATTGCAATTCTTCAGAGCAGAAATTTTGTCAAGGAGTCGAAATTTATGTAACACCCAGAGCAGCTGTAGTCTGACCTTCAGCTGTTACCTTGTGCAAATGACAATTAAGGGAGAACCAGCTGTTCTTAACCCCCAAACTGTGGTGCTAAAACAAAACCAGGATTCCAGCCAGCAAATTCAGAAGAATAATTTAAAACATGACTGGCTTGGATTAATAGCTGTTGAAGTGTGCAGATGAAGTGAAACAATGACAGCATCCATTTATATTCACTGGACATTTAAAATGCAGAAACAAACAGTAGTACTTTACTGCCTAGAATGGGTTTTGGTGAAAGCTCCATCTGCAAGATAGGCTGCCTTTTACTTATGTGTCTCAAGGCCTCGGCAGGCGGCTCAATTGAGCCGTCTCCGAGGCCAGGAAGAGGAGGGGCCACCGCACGCGTGGCGGCCCTTCCTCTTCCTGAGGTCGCCCAGAACGCTTCCGGGCCACCGGACGTCCGGCGCGTTCAGGGCGACCTCCTCCCGCAGCGTCCGGGCGCGCTGCGGGGGATAAGTCAGAGAAAGGGCGCCCGCCGCTTTTAGGGCGCCCTTTTTCTGACTTATGAAAGGAGTGCCTTTTTGGCGCTCCTTTCAGGGTCGCCGGGGAGGCGCCGCGGTGAGGCTGACATAGCCCCGCGGCGCTCCGGACCAGGGCGCTCCAAACGCCCTGGTCTGCATCCCCCCTCAATGTTCTCATCTAGTTATTTATATATATAAGATACATATATACATCAGATTCAGCTTCTCTGAATTCTATGCTTATACTGTTTTATGGTATACTGTACCATAAAAGGTATACTACAATAATCTCGGGACCAGCCCTGGCATTATCGCTTTGATCATGTTTCCCCTTTGTTGTCTTCTCTTCACTGGCTTCCCCTCCCTTTCTGCATTCAATATAAGCTTTTGTTGTTAACTTTCAAAGCCCAGCATGGGCTAGCCCCTCTTTACTTATCTGACCTTCTCTCTCCCTACACTCCCTCCCGTACCCTTCGTTCTAATACTCAAGATCTGCTGTCCCAACCAAGGATCTCCACTGCTCCATCTCGGATTCGCCCCTTTTCGCTTACCGCCCCTCACTTCTGGAACCTTCTTCCCCCTCAAACATGGGCCATTACTTCTTTATCCACTTTCAAATCCGAGTTAAAGACTATTTTGTTCAGGGAGGCATTCCCTGGTATTGTCTGATATACATTTACTTGTTTTCTCGCTTAGGTTTACAGTGGATGTTGTTAGTAATTGTTGTAATTGTCTTTGTTTAAACTGACTTTTATTATTTTGCTCATTGTTTTAACTTAGAATCTGAATCTGTTAACAAGCACTGGCATGCCCTCCAACTGCCTCTGCTTTTCTCACTTTTCCACCTGTGTTTAGAATGTCTCAGTTTCTGGATTTTGATCCAACAACTTTCTTATTAGGTATGGTAAAAAATAAAATAGAAGAGAAATATGGGGAAATAATTTTTTACATGTTATATGCAGCTAGAGCCGTTTATGCTAAGAAGTGGAAAGATCAAGTAGATCCATCACTTAAGGACTGGCAGATTAAATTATATGATGTGATGGAAATGGATAAACTGACATATGCTATAAGGGATCAAACAAAAGAAAAATATGAAAAAGAATGGATACCAGTCACTCAATACTTGTCTAATATGTGGTTATAATGAATTGATGTAAAGTTAAGAGTTACAACGGTCCATGTTGATATAATAGATGTTCAGGTTGGTACAAATAACTTTAAGCAGATGGCAATGAATTGATCTGAAATAACAGGTATTATTTTTGAGTGTCAATCATAAAGAATAAGATGAGAACATGACTATTGACAAAAATGTATAGATATAGATTTCATAATATGGTAAGAAAATATGATAGTGTAAGCAATACGGTTGTAAGTGGAAATACTTGAAAGACAATAATGATTTAACAGATGACCAAGACCAAGGAAGGGAAGCATTTTTATGTATATATTTTTAATTTTTTTATTTTATTTTTTTTTTGTCTGTTTGGTGTATTTATGTTGTTGTATTTATATGTTTATATAAATAAAATGGGAAAAAAAGAATGTCTCAGTTTCATTCTCCTCCACCACCTTCCCTCTTTGTCCTCAGTTTAAGTGACTGGTCCTCTGATGCCATGGCTCTCCTGGCCAGGGATTCAGTTACTGTCAGTGCCTCTTAGTGTTCGAGGTACACATTGCAGTTTATGACTCTCTGTGTGCCTGGCACTCTTTATAGCTGACACTCTTCCCCCCCCCCCAACAGATGGAGTACTTCAGAGAACTAGAGGCAGACATTGAAGCAGCCCAGATGCCTGCAGACCTGTGGAAACTTGGAGGGGTGAGGTAGCCCATGCCATAAGTTTGTCATTAGTCCCCAGAAACAGCAATAGCTACAAGAAGTCTAGCAAGGAGTTTGAAAGGGTTTGATGCCACATGCCATGCAAACAGGTGTGTGTTGTCAGGATGATGTCAGAGTGGGGTTGGGTTAGCCGGCATGCATCTGCCCCGCCCCAACTGCATCCCTAGGCCAGCCCTTTAGGCCGGTCTGCAACACCCCTCAGTCTCCTTGAATGATTTCCAAAAGGAGGTGAGCACCATTTTTGCAGGTCTGGTGGGGGTAAGGGACTAAGCAATTGCTTCTCCCTGGTCCATGGCAGGTAGTGGGAGAAGAGATAAGATCAGTTTACACCTTGGCACCCACTTGTGGTGGAGGGCTGGGGTCTGGAACTGTCTCCACTAGACACGAGACTAATAATAATAATAATAATAAATAATAATAATAACCAGGGAGGGCTTGGGAAAGAGTCTGCCTTTGGGGCTGGCCTAGGGGATTACTCATATAGTTGCAAGGCTTGAGAGGGAGTCCTCCAGGTTGGCCTTCCAAAATTACCATTTAAGATAGCAACCAGTCTCTTTGGATTGCCCTTGGGGTCTGGTGTTTTGTCCAAGGGTGGCTGGGGAGGTTTAATATGTTGCCATCTGAGCCTCGGTTAAACCCACACCAGGTTGCTCCCCCCTTTGCTTGTCAACCCCAGATCTCAAGCATTTAAATAGGTTTTAAGTCAATAAAAATGTCTCTTGTTAAACCCCAAATACTATGTCTGGTCTCATTATTTCATGGTTAGTCAACAAATGCTTAACCCTGTTCTGTATAATGACATGTTAACAAACACTGGAATGCCTCCAACTGCTTCTGCTCTCTCACTTTTTCACCTGTGTTTAAAATGTCTCATTTTTACTCTCCTTCTCCCACTTTCCTTCTTTGTCTTCACCTTACTTCAGTTGCTGCAAACTGAATTGAAATTGTAAAAATAGTTCATAGTCAGTTAACTCAGTGAAAGAGAGGAGTGGAGGGGGCAAAACCCTTCCCAGTAGGCTCAGGCAAAAGCAAACTGCTGTATAATCTCCTAGCTTATGTGTTCCCTCTCATTAGTAACTTTTACCATCTTGCCCACACTCTGATGTTACTTGGCCATACATGCCCCAGTTTTCATCTATGAAAATCGCTGGTCTTCAGGCGGAAATTGACTCTCATGACTATCCCTGGTCTTCAGGCGGAAATTGGCTCTCAGTTCCATCTTGGAACTGAGGAGAATGAAGCCAATTGGATTCCAGAAAGCCTTGGAGGGTTTAATGGTTAGGAATGCCGGTGACCCTGTCGACGCTCTGGTTAATACTTGGAACATCGATCTTACCAGGGCTATCGACACGATCGCTCCCAAGTGCCCTTGCCATCCCACTTCAAATCGTCGGCCATGGTACACACCTGAGCTTAGAAGGATGAAGCGGGTTGGACAAC
>JAIPUX010001232.1:35668886-35690624 GCA_020142125.1 Phrynosoma platyrhinos
AACAGTATTAAATGGCAAGATAATTAAAACAGGAATATAAACATTCTAGTTCCCAGAAGTCCATAGCATTGAGCCATGCCTATTAGAGTGGTGTCGAAATGGATCTATTTCTGCCATGCGGTCACAGCCTAAGGAACATGATTTCATATTTATATGGGTGTTTTTAGCTTCTGTTTAGGAACGTCCCCCATTGTTCTGGAATGGCCAACATTTTGCGGTGCCTTGTCCTCCTTTGCGGTCAGGAAGGCAGTAGAAAGCGAGGAGGACCACATGCCAGATGGTTAGACTCCATGAGGGAGGACACAGGGGTTTGGAGATATCTCATCCACAGGGTCACCATGAGTCAAAGTCAACTCAAGGGCATTTGAAGCCAGCACAGTTAGTTACTGCTGCAGAATAAATGGACTGCATTTCACCCGTAGTCTATGGGAGTAGGAAGAGGGGCAGCAGGATAGGAGGTTTGGAAGTTAGAAGACCCCAGCAATCCTCCCAGCAGATCACACTGGAGAAGGATGCCTCTTCTTACACAAAAAGTGGTTGCACAACCAACCGCTGCCAATTTGGCAAGGATACAGAGTTGGGTGCTTTCCTGACCTCCGCAGAGACTTCCTCTTTATTTATTTCTCCTTTTATTTATTTTCTCCCTTTTTAGAATGCTGGCCCTGCCAAATGTAATCTTGCATACCTCTGCCACTCTTATTTGCACCACATTTATTTATTTATTGTCTCCTTTAGGAAAAGAAAAATACAACTAAGGGCCTTGGCAGACTGCCAGAAATAGTGCAAATTGAGTCCACTTTTAGGGTTAGGGTTAGTGCTAGGGAATCATGGGAATTGTTTTTTTTTTTTCCTGAGACATTGAGCCTTCTCTGTCAGAGAGCTCTGGTGCCCCAATAAAATACACTTCCCATGACTCCCTAACCCTAACCCTAACCCTTAAAGTGGACTCAATTTGCACTATTTCTGGCAGTCTGCAAAGGCCCTAAAAGAATTTCCCTGGAGAGGACAAAAGACCTGCATTTCACACCCCAGGCCTTTTCACAAGTTTCTAAAAATCCAGGATTCTGTTTCCAGTATGGTTCTTGGCAAAAATATTTCAGGAGAATTTTGGGGTGGCTCTGTTTGTTTCCCATATTCTTTCATACCCCTATTAGTGGGTTGTATGTAGTTAGATATACAGTACTGTGGTCTCCTGTATGGAAATTTATTTATTTATTTTTAATTGAGAGTATTTATACCCAGCTCTTCAGCCACAAAGGCTCAGAATGAATTTGATTCTTCTTTCCTTCCAACCTTTGCATTCCAATCTCCAGTGTTGACATCCTGTGTTGGTGTGTTGTATAATAATAGATCACGAACCAGAAGAGCTTTGGTCTGAAGCCAGGGACATTTATCTTATTAGTGTGGGTTTGTCTGCCATTGTTGTTGTTGTTATTATTATTGTTATTCCTTACCCTTTTTTTTAATCCACAGATTTCTTTATCCACAGATTCAAGCATCCATGGCTTGAAAATATTCAAAACACATATAAATTCCAAAAAGCAAACCTTGATTTTGCCATTTTATATAAGGAACACTGTTTTACTACACCATTGTATTCAATTGGACATGAACACCCACGTATTTTGGTATCCACGGGGGTCCTGGAACCAAACCCCAGCAGATACCAAGGGCCCATTGTAGAACAGGTCAGACTTTTTAAAATACATTTTAAAATGGATAGGAGTTGTACAATGTTATTTTTGCAAACCCACTGACGCAAGAAAGGAAACATAATATAACAGTCTCAGACCCTTCTGTCTCAGGTTTTAGACTTCAAAAGTTTCACAAATGTGTTAATTGAGTTCCACAAACAATTCCTCAGATGTGGAGTTTTGCAAACAAGATTCCTAGGAGGCCAATCCTAAATATGTTTACTCAGAAGTAAATCCCAAGAGGTCCAGTGGGTTTTAGTAATCCTAATAAACAGGCTTAAGACTGCTGCTTTAATAGGCATGAAAAGTTTAGTTGTGCTATGCAAGAAGTGGTGGCATATTCTCACTTCCCATACATGAAAGCCTTTTTTTTAAAAAAAGAGATCTGTTCAAGTCTCTCTTCTCTGTAACAGAATAGTTTTATGTTTGTATCCACCTCTGATCCAGGTATATCAAGATGATTATAGGTTTGGCTACAGAAACAGGGAATGGTGCTTGAGTTGTTTCAGACTTGGTAAGAGCATATGGGAACTGTAACCAAAAATAGATGGAGGGCCAGAGGTTTTCTATCCCATTGTAGCTAGCACACATGTCACTCAGGTTGATTGGCAGAAGCAGAGAAGCAAAGAGTAGAAATAATGCGATTTGACACTACTTTAACTGCTGTAGTGCCATCCTATTGAATTCTGGGATTTGTAGTTTTATAAGGTCTTTAGAAACATAAAATAGGGACATGGAATGTGAAAATAATGAGTCAAATCGCATAGAGATCTATAGATATTCTAGTTATAGATGTTAAAACTGATGGCTATTGATTAGTCACAACTGGATATTCCAATTCTTTATTCCATTCTTGCTGTAAACCTCATATATCATATAAATTTCTATTATCTATAATAGAATTATCTATAAATAAATATAGTTTTATAAGGTCTTTAGAAGCATAAAATAGGGACATGGAATGTGAAAATAATGAGTCAAGGGAAGCTAGACATTGTGAAAGAGGGAGGAGTGAAAACAGGAGGAAGAAATAACAATCTGAGATATGCTGATGACACCATAATACCTGGAACACCAACTAAGGAAGATCAAAAAAGAAAGTGCAAAGGCAGGCTTACTGTTGAACATAAAGAAAGCAAAAATAATGACCACAGAGAACTTACACACATCCATACTAGACAATGAGGAAGCAGGAATAGTAAAACAGTTCTCATATTTGAGATCAAACATTGATTGGAACAGGGACTGCAGCCAGGAAATCAAGAGAAGATTAAGAATGGGGAGGGCAGCTATGAAAGAACTAGAAAAAATCCTAAAATGCAAAGACATACAATTCAGCACAAAAGTCAGAATCATACAAGCCATTGTATTTCCTATTATCATGTATGAATGTGAGAGCTGGACAGTCAAGAAAGAAGATAGGAGGAAAATCAATGCATTTGAGATTATGTGGTGTTGGAGAAGAGGGCTGAAGATTCCATGGACAATCGAAAGGACAAGCAAATGGGTCCTAGAACAGATCAAGCCAGAGATATTCCTAGAAGCCAAGATGACAAAACTTAGACTGTCATACTTTGGGCACGTCATGAGAAGGCATGAATCGTTGGAAAAGACAATAATGTTAGGAAAGGTGGAGGGAAGTAGAAAGAGGAAGGCCACATGTTAGATGGATGGACTTTATTAAAAAGACCACGAATATGAGTTTGCAGGAGCTGGGCAGAGCAGTAGAGGACAGAGGAGCCTGGAGATGTCTCTTCCATAGGGTTGCCATGGATCGAGACTGATGCGAAAGCAGTTAACAACAACAAAAAAGATCTTTAGCCTTCTCTGCCAAGGAATGCTGGTGTCTCACAAAGCTACAAATTCCAGAATTCTATAGGCTGGAGCCATGGCAGTTAAAGTGGAATCAAACTGCCATTATTTCTACAGTGTAGAATGATGCACCCAAGGTTTCATCTGGTTACCTGTATGTGTACAACTTTAAATTTGACCCATATATGGCACAAATAAGAGGCCCCCTGGATGAGCTATGGCCATGTACGTGTTCATTCTGTTCTAAAAACAGAAGGGCGGGCTTCTTGAAAGAGGCTAATTTTCAGGGGCTGTTTTAATGGTTAGTATAGAATCATAGAGTTAGAAGAGACCACAAAGACCATGCATTCCAACCTCCTGTCACACAGGAATACACAATCAAAGCACTACTGACATAAGGCCATCCAGCCTCTGTTTAAAAACCTCTGAAGAAGGAGAGTCCAGCACACTCCAAGGCAATATGTTCCACTGTTAAAGAGCTTGTCTATCTGCATTTACTGTGTGTATCATACACATGCAAGTGCAGAGCCTGAAAAGGAGACTTTTTGGACTATATCTGCTGCTGTCGGGGGATTTTGAGACTTCTTGTTCAAGAAATCACTTTTCTGGGCACCACTGCCAAAGCATATTCATGTCTGAGGCCATGCTGACTAGAGGATTCTTGGAACTGGCAGCATCCAAAAATGTTATCCCCCCCCCCCCCCCCCCCCCCCCCCCCCCCCCCCCCCCGCATGCACTGCCTTGCTCTTGTGCTTTCCAACAGCAACCTGATACTCAGAAATGGAAGCAAGGCTTTTTCTTATTTTAATATATGAGTTGGGTGAGCAAAATTTCACCTGCTAAACTTCTGGATCTTAGGCTGCAATCGTCTCCCTACTTATCTGAGAGTAAGTCCTGTGGAATGTAGGGGCACTTACCTCTGAGCCGGATGGAGAAACACAGTACTTGATTCCTGGGCTGTGCAGCACCCACTTTTCTGGGAGGAAGTCTCTCTGAGTGAATGGGTTTACTTGTATATAATATTGTACTGTCATTTTACTTTCAGGAAGGTGCAATCTGTGTAAGAAATTTTGTACAGAAGTAAAAATAAAAAGTGTCAACAAAATGTTCCATTCAGTTAAGTAGGAGGTGCAAGACTGGAGTGATAGTTTCTTGACTGGCAATCAAAGAGAAAATAACAACCATAATGATATTAAACTGAGCCGTATCCATGCAGCTAATACCTTAGTTTAGGGAAAGGAGGGAAGAGGGTCTCTCTTAATTAACACTTTGTGGGATTTGTTAATAATGTTAGGGATGCTTTTATGTGCTTTCTTCCCATGCTGCTTTATTTAGCATAATTTATTTATCTGGATATTTTTAGATTGCTTTTCAATTTGAAACAAGTTGTCAAAGCAGATTAGGAGGGAAATTTAATCAACAAAGATGACATCAAAAAAATCAGAACAAGAGCAGGACAAAACAACTAAGACTGCAGTCTTACATACTTACTTAGAAGTAGATCCCATTAAACACAGTACGTGCAACAAGCAAGTCACACTTTTTCAGCATTAGAGAATGGCAATGGCAAACCTCCTCTGAAGAAAATTTTTCAAGAATACCCCATGATAGGTTCACCTTAGGGTCACCATAAGTCAGAAATTACTTGAAGGCACATAACAACAACAAACCATGCCTTTAAAGGAATGTCTTCAATAGGCCAGCATGTGATTCTGTCTGACCCATTGTTTAATTTGGATTCAAGGCACTGTCATGCATTTGCGTCTATGCAAATAATAGCCAAAATATGTGTAAAGGAATGAGAAACTGCGGCTGTTTGAATAAAACTGTATGGTACAAGTGTATGACGCATCCCTTCAGCCATACCTTGCCTCCCTCCCCTACAATAAAGCTTTGACCCATCCCTTATTTTATATATAGACCTGCAAAAGAGAAGCCTCTATGAATTTCCACAGCATCTGGCCCAGTCCAGTGCAGCATGGAGAAGCAAGACACTCTCAAGTGTGGCATCACCAGTAAATAATACCCAGCAGCCAAGATCCAGCCTTGCATTTCTATATCCAGCTTCTGTGGAATTGGCATTTTCTTCCATTCCCTCTGGATGCAGGCACAACACATACCCATCCAAGAAACCTAAAGGGCTCGCTGTCCTCTGAACTTTCAGTTGGCCAGGGGCTGCAGAGAGGAGAGGCCGCCATTGTGGCGGAAGCAGAAGTACACCATCTAGCAGAAATACACCATCAGACTGTGATCACGTGTCTTGTTGCAGAATTGAGCATAGTTCCTGGCTTCTCCAAGGATTTTGTCAGTGCCAGACACTGAAGAACAGTTGTAGCATAAGCTCATGGTACTCAAACTTTTTACCCTTGGGTCCCCTCTTTACATCTACCTGCAGATTCACACCACTCCCAACAGAGCATATGAATAAAAATATTTTGTTTATTTAGTGTGCATATTTTCATTCACACATTCCTCTATATTCATATTTTAACACTTCATAAAGAAATGACATCATTCAAATTAGAATAGTTTTATTTAAGTAAATTCAGTATGTATCCCAGCACATGTGTAAATTTTACACAGAAAAAAAGTTTGGAAAGAGAAGGAGGAAGAGCGATCAGGGCTTCCAAGTCTTGTAGCCTTCTTGAGCAATTCTCACCACCACCACTTCCGCCCCCAGGATCATGCTGGACAGTTTGGAAATCACTGGCATAAGCTTTCTTGATGGTAAATAAGGCAGCAGACGGTTCAGAGCAGAAAACATTCCAGCCCTTTTGCTGATGGGATGCCGCACCCCGCATAGCCAATAGGAAAACTGGGCCCTCAAACAAGACTTAGCCCTCCAGCTGGAAATCAAATCCTCATCACTGGACATATAGGGCACCTGGGTTGGAGTACATGTCCTCCCAGGCCAAGGCAAATGTATGATAGACTCTCCAGGTTTATACAATGCAGAAACAAATAAATCCCAAGTGTGCAAGCCTCCCCATTATAGGAATGAGAACTATGTAAGCAGTTAACAAGAGAGAAAAAATCACTCATCCATTAGTTTTCAGCCTTCATAGCTTTTCCCAGTCTCAAACTGCAAAAGGAATGCAAAAAGTATCCAATAAGGTTACCCATACAAGTTAACCCTTTTATGCCACTGGATAGCTGTAAGGTTTGGCCATGGTGCTAACACAGACTCCAAAAACCATCTGCTTGGTGGCAGAGACCTGGCTCCACTGCTGGGAGTGGAGGTATATCCCACACAATACATTTTGGGCCACCTCAAGCTATGCACTCATACTTTCAAGAGAGTGTGCTCTCTTTGAGGGGCAATGCTTTCAGTGGCATTGCCATCACATGAACCAATGCTTCATATGTGCATCGTTCACTGCCCTCCAGGTATGCTGTTATCTCCTTTGCTGTGACAGAAGATTTCTTTTTCATATTCAGATAACGTAGCTTGGTGGCAGCTGCATTATTTACAATGGGAGTAGGGACATTTCAACACATAGTGTATTACCATAGTGCTTTTTTAAAATCTGTACTACATCAGTATGATCAAAGCGGTAGGCTGTGCAACAACATTTGGGCAAAGCATTGTCCATTTTCAGGGGGACTACTGATACAGATGAATGGCCTAAATACCCTAAAGGCACCAGATCCCATCTGATCTTAGAAGCTAAGCAAGGTCAGCTCTGAGTTAGACATAGCTGTGTTAGTTTTGAATATCAGCATGGAAAGAGATGTTGTAGCACCTTTGAGACTTTGAGTGAGTGAAAAATGTTGCAGCATAAACTGTTATAGGCTTTTTGGTCTACTTTCTCAGATACACAGATGTATCTGGGGAAGTAGACCAGCTACAATGTCTTTCACTCAGTTAATTTCAAAGTGCTACAGGGTCAGCTTTGGTTAGTACTTGGATGGGAAACTGCCAATAAATACTAGATGTTGTAGGCTATATTTCACAAGGAGGAACTGGCAAAACACCTCTTTATTGCTCACCCAGGGAAATCCTGTGAAAATCCTGTTATGGGGTCACCATAACAGGAGAGTTGAAGACACATACACACACTGGCACAGATGACTCTCAGACAATCCATACAATCATATCTGGGAAGACATGTATGAAGGAAGGTATTTCAAGGAGACCCAGAGTTACCATATTATGTATGCATAATGGGGTTAGGAGAGGAGGCAAAAATCTCAGTGGCCATGATAATGGATAGAGTTGAGCAATGTTAGAGAAAACTCTGTGAACACCTCCACTGTAACTATGTGAAGGCATACAATGGCCTATGCAAAAATCATAGTTTCACGTTTCATTACACTGCCCTTTGTCAACTCCTTTCAATAACAGTAAACTTGAATTACAAAAATGACAGGCTCACCATGTGAATGGACACAATAAGCAATGTGCATACCTGGCTTTGCAGTTGAAATATATCCAATACCTATAAAGGTCCACAACAATTATCCTTGTGTCCCTTACTTTAGCCATTTCCACACATAACCAAGCAGTTGACAAGTTTATCTGGGTGTTATTAAAATTTAATATTAATATTAGGTGAATGATGGATATTAAGTGGTTTTTCAGCAACAATAACTGAAACAACATTTTTTGGTGAACCACTTTAATATATATTTATTTAGTGCAGTCATCTGTGGTTCTATATTACACTTTGAGCATTCACAAGGTCAGTGTGTGTGTGTGTGTACATTTCACTCACAATAGTCTTCTAATTTTACTGGAACCTTACAGTCACTACTAGGAAAATTCTCTCTCTCTCTTGGATATTCATTTATAAGCTAGAAGTATAACAACTATAACTCATTTACTCCAACAAAGAGTTGGATATGAGGTGGTGGGATCTATGTCAATAAATGTTTGGACCTAATCACTACATGTCTATATCAAGTCTGACATTCTTAATTCAAAGTGCACAATTTGGTCAAAGATCCTGGTTTAACCTCTCTGTGTTGTGATGCAGATCTTAGGCAGATACATATGGAAGGCAGCTCAGGTATCCTAGTCCCATGCCACCTAAGGCTTTCAAAGGTTAAGATCAGCTCTTTGAAGGGCTTCCAGGAACAAGGAGTGGAACCATTTCAGTGCTGGGAAGATATGTTTCTGGCAGCCAGTGCCAAATACATTTTGTATCAATGGGAGTTTCTGACCAGGCTTCAAAGGGATCCCCAGGTACAAAACACAGAAGTACTCTAATCCGTTTAATTCATCTGCTTAATTAAGACAGGCTTTCCCTGAGTCTCTTTGTATGACCCTTTTCCCACGGTGATGAGGGAAATTGATGCAGATAGACCCACACTACCGTCACTACTGCTAACTGACTTTGCTGGATATATAAAATACCCTTGCTAAGTTGTTTCCCCTCAACTTTTGTTTCCCCTCAAATTGTGTTCCTCCCCAGGAAAAAACATGCAAGAAATGTTAAGGCTTGCTGTCTAATCTATGAGGAAGAGAAAGACTGTTTTTCTTCCTCATTTCCTTGTTTTAAAAGGAAGTCATACATTTCCTAACTCTAAGTCTGCATTTCATTAGCCTTTCAGAAAACACTTCAAGTAGCATGGATTTATTTATGTATTTATTTATTGCACTTATATCCCACCTTTCTCCCAAAATGAGATTCATCAGCAATGTTTTCTGATGTTTGGTCACTTGAGATGTGGCTATCATACAGGGTCAAACTATACATTAAAAAAAAAAAAGCCAGTTCCCAATGATTAACCCATTTTTTTCCTTTTGATAATGTTATTTCAAATAAGAAGTTGAGCTTTAAATTATTCAGATATGGAAAAAGCCAAAAGCAACAATCCATTGTTGTTACTTTTCTCATATGACATTGGAGTTGTTGGGAGGGTGTGATTTTCTGTCTTGGAGGTGGTGGCATAACTGAATCCCTTGATTCCTTGACTCTTTAAGGTTTAATTATAAAAAGAAAAAAACAGGAGTTATAATAATTAGCAGCTATTAGAGAAAAATGTCAAAAGTATGGAAAATTAGCAGCCAGATTTGTTGCTAACTCCCTCACGTCAATTTTGACTCATGGATGCCCTACAGATGAGACATCTCCAAGACCCTCTCTCCTCCACTGCTCTGCTTAAATTCTACAAACCCATATCTGTGACCTCTTTAATAGAGTCCATCCATCTGGCATGTGGCCTTCCTCTCTTCCTACTTCCCTCTACCTTTCCTAACATTATTGTCTTTTCTAATGAGTCTTTTCTAATGAGTCTTCTCATGATGAGTCCAAAATATGACAGTCTCAGTTTGGTCATCTTGGCTTCCAGGGAAATTTCTAGTTTGATCTGCTCAAGGACCCACTTGTTTGTCCTTTTGGCTGTCCATGGAATCCTCAGCACTCTTCTCCAGAACCACATCTCAAAGGAATTTATTTTCTTCCTATCATCTTTCTTAACTTTCCAGTTCTCACATCCGTACATGGTAATAGGGAAAACAATGACTTGTATAAATCCAACTTTTGTGCTGAGTTGTATATCTTTGCATTTGATCATCTTTTCTAGTTCTTTCATAGCCACTCTTCCCATTCTTAGTCTTCTTCTGATTTCTTCTGATTTCCTGACTGCAGGCTATGCAACATTACTGAAGAACTTTTTAAAAAGAGTATCAGGAAGATACAGATCATTATATGAACATTTGCTTTAACAATTTTCCTGAGAAAAAGAATCAAAACAACCTCCTTTGAACTAATTATCATGTGGATTTAAGACATACAACATTTTACTGTCTTTAAATAAATGGAAGAGCAGATTCATCAATCATTGGGCCCTCAGCCCCAGCAAGACAGGTAATTAGTTGGAAAGGCTAACAATCAGAAGCTCCATCAAGAACTCTAATTTTATTTGAGATATATTGTAGTAATGGCATGAATAAAACAATCAGGCAAGCTTCAAGAATATATAGAATATTTCAGAGAAAAATATTTGGAAAATCCAAGGGTATGGGTCTCATATGGTAGACAGATTTAGGACTAGAAATACCTGTGAAATGATGGGATATAATTTGGACAACATGCTATAAATCGATATCTGCCCAGGCTAATGAAAATGCATTCAAATTGTCCATGAATGGCTAAACTACATAGATTTAATAAAGATGTGTCAAAGTTTCAGTGGAGAGTTTGGATAAAATAGGAAAGTGGCAAGATGTGGCTTGCCTTTCCAAAAGTATGTAGTTTCTGGGATAACCCATTAAGGGCCTTTGCAGACTGCTATAAATAGTACAAATTGAGTCCACTTTAACTGCCCTGGCTCAGTGCTAGGGAATCATGGGAATTGTATTTTTTTCTGTGACATTGAGTCTTCTCTGTCAGAGAGCTCTGATGCCACAATAAACTACAGTTCCCATGATTCCCTAGCACTGAGTCAGGGCAGTTAAAGTGGACTCAAATCTGCACTATTTCTGGCAGTCTGCAAAGGCATATGGGTTAAGCCAGAAAGTACATCATAGAGGAGCTTTATTGTTAACTTCCACATCTGAAAATTAAAAATTGCCAAAGACTTCATAACAATCTTGTTAAGGGCTGTAACATTAAAAATAACAAAATTGTGGGACACTTTAGCAGGCTCTCTCTATACAAAGATGAGTAGGTAAGCGTGAGGTCCATAGATTTATGAGAAAAGTTAACATATAAAGTCAGATCAGGAATGGTAGAAATCAAAAAAGATATAGCTGAAGACATTTGGACACCTTTCACCATTTATGTTATTTGTTTAAACCCTGACCTTAAACTACCTCTGAATCAAACATCTTTTTGGAAATGTGCATTTTCAAAAAACTTGGGTAACATACAACCCATCAATCAATACTTCAGAGATAGGCTACAGCCATGATAATTGACAGTGGCATATATTTAGGGCCAGTAAATAAGATTTGAATGTGGGAGGAAGTGAATAGAAGATTGGCATGTCGTATTATATTTTTTAAGGTGATGGGAAAATTGTGATGGGGGGGAAAAGTGGGGGGGGGGGGATTAAAAGACAGGAGTGATGCTGAGCTAGATTGGTCAGCATACATTTCATCTAACAACTTTCTCCAAATGGATGTCCATCAGCTGTGTTGGCCTACAGTTCCTACCATTCCCATCCATTGGCCATGCTAGTTGGGAGTAATGGGAGTTGTAATGGGAGGGCACTCATTTTGAAAAAGGTTGTGTAAACTTATATCATGCTACCACTTGCAATCTGATGGCCATTGACCACCTTTCTTCTGCCTACCTACCCAGGGATGTTGTGTGTTCATACAGGATCTTTACTGTGCAATGCTTTGTGTGTGTTCTCACTAGTAAGCTGAGTTCAATGAAGCTTAATGACCTGTCAGTGCTATTAGGCTGATTGTATTCATCAGCATTTTCCTCAAATGTTGCAATGGAATTTGATTCTAGGCCTCTTAAATCAAAGTCCAGCACTCTGATTATTGAACCACATGGACTCTCAATGATGACAGTGATGATGAGGATGATTTTATTTATATCCCACTTTTACCATCTCTTTTACAAAGTTAAAATAGGTACAAATAAAAGTACATATTGCCCAATAGCTGAAATATAATGAAATTATAAATAAAATTTACGACAACACAAGCACATACCCATTTTTTTAAAGAATAAAAAAATCTCTGCGACACATTATTAAAAACTCTTTCCTCACCATCAATTAATTCCCACAGGCCTTTCAAAACAAAAATATATTTGCTGGACATTTGAAGGAGACCATGGAGGGCACCAGGCTAGCATCTCTACAGAGATAATTCCATAATCTGGGAGCAGGCACTGAGAAGGCCCTCTCCTGTGTTCCCATCAAGATGTATTCGTGAGGAGAGGTAGAGGGGCCTCATGAGAATATCCAGAGACATAAGCATATGGGAGAAGATGGATCCTTCAGATAAACTGGATCCAAGCAATCTTGATCTTTATAGGACATAATCAGAACTTTGAACAGGCAGCCTGTGGAGCTGTTGTATGTTGTGGTTGTGTGGCTTCATTTCCTACTTAAAGTGACCCTAAGGTGAACCTATCATGGTTTTTCTTGGCATGATTTGTTCTGAAGGGGGTTGCCTCTGAGTCTGAGAGAGTGTGACTTGCCCAAGATCACCTAGTGAATTTCCACAGCTGAACAGAGATTTGAACCCTGGTCTCCAGAGTCATAATCCAGTGCTCAAAACACTACACTATGCTGGCTTGGAACTGTTGTAACAAGGTTGTAACATCATGCTGCCTGTAACTAGTCTAAGCGAGTAGTTTCACTACAGCTGTTTGAACCAAATGAAGTTTCTGAACACTCTTCAAAGGCAGTCTCAGGGAGAACATGGCACAGTGTAAATAAGGCATGTCTTACTGTAATCATCTCTAAGAGTGGTCACAGGTGGTACACAGGACATTGCTGTGTGAATACAGTCCTGGTCACCTCTGAAACTTGAGCTTCCAAGGCTATGGGTTGAATTCAGAAGGACACTCAAGCTGTGTACCTGTGTCTTCAAATAGACTTCAAGGCTGAATCCCTATTCCCTGACCTGCCTTCTGACTGAAGGAGCACCTCTATCTTGTCTGGATCAAGTTTCAATTTGTTCACTGTCGTTCTGTCCATTATTTAAGACAGATGCCAGTGTAGAATGAAAACACCTTCCTTGGACTGAGGTAGAAAATACTAGAGTTGGGCATCATCTGCATACTGCTGGTACTGGACCACAAAACTCCATCTCTCTCAATGTTTTATGTATATATTAAGTAGCATGAGGTCAGATCCGGCCCTGAGGGACCCCACAAATCAATGGCCAAGGTGTTGAACAGGTGACATTTGGAGAGTATACCTATGGTGAACATTCACCACATAGCAATGGAGCACTTTGCATTCTTCCCAGATCTGCATCATATTCAAACTCCTTTGATTCATAGTCAAAGTCCTAAAACACAGGATGTGATCAGTCATAGCAATCTGTCATCATTTTTGTCAATCAGCATCTGTAGGTGGCACAAAATACAGATTAAAATGTGAGTTGGGTTTCTGTTTGTGTGTGTGTTTGTATTTGAAGTGTGAGCTGTGCTGTCTCTCTCTTCTTGTAAGCAAATCAGCAACAGTTTGATATGTGGCTCCTTACTGTCAGGAGCATTGCAAATGACAGAATAGGTGGACATTGCTGCAGGCTTTTCAGCTGTTATCCCTGCTTGGAATTATCTCCATAAAAGAAGACATCAATTTTAGACAAGAAGGAATGCCATATAATACTTTTCTTACCCATGCAGTAAGAAATGTTTTAGCAGTACAATTCTGTACATGTCTACTGAAAAATAAGACTCAGAGGATACAGGTTTGAAACGTAAATAATATTACCTGTCCCTTAATGTTTTGATTTCTAAATCACATCTAAAATATATTCAAATGTTATATCTCCAGCCATTGAAACCTGTGGAAATAAATAACCATGGAGGAATGAGTGGATGTTTTACTGTTGATATACAAATGCTTCCCTAAACTAGTCCCAATACTCAAGAACATTGGCTGTGCCAGCTAGGGCTGATGAGAGCTGGAGTCCAACATCATCATCTGCCACTGCTGCCCTGTTGTTGGTCATCTATTAATTGGGATCCAAAACTATCTCTTTCTTTAAAGTGTGTGTGTGTGCCTTCAAGTTGCCTATCAACCTATGTTGACTCCGGGCCTTTGCAGACTGCTAGAAATAGTGCAAATTGAGTCCACTTTCACTGCCCTGGCTCAGTGCTAGGGAATCATGGGAATTGTATTTTTTTTCTGAGACATTGAGCCTTCTCTGTCAGAGAGCTCTGGTGCCACAATAAACTACAGTTCCCATGATTCCCTAGCACTGAGCCACAACAGTTAAAGTGGACTCAATTTGCACTATTTCTGGCAGTCTGCAAAGGTCCTCCATGAATTTCATTGGGTTTTCCTCAGCAAGGAATACTCAGAGTTGCCAGTTTCTTCCTCTAAAATATAGCCTATATAGCACCTGGTATTTATTTGGCAGTCTCCCATCCAAGTACTAACCAAGGCTGATGCTGCTTAGCTTTCAAGATCAGGTGAGATCTGGAGCCTTTAGGGTATTCTTCCAAGTTCTGTGGGAATATTACCAAGCTTTTTACGGCATTTCAAATGAGCATAAAAGCTCAGAAAAGATACTTTTATGTAATGAAACGCCCAGAATACCCCTGTCAACATGGACACTAATCACAGAGGAATTAATAAGGCTTCCATTTGTGTTTTTGGACAGAGAATGAAGCATGAGAGATAAAGAGCAAAACAGTAGAGAGAAACAGGTAAGAAGTGCCAATGCAAGAAAAATAAATGAAAAGGGAAACCAAGGCCATGATCATAGGTCCATTTAATTGGGAGTAAGGCCCATTGAACTCTTTGGGTTTTCTTCTGAGCAGAGACATTGGAGGATTAGGCTGTTAGTGAGGTTGAATGCCACAATCAATAAAGATGCTCAGCTTCAAAAAGATAATATGTTAGCAAAAGACAGAAGCAAAAGCAACTGTAATAGATTCAACAATGGAAGGAGAAAATGTACACAGACACAAAAGGACTTGCACACTAAGAGAGAGCTCTCAAGTCATCTCTCCCTTTTGTTGCCATGGTTGAGATTTTTTTAAAGAAATCACATCAATGTCCCAGCACAGCAATCTATTCTTCACTCTGGTGCATGACAAAAGTCTGGTGTGCTTTCCAAACGACTAATTGTACTTTCAGCTTTTGATCTATAGTTACAACAGTTTTGATCTACAGTTTGTTACAGTTATTGCATTGAAAATGGAAGTGATTGCAACTCATTTGCAGCTACTGGGATTCTCTACAGGCTTTACAGCACTGCTTCTCTATATTTTCTTCTAAATAAATAAATAAAAAATTAAGCCCTTGGCCTTGAGAAATAAACTTCAACCAACATTTTTCTTTTGCAGATTATTCTCATTCCTTTAGAAACTGTGAGTTTCTTGCAAACAGAGCTGAAATAAATGGGGAAGACTGGATGTGCAAGACTCAAGCAAATTCTTTGCTTAAATTTCCTTGCAAATATTAGAATATTAACCTTTAAACCAGCATTGTATAGTTGTTTGAATGTTCGACAAATCAACACTCCAACTGCCCAATTTGGCAGGTATGGTTCTCCATCATCCCACTTTTTCAGCTATTTTTAAAATGTTACAGTTTGTCTCTCCTCCTCCCACTTTCCTCTTTGCCCTCAGCTTACTTCAGTTGCTTCAAACTGAATTCAAAGTATAAAAGTAGTTTGCACGCAGTTAATTTATTGAAGTGAGGAGGAGGGATCTTCCCATTCCCTGCAGACTCAGGCAAAAACAAACTACTGTATCCCATCGTAGCTTGTGCGTTCCCCTTCATTAATACATTTTGTCATATTAACCACACACTGATGTTGCTTGGCCATGTCTTCCAGTTCTCATGTGCAAAATGTTGGACAGTATATACTAGGACTCCAAAAGCTGGTTTAGAAAGGCCTTTCTTAAATAAACGTTGTGATTAATAACATAACCAAAGGATCAATTTCTGATTACAGACCCACATAAAGGGGCAGCACAGAGCCGCCCCTGGGAGCGGCGGATCAAGGCTGCGGCAACTGCATGCTGCAGCCCCAATCCTCCCTTTTGCTGCCCCCAAAAGAGCAGCAAAATGCTGCTCCTTTTAGGAGCGGCAAAAGGCCACGCTAAGAGCTAGTGCTGTGGCTCTTCTGCGCCCTTTTGCCGCATCATGTGTACACGCTGCGCCAGGTCCTGACACCGCACACTGTGCGGATGGGCATGTGGCATCAGGATGGCGTCGGGGTTGAGTTGGGGGGCCGGCGCGCAGCTGCCCCACCCTAACTCCACCCCCAGGCCAGCCTTTTAGCCCGGTCTGCATAGCCCCATAGAGACCTATAGATATTCTAGTTATAGATGTTAAAACTGATGGCAATTGATTAGTCACAACTGGATATTCCAATTCTTTATTCCATTCTTGCTGTAAACCTCATATATCATATTTATTTATAGATAATAGAAAATTATATTTATAAATTATTAGTTGAGATACTTGGTTGGTCTCAGTTAATGTCTCTAATATTAAGGGAACCTATCATGCATATAAAGCTTCAGGGCCAAATTTGGATTATATTAAATGTTTCAGTTGTAGATATTGCCATAAAGCTGATAAAGATAGTTTAAAATGCTCTTGCAAAATTAAAAAGGCAAAAATTCATAATCAACATCAGGTATCTGATTTAAAGTAACAATTCCATTATCAGCCCACACCTTCCATAAAAATGATTCATTACAAATTTTGAAATCTGTTTTTTTCCCCCATAAAGACAATTTGGCAGGAATGTACGAGTCAAATTGCAATTGATAAGAAAATATTTGCCATGCAGTTCTAACTGCAGAAATGGTTGATAAAACACTGCTCTTTTTAAAAAATGAAATGAGAACCATGAGAATAGAGGTGTCAGAAATGAAGACTCCAAGGCTGACCATGGTGGATTATCCCACCTGATCAAGACTTACCAAAAATGAAATGACTTTTTGATATCTATTAGCTAAAATAGCTGTCAATATTTACCAAATATGATATCAACATTAGGTAAGTCCACAGGGTGACAGTTCCGTTTGTTTCAAGAGAATATTATTTAATATTTAATGTTTTGCAATTCTTCATAAAGTTGTTCAGATGGAGAAACAGCAAACTGGGATACCAGTGCTTCCAGTTGCTTATTCAATCATTTCTTAACTATTTTATTTTATTGCATATATTGCAAACAGCAAATACCTAACTAGGGTCATAATTTATTTTATTGTAAGAAGAATAAGCAATGATTCTACCCCAAATGTGGGCTTTTTGTGCTTTCCATTCAATAATATATGAAGCTGCAGAGCCTTCATTCATTTTAAAGTATTGTATCAGATCTGCTGATATTTGAACTGTAACCTGTTTATCATTGAAAAGTGAAACATTCAAATGCCGGGACTAAAGGGTTTAAGCACATTAAAATGGAGTTCAGTCCAGATAGCAAATATCTAATTAATGTCTAATTAATTAATATTTAACTGCATCCAGGAGAGCTTCTACTGAGGTGTTGCCTTTGTATGGTTTTAATGGTTTAATATTCTTAACAGTATGTTTTTTAATATTTTTATATTTTAACATGTTATATTAATATCATGTTTTTAATTCTGGTTTTAAAACTGTACTGTTTTTACAGTACATTTTTTAAGCCACCTTGGGTCCAATTTAGGAGGAAGATGGGATATAAATTAAATAAATAAAGTTATACTCTCTGAGGAATTTGTTATTTCAAAGCTTTTCCAATTATATCCAAAATTTATATAAAAATTATACAAAATGCTCCTGAGTCTGAATTTCAATTGAGTGAAAACTGAAACTAGTCTCTTGAATAAAGAAGGAATAAAAATAAAAATAAAGTATGGCAGAGAGAAATACTGAAGGAGACAGAACACAACACAGCAAAATACAATCCAGATAGCAAATACCTAATTAGGATCATAATTTCTGGCGAGTCTGTTGTTTAAAAGCTGAAAATAAAAGAGATATGAAACAGAGTGACTAATCATGTCACCATCTCAACTAGAAGAGTAATTCATTACATACTGTTGTTGTTTCTTGTTATGTGCCTTCAAGTCATTTCCAACTTATGGCGACCCTAAGGGAAAGCTATCATGGGGTTTTCTTGGCAAGATTTCTGCAGAGGAGATTTCAGATGTCCAAGGTCACATTTACCCACTGGCAAAAATTAATTATTTTAAAAACATTTGTTCAAAAAGTCTTTTACAACTGATGCCTAAATGTAGCATATTTGTTCCTCTATATTTGTTACACTATTATATTTAACAGGTGATTTCCAATCTCCAATCTCAACTCTGGTTCTAAATATGAGCTTGCCAGTAGTGTATTAATATGTGTCAGAATAATTGTAGAGTTCCAAATGTGATGTTTTTTAAAAATATCTCATTTTATTTAATCTCATCATTTTTAAATATGGGTAAAAATAATAATTTAGGATCAATGATTCATAATCTTTTCTTGGAGGACACCCTTAAGGAGGTGATTCACCATGCTCCTCAGAACAGACTAATTTTTACAGTTCACACAAAGTCTTACATTCAAAGATGCTTTGCTTCTGTGAAGAAGCATTTGAAGAATGATGACAGGCAATCTTTCTTTAAAGGCAGAGTAAATGAATTTAAAAAATGAATTGTGCCAAGGTTCATCATATTTATTCCAGCTGGCTTTGAAGAGCAAAATTGCTCATTGGCTGGGGTCTTCAGGATCAAACTGGACAGTTAGGAGAATGCCTATTTCAAACAAATGACTTATTTTCCTTCCCAGAATGGGATTTCCATAGAGATACCTGCATCAGCAATCAGACTTGGAAATTAAACTTGTGTTAACATTTTTGCAAAATACAGAGGTGAGTAAAATCATGAGCTACAGTACACAGACATCTTTCACCACTGGGATGGGGACCTCTTCTTAAAATGCACACTAAGCCTATACTCTAGTTTGACAACAGTGGTGAAATGTATGTCTTGTACACAGATTATTCCCGATATCAATAACTGAAAAAGGGGATCAGATAGAAAGTGGTACAGTAAACCCAGGAATAGAATCGGCTGCCAATTTTTTTAAAGGATAGTCCTGGTTTAGATAGACAAAGAGTCTGACCTGATATAATGCAAGCTCCCATATGCACAAATTCACTATGAAATAACATTATGGCTATCAGGAGGTCAGTCTTTCAGCTTGCCTGCCATGGTGGAGAGAGTTGGAATACATAGTCATAACTTTGCTTTGTTTGCTCATAATCTATTATAGAGTACTGTTAGTAAATGATGGGACATGTAGTAGTATGTTGATTGCTAAGACTGTTGTCCACATTCCTTTGTGGTTACTAAGCTGGTGGGAAGGTAGTTGAAGCTGTGCCAGGAGATCCAAAGTCAGTCTCTTGAGAACAGCTGGAGAAACAGCAAAAGGAGGGGCACCATGGAAAAAAAGAGAAAGAGTATGTTGTGGTTTGTGAGGAATAAGAATGTAGTCCATTAAAAAAAATTGAAATAATGATGCTTTAACTAGGCTTTGCTAATGCTGGCTCATTAACCCTGACAGTACACATCTCTGGTGAACATCTACAGTTTCTAAATAAAGTTTTACTGGTTTTGAAAATGAAAACTTCGAAGTCATTCAGACATTGGGAGGTTTTTTTAGCACAACAATGTGAATCATCTCACTCATGCATTCCGGTTTTGTTATTCACACTATGGAAGCGCATCAATGTGCATCTCTGCAAGTTCAGTTGCTCATATGTGCAAACATTCGAATAAAGATGGAGTCAATGATGCAAGTGCATTCAGAACATGTCAAGGAATGTAGAGTTTTACCTTGTGTCTATTCAGGTCTATTCACATTGGTTATTCATACTACCAATGATGTGTATCTTTTTTAAAAACTCAGGGTGAAAACCTCAATATTGATTATCCCACAGTAAGTGTGGGGTTTGGCAGCCCCCCCCCCCCAAAAAAAACCTTAATTCAAGGTTTGGGATGTACGTGAACAATGGAGATTCAACGCAGATTGATCCTGGAAGTCATTCACACTAGTGCTTTGTGCCGGGTAGATCTGGGGAGATTCAATAATGCATTCATTCATGCAATACTGAATCTGACCCGTTGTGAAGTTCACACTATGTTTAGTGCGCAATCGAATCTATCCAGTGAAATATAACCCTTTGGAAGTTCACACTAACAAAACTACCAATTCAAAATGAATCCTCCCCATCGATTGCATTTGATCATTTTCGGGTATTTTTTTTTGTTCTGTCAATCAAATAATGTGCATTTACGTCACTTTACTTCCATTGTCATCGTTGGTGATGTCGCTTTGTATCTAGGGGGAGGAAGAAATTAACACTTGGAGGATGTGTCCATTTTCATCTTCTGCCCAGGAACAGTTTCCAAAATGTCCTCCATTTTAAGCAGGACTAAAACGCACACATTCTATATTTATGTGAGCTTTTATTGGGGCATTTCCTCCATTTCCCTTACACATCCTCCATTTTACGGTGCCTCGTCCCTCTCCCCCCAGCAGGGACAACATCTATCTGGCTGCCATGGGATGAGGGCAGGGTGACCAGAGCATCCTCCTTTCCCAGGACCTGTCCTCTATTTCATCCCCCTGTCCAGGAAAATGTCAAATGCCCTCCCTTTGGGCCTGTATGAGAAGCATGCATTTTACTTCCACCAGCTGGCAGTGGTGAGAGCACCAGATCTCCTCTGTGCCCCTGGAAGGGAAGGGGGGTGCCAAGGCTGACTGGTGAAAGCTCCACCATCCTCCCTCCTTCCCCCTTCCCTCTTTTCTCCCCTCTCCTCTTTCCCCCCATCCTTCCCTCTATCCATCCACTCCCCCTTGCAATGGCATCATTGGGGAACACAAAACCCAAAATGACTCAGCCCCCGCATGGAAGCCGCGCAAATGCAACAGATCGCACACTCTGTCAAAAAAAAAACAAAAAAAAACAATTTTTTAAAAAAAAAAATATTCCCAGAAGAGCCCCCTTCCTCAACTTTAGTGGTCCAAACATCTGGCAATGGCATCATAGGGAAAAAAGAGCAGAAAAGGAAAACAGCTGAGCAGTTGTTTAAAGGGCACACCGGCGGGAAATTTGAAAACAGAGCTGGCAACTAAGCAAGGACACAAAAATGGTGCTTGCCATGGGATAGACATGTTTGGCCCCTATGCCCACCCTCTGCACATTGATCCTTCCCTTCAGGAAGCCCTGAATCTGATCAGGAGCAAGTTCACATTGGCAGGACCTTGAGAAAACCCAGAATTTTACAAAAAAAACATGGGGGAGGAGTTGTTTCTGAAAAACCCGAGTTAAGGGGGATTTGGCATGGGCCCATCCCAATTTGGGGTGTGTTCCAGTGTGAACAACCCACATTTAAACCAGTTTACAAACCAATTCAAGTGTGAATGACCCCCTTTTAAACTAGTTTGCAACCCGGGTAATAATAATAATAATAATGATGATGATAATAATTTATTTATACCCCGCCTTTTGCCGTAGCAATCAAGGCGGCTTACATCTAAAACAATACAAACTCCCCCAATAAAAGCAACAAATCATATAAATAAACACACTAACCATCCCTTAAAAATACATTAAATTCAAATGTCAGTTAAAACCAAAGATTAA